>CM042390.1:39347786-39727786 GCA_023634145.1 Thymallus thymallus | reverse complement strand
ATAGAATGACTGAAGGCTCACAACAATGCTTATACTTTCTTAGATGAGAAAACATGATACATAACCAGGAATGTGGAGCAAAGGTAACTGAATAGCAGAATAACTGCTCCTGCATCGGGCTTCCTATCAGGTTTATGTCACAGTTCGGCAAGGAGACCAAAGCTGTCATAAGGCCTAGACACTGTCACTTTAGGAACTAAGAAGGTTTACCATTCGAGCGCTCTCATCAATGCTAGAATAAACTGTAGAAGAAACATGTATTTGAACAGAGGGGTTTTAGATGGAGCTAACATCCTTTAAAGAGACCTCTTTTGAAGTTAAAATATAAATCAACAACTATTAATTTGATTATTCTAGGAGAAAGCTTTGAATTGTTCAGTAGCCTACAGAGTAAAATGAGAAGAGTGCAGTTGCTGACGTTATGTAGACACGCTACATGACCAAAAGTATATGGACACCTGCTCGTCGAACATCTAATTTTTCTGCTCTAACAGCCTCCACTCTTCTGGGAAGGTTTCCACTAGATGTTGGAACATTGCTGCGGGGACTTGCTTCCGTTCAGCCACGAGCATTAGTGTTGCCACAAAGTTCAAAACCATAGAATCTTCTAGAATGTCATTGAATGCTGTAGCGTTAAGATTTCTCTTCACTGGAACTGAGGGGCCTAGCCCAAACCATGAAATACAGCCCCGTTCCATTATTCCTCCAACACCATTCCATTATTCCTCCAACACCAAACTTTACATTTGGCACTATGCACTCGGGCAGGTAGCGGTTCTCCTGGCATCCACCAAACCCAGATTTGTCTGTCGGACTGCCAGATGGTGAAGTGTGATTCATCACTCAAGAGAAGGCGTTTCCACTGCTCCAGAGTCCAATGGCGGCTTTACACCACTCCAGCCGACGCTTGTCATTGTGCATTAAGATCTTATGCTTGTGTGCGGCTACTTGGCCATGGAAACCCATTTTATGAAGCTCCCGACTAACAGTTATTGTGCTGACGTTGCTTCCAGATGCAGTTCTGAACTCTGTAGTGAGTGTTGCAACTGAGGACAGATGATTTTTACGCGCTTCAGCACTCGGCGGTCCCATTCTGTGAGCTTGTGTGGTCTACCACTTCGCGGCTTGGCCGTTGTTGCTCCTTGACATTTCTACTTCACGATAACAGCACTTACAGTTGACCGGGGCAGCTCTGGCAGGGCCAAAATTTGATTAACTGTCTTGTTGGAAAGGTGGCATCTTTGACAGTGCTTCGTTGGAAGTCACTGAGCTCTTCAGTAAGGCCATTCTGCTGCCAATGTTTGTCTATGGCTGTGAGCTCGATTCTATACAGCTGTCAGCAACGGATGTGGCTGAAATAGCCGAATCCACTCATTTTAAGTGGTGTCCGTGTGTGTGTGTGTGTGTGTGTGTGTGTGTGTGTGTGTTCCAAACAGTGTTTTGATAACTTTCAAGTGTAACAGTTCCATGTAGAATAAACCATTCTTCACATAATACTGTAGAAGCAGTATTCTGCTAATATAACAATGTGCAAATATTATACTTGTATATATCCTTCCAACTCAATATTTGGACAGTATTCATAATGTTTGGTATACTGTGTGTATACAGTGCATTTGGAAAGATTTCAGACCCCTTAACTTTTTCCACATTTTGTTACGTTACAGACTAAAATATCAGCAATCTACACACACAATACCCCACAATGACAAAGCGAAAACAGTTGATCTGGGAAGGCTGGGGGGGGGGGCCTTGGTCAGAGAGTTGACAAAGAACCCAATGGTCACTCTGACAGAGCTCCAGAGTTCCTCTGTAGAAGATGGGAAACCTTCCAGAAGGACATCCATCTCTGCAGCACTCCACCAATCAGGCATTTATGGTAGTGGCCAGATGGAAACCACTCCTCAGTAAATGGCACATGACAGCCCGCTTGGAGCTTACCAAAAGGCACGTAAAGGACTCTGACCATTTAGAAATAAGATTCTCTGGGCAGATGAAACCAAGATTGAACTCTTTGGCCTGAAAGCCAAGCGTCACATCTGGAGGAAACCTGGCACCTTCCCTACGGTGGAGCATGGTGGTGGCAGCATCATGCTGTGGGGATGTTTTTCAGCGGCAGGGACTGAGAGAGTAGTCAGGATCAAGGCAAAGATGAACGGAGCAAAGTACAGAGATCCTTTGATGAAAACCTGCTCCAGAGCGCTCAGGACCTCAGATTGGGGCGAAAGTTCACCTTCCAACAGGACAACGACCCTAAGCACACAGCCAAGACAACGCAGGAGTGGCTTCCGGGCAAGTCTCTGAATGTCCTTGAGTGGCCCAGCTAGAGCCCGGAATTGAACCCGATCAAACATCTCTGGAGAGACCTGAAAATCGCTTGAGAGGATCTGCAGAGAAGAATGGGAGAAACTCTCCAAATACATGTGTGATACATTTTAAATGTAACCTTTATTTAACTAGGCATGTAAGTTAAGAACAAATTCTTATTTACAATGAAGGCCTACATCGGCCAAACTTGGACGACGCTGGGCCAATTGTGCGCCGCCCTATGGGTCTCCCAATCACGGCCGGTTGTAATAGTCTGTCAAGTTGGTTGTTGATCATTGCTAGACAGCCATTTTCAAGTCTACCCATAGATTTAAGCCGATTTGAAGGCAAAACTTTAACTATACCACTGAGAAACATTCAATGTCATCTTGGTAAGCAACTCCTGTGTATATTTTGCCTTGTGTGTTAGGTTATTGTCCTGATGAAAATTGCATTTGTCTCCTAGTGTCTGTTGGAAAGAAGCATGAACCAGGTTTTCCTCTAGGATTTTGCCTGTGCTTAGCTCTATTCAGTTTCGATTATCTTAAAAAGCTCCCTAGTCCTTGCCGATCACAAGCATACCCATAACATGATGCAGCCACCACCACGCTTGAAAATATGGAGTGGTACTCAGTGATGTGTTGTTGGATTTTATCCGAACATAATGCTTTGTATTAAGGACATTAAGTTATTTTCTTTGCCACTTTTTTTTTTTTTCATTTTAATTTTGTGTCTTATTGCAATCAGGGTGCATGTTTTGGAATATTTTAGTTCTGTTTCCTTTACACTCTGTAATTTAGGTTAGTATTGTGGACGGATGGCCAGTCCTCTTCTATCTGTGCTGGGTGGAGATTATAAGAGTACATGGCCATTAAGGCCAGATTATTCTTCAAGATGTTCAAAGGGTGCAATAGGTCAGTACCTCAGGAGTAAATGTGAGTGAGTGAGTCCTAAAACGGAACCTTGAGGAACACCGAAACTTACAATTGATTTGTCAGAGGACAAACCATCCACAGAGACTAACATATCTTTCCGACAGATAAGATCTAAACCAGGCAAGACCTTGATGATGATGATTGGTGTCAGAAACCGCACTAAGGTCTAGGAGCACAAGGACAGATGCAGAGCCTTGGTCTGACACCATTAAAAGATAATTTGCCACCTTCACGAGTGAAGTCTCAGTGTTATGATCAGACTGAAACGTTTCCTATACATTTTGTCTTCAGGAAGGCAGTGAGGCACATTTTTTTTGTCATTTACGTTTTCAAGGCTTTTTCAAGAGACTTTATTGCTGCCAGTTTTGTTTGTTTGGTTTGCTTTCTAATGATCATGATCTTTTCATCAAAGAGGTTAATGAATCCACTGCTGAAGTGAAAGCCATCCTCTCTTTGGGAATGCTGCTTATTAGTTCGCTTTGAGCCGTATCATAAATACATTTTCGATTGTTCTTATTCTATTCAATTAGTTTGGAAGAATATGATGATGGAGCAGCAGTGAGGGATATTACACGGTACTTTCTTTCCAAGCTAGTCGGAAGACTTCCAGTTTGTTGGAGCTCCATTTCCGTTCCAATTTTCTGGAAGCTTGCTTCTGGGCTCGGGTATTTTCTGTATACCAGGGAGCTAATTATTTTGTGACAAACGTTGGACAAAACCAACTGAGTCGATGATGGCCCCGAAAGCCTTTTTGGAGTGGGTCTGTGGACCTTTCCTTGTGAATATTGAAGTCCCCAAAAATGTGAATTATCTGCCATGACTACAAGGTCCAATAGGAATTCAGGGTACTCTGTGAGGAACACTGTATATGGCCCAGGAAGCCTGTAAACAAAAGTGATTGAGTAGGCTGCATAGATTTCATAATTAGAAGTTCAAAAGATGAAAACGCAGTCAAATTTGCTGTTGTAAATGTAAGCAACACCTCCGCCATTGCGGGATGCGCGTGAGATATAGTCACTAGTGTAACCAGGAGGACAGGCCTTATTTAACACAGTAAATTCATCAGGCTTGAGCCATGTTTCAGTCAGGCCAATCACATCAAGATTATGATCAGTGATTAGTTCGACTATGACTGCCTTGGAAGTGAGGGATCTAACATTATGTAGCCCTATTTTGAGATGTGAGACATCACAATCTCTTTCAATAATGACAGGAAATTCCAGTGAGATTGCTAAGCGAACACCACCATGTTTAGTTTTTGCCCAACCTAGATCGAGTCACTGACACTGTCTCAATGGGGGTAACTGAGCTGACTACACTGACTGTGCTAGTGGCAGACTCCACTAAGCTGGCTAACAGCCTTCTGTTAGATGAGAGCACCCCTACAACTAGGATATAGAGTGTCACTTCTCAGCAGTCTTGTTTGTAGGTGAGTCCCAGAAAGGGGGCCAGTTATCTACAAAATCTATATTTTGGGATGAGCAGAACATTTTTTTTAACCAGCGATTGAGTTTTGAGACTCTGCTGTAGAGCTCATCACTCCCCCTAACTGGGAGGGGACCAGAGACCACTCTAGCTAATTTACACATTGAAGCTATGTTGCTCTTGGTGACCTGACCGTTTTCATCCTAACATCATTGGTGCTGATGTAGATAACAATATCCCTATACACTCTATGCTCGCCAGTTTTAGCCTTTAGCCAGAACCCTCTTCAGATTAGCTTTTACGTCGTTGACTAGGGTTTTCAATTTGTCCGAGCTAATGGTGGGAGAACATACCGACAGCAGAAGCCCAGAAAACTGTCCGGCTGCGGGGACTGTAGAGGGGATTTATACTACCATCTGTACTTACTGGCGGCACAGACGCCGTTTCATCCTTTCCTACTCTTGAATTTCCCTTGCCTAACGATTGCGTCTGAAGCTGGGCTTGCAGCGAGGCTATCCTCGCCATAAGGCTATAGTTCTTATTATGAGTACAGCAACTGCAATTAGAAGACATCGTGTTAATGTTACTACTTCGCTGTTTCAGCTGATGGAGTTCCTGTAGAACCATGTCCAGATAAATCATCCGGGGTGAAAAAGTTTTTAAAAAATACAACATATAAGACTTTGGTAAATGTGTTAAATATTAATAGTAAAAAAAAAACGATACGTTTTGGCAGTAGCAACAAACAGCACAGCAACACGGAGGCAAGTGACAGGTGGTTTTGTCAACAGGATATTACAGGTTACACACAGACACACTTGATCGTGTTGTTGTTGGTAAATTGCGTGACCAGTAATAAATTCTCAACTCTGACTCAAAATAAGAGAACAGAGCTATTTAAGTCTTTACCTGTTACCGCTTACATGTTACACTTTAGTCTGCACACACAATGCATTATGGTCCAGTTATAATGCATTGTATGACTTGACATAAGCATGCATGACCCCTTATGTATTCTCTCCTCCCCACAGAGTGTTGTGATCGATGAAGTATCGGCTAAACAGCTGCAGGTGATCGTGGCGGAGGGCAACGTAGTGGTCAACATACCCTTTATGCTGATTGGCGTAGGCATCCTCCTGGGAGTGGTCTTCATGGTGCTCCAGTGTCGTCAACGGATCCCGGAGGTGAGAGGTCATAACCGTAGGACATACAGTTGAAGTCGGAAGTTTACATACACTTAGTTTGGGAATGTAATGAAATAAATAAAAGCTGAAATAAATAATTCTCTCCTATTATTCTGACATTTCACATTCTTAAAATAAAGTGGTGATCCTAACTGACCTAAGACAGGGAATTTGTATTATGATTAAATGTCAGGAATTGTGAAAAACTGAGTTTAAATGTATTTGGCTAAGGTGTATGTAAACTTCCAACTTCAACTGTAGGTCATTCATGTGTTTTAGGGCTCTGGTCAAAATTTGTGCACTAAATAGGGCAGGGTTTCCCAAACTCAGTACTGTGTTGAAGCACCTTTGTCAGCGATTACAGTTTTGATTACAGACATTCAGAGACTTGTCCCGAAGCCACTCCTGAGTTGTCTTGGCTGTGTGCTTAGGGTCGTTGTCCTGTTGGAGGGTGAACCTTCACCCCAGACTGAGGTCCTGAGCACTCTGGAGCATGTTTTCATCAAGGATATCTCTGTACTTTGCTCTGTTCATCTTTGCCTCGATCCTGATTAGTCTCCCAGTCCCTGCCGCTGAAAGACATCCCCACAGCATGATACTGCCACCTCCATGCTTCACGTCAGGGATGGTGCCAGGTTTCCTACAGACATGATGCTTGGCATTCAGACCAAAGAGTTCAATCTAAAAGTCCTTTAGGTTCCTTTTGGCAAACTCCAAGCAGGCTGTCATGTGCCTTTTACTGAGGAGTGGCTTCCATCTGGCCGCTCTACCATAAAGGCCTGATTGGTGGAGTGCTGCAGAGATGGTTGTCCTTCTGGAAGGTTCCCTCATCTCCACAGAGGAACTGTGTCCGAGTGACCATCGGGTCCTTGGTCACCTCCCTGACCAAGGCCCTTCTCCCCCGAATGCTAATTTTGGCTGTGCGGCCAGCTCTAGGAAGAGTCTTGGGGTTTCAAACTTCAGAAGTTTAAGAATTATGGAGGCCACGGTGTTCTTGGGGACCTTCAATGCTGCAGAAATGTTTTGGACCCTTCCCCAGATATGTGCCTCGACACAATCCGATCTCAGAGCTCTACGGACAATTCCTTTGACCTCATGGCTTGGTTTTTGCTTTGACATGCACTGTCAACTGTGGGACCTTATATAGACAGGTGTGTGCTTTTCCAAATCATGTCCAATCAATTTAATTTACCACAGCTGGACTCCAACCAAGTTGTAGAAACATCTCAAGGATGATCAATGGAAACAGGATGCACCTGAGCTCAATTTCGAGTCTCATAGCAAAGGGTCTGAATACTTCTGTTAATAAGGTATTTATTTTTTATACATTTTTTGTATTTATTTAATCCATTTTAGAATAAGGTTGTAAGGTAACAAAATGTGGGAAAAAATCAAGGGGTCTGAATACTTTCCGAAGGCATTTTATGCAAGTCAAAAACAACTCCACCTTGTAGCTACACGTTTGTGTAATAATACCAGGAAACTGGAGGAAGATAAGGCTCCCGACACACTATCAGTATTCAATTATGTCTTGGTATAAAATAGTAACCTTGGCAGCATCTCCCACACAGCTTTCTATGATGGATACATGTTTCCCCACTCAGGAAGTTATCAAAACAATAGGTGCTTAAAAAAATAATCACAAGGTCTAGTTGGCTGTTGTTTCTTATCTTAGAATGTACAGGAGTGAAATCAACCTTCAAAAACACATGTAGGTATCAGTGATGTAGTCAGAGTTGAGTCCCTAGAACCTTGCGTCCAACTCAGCCCTTCATATTTAAGTAATACTTTATACTTGAGTCCTGGGGAACACAGCATGTAGGGCTCGTTATCTGAAAACAGATCTGAAATCAGATCGGACTAAATATTTATTTATATTTTTCTCCTCAGAGCTCTTCTGCCGAACGTCAGCCCCTTCTGAAGTCCTAGTCCCACAAGAAGTAGAATCCGCTCCACATGAAGTGGTATCCTGGGATGACAGGATTAGGATTGCCATGTTTTGTTTACTGTATCAAGGGTTCTGACTCCACTTCACCAGATGTAATCAGCTTCTACCCTGTAACCATTGCATAGTTAATTGTTTAATTCCAGCATTCACTTCCAGCATTTTAATCCATTTCTTAATTTCCTGCACTGTTATTTACATTCTATTTAGAGAAGAATTTAAGTTTCCTTGACAGAACAATTATTTACCACTAGAGGGCGGTCTGTACTCCCAAAGTTGTTGACTGTTTTTGTGCTTGCCAGTTAGCTGGCAGTTCTCAGACTGCTTTTAATTGAGACTGCTTTTAATTGAAGTTTTACAGTGTATCAAAACATCCAACATATTCGCGCAGGGAAGGTATTCTGATATTACACCACCCAGTGACATGGTCACTTTTAGATGTTTTTATACTGTTCGTCGTTCTACGAGGAATGATCTGTCTGGTGTGTGTGAAATAATAGGAGCTAAAGCGTTGGGGTCAATTCCATTTCAATTTAGTCAATTCAGGTGGTTAACTGAAATTAAACATTTTCCTGGATTGACTGAATTGAAATGGAATTGACCCAAACACCTGAAGAGGTCATGCTACTTTTAATTTCAACATTTTAATGGTTTTCACCACTTCTGATTATAACGATGTAACTACATACACATAGGGAACGTTATCAACATTTTACCAAAAAGATCAGTGAGTCTGTACATATATTAGGAAATGGATTTATTCTGCAGGCATTGGAATCCACTGTAAATATATAATTGGTAATTGATACAGTGTCAAAACTACCAAGTAACAGTATAGACGCAAGAGAAAGTACTGGATATTTGCATGACAACAATGTTTTGCTGCTGGGCTTGTGATAAGTGGCACATAATATGCTGCTATTTTCCTGCTTCCAGAATCTGCATTTTAAAACGTTCTTTCCAGTTTCTTAATTTTTTGTGATGAAGCAACAGATGTGTATTCTTGTCTATTTTTGAGTGATAGAGTATCAGTGACATTTCAACTAACCCTAACTAATCCTAACCTTAACCCTAAACGTAACCCTTACCCTAACTTTAATCCTAAACGTAACCCTTACCCTAACTTTTATTCTAAACCTTACACTAGTTTTTAAATTAGTTTTTCTGTCTAGCATTTGAACTAGTATGGATTATAATTTTTATTTGATGTCTTTTTTTT
Source organism: Thymallus thymallus (assembly GCA_023634145.1). Taxonomy (NCBI): domain Eukaryota; kingdom Metazoa; phylum Chordata; class Actinopteri; order Salmoniformes; family Salmonidae; genus Thymallus; species Thymallus thymallus. The sequence goes on along the minus strand of CM042390.1, from coordinate 39,718,771 downwards.
TTTTTCTTTCTCCATAGTACTAAACTCTGGCAGAACTATAGCCAGTCTTTGTGTTTTAAATAATCTGTTACATCCCTATAGTTGTTTATCCCTATAGTTGTTTTGAGGAGAGCTGTTTCCCTCAGTGTTTTGTTACTTAACTAACCTCATGCCACTATACAAAGAATTTCTTTCAGCTTTTATTACTAGTTCACTTATAAAATAATCATTTATGTAACATAATGCATTGTGTGAGAATAATTACTACATTTAAATGTTATTCCTATAGTGATAATGACACTATGTAAATAGTAAGTGATTCATTTCTATCTGGTTCCAGGTAAATGTAGCCTGTGAGCACATTATCCCATGTCTTGAAAAGACCACGACTAATCGTCAGGAGTCTGCATGGCTTTTTTGTTGTTGTAAGAAACAATAAAATACTTTCACTACCATGTCACAAGAAGTTCATTAATATATTTTAACATTATTTACATTGTGTGTACAATCTTGACAATATGTACAAATAAATAATTTACAAATAAATAAAGGCTCCATGGCCTCGTCACAGTTTTAAACATCTCTTCCGCAGACATTTTTGCTTGTCAATAAACTACTTCATGTTGGTTGAGTGCATTGTCTGTATTTTGTTTTAAAACATTTGTTGATTGGATGGATGAAGTATCTCCAATGGGAATGTTATTATCTGATTATACATACTGAGACAGGGTTCATATAACTTTACAACATTTTACAGCTTACTGTTAGACTGTACCTGGTACATTTTTATCAGTTAGGATGGGGTTATTGAGCGGTTCAAATTATTTGGTTAGCTGCTTTTACCAAATATTTGGTGAGCCAGCTGAAGTCCTTTGACATCAGTTGGTACAGTTCGGGATTCCATTGACAGGCTCCGTTTTGATTGTTGCTTTTCCATAGATTCAGTTCTAGCCGAGCTCATATTTCAGTTCAAGAGGTAAAAACCTGGAAAGAACAAATCTTTTTCCTGCAATAAATGGGACAAAATATCCAAAGATTAAAAAATGTGTTGCAAATGGAAACAATTGTTTTGAATAGGAGCATTCAACGATATTAGTGTGTAAGCTAGTGTTATGGTTTGAATTGTAGCTCTCCCTATACAAATCCAATACCTGCAGTAGTTGGTCCCACACTCATTGTGCTCTCTGCAGCTGGTGCCAACAGGCTTCAGAGTATTCCATCGCCACAGGAGAGAGCGCTTGGCTCGGGTGAGCAGGCCTGTCCCCATCCCTGTCCAATCCTCAGGCACTGGAGCGGTCTGCACCTTAAGAAGGCGGAGGAAGGCAGGTTAGCATCTCCTTTAAAAACAAGTGCAGTGTGCAGGATTTTCTTTTCTTTAAGTCAATGAAACGTCTCGTTGACTGAAACGTGCTGATTGAAGTTATGTAGATAGTCTGTTACCACTCAGCTGCTATCTCTCGCAACACAGACCGATATCGACAGACCCCTGAATTTAACTGTACAGTAGCTAAAAACCTGAAGCTACAACCTGCTGCAATCTGAACCCTGCAGCAATGCATGCAAACTTCCCAATACAATTTTAAAATAAACGTTTTGAATGCCAAGCCAGTGTAGTATCAGATCAGACGTTGGCTAACCTCTTCCGCCTCCCCAGGCTCCATTGTTACAGCATAGAGTGAAGCGGCTGGTAGAGAAGATCAGACATAGGCCTAGCATCCTACCTGGATTGGGCAGAGCAGAGCCAGTAGCATGAAGAGGGCAATGTACTGTGCTGTCCTCATGTTGAAGAGAGCAGAGCCTAGTGTCCTGAATGCTGTGGAATGAGACTATAGGAGCTTCCAACGGCCACTTATATTAGAGGTACTAATCTATCTGATAAGAGCTGCCAAGGGCAACGATCATTTACCCAGGGTCCAAATGAGGGCAACTCCACGTCTGCAGGGCAAGCCACTGAAACCTTTTACCATGTTATGGCATCTATCATCTCTGCTGGGTGGGCCAGACTTGGGTTCAAATTGTATTTGTTTTTTTTTCCAGATAATTTTAGCTTTATTGAGCCTGCCTGGAGTTCCAGATGGTGTTTGCACTTTTTGGACAAGATTATTCCATTGCACCAGACAACCTCTGTCAAGAGTAGCTAGAGTATTTGTAAGAAATCAAATATTATTTGAACCCAGAACTGGTGTGGACTGAGGAGCACAGTGGTCTCACATATACAATGTTCAGGAGCACAGTGGTCTCACATATACAGGGTTCAGGAGCACAGTGGTCTCACATATACAGGGTTCAGGAGCACAGTGGTCTCACATATACAAGGTTCAGGAGCACAGTGGTCTCACATATACAGGGTTCAGGAGCACAGTGGTCTCACATATGCAGGGTTCAGGAGCACAGTGGTCTTCTCATACAGTATAATAGATGGGGGTCATGATGGGGGCGTGGCTTCTCATACAGTATAATAGATGGGGGTCATGATGGGGGTGTGGCTTCTCATACAGTATAATAGATGGGGGTCATGATGGGGGCGTGGCTTCTCATACAGTATAATAGATGGGGGTCATGATGGGGGTGTGGTCTGGTGCAGCAGCTGTAGTCCTCACTCGTCATCCCCATCCTAAGAACATACATTTGTTGTCTTCCAGCCTGGTCCTTATTGTGCTCTTGCCAACTCCATTGCTGTCATTGTCAAGCCAACCATGGTCATCCATGCCAGACACAGAAGTGAGCCAAGACTTGCAGCTTGGGAAAAATCAGCATTCTCCACGCTGTGGGAAAGCTATATATCAGCCCTATTATCTTTTGTTAAACACATTCGATTCGGGTCATATGTGTTTGGAGTTCCATGGTTGTCTGGGGAGATAGGACAGTGGTTGTGTTCCAAATTACACCCTTTTCCCTATGTAGGGTTCGTTCATAAATTCACTCTGGCTATCTACTCTGATTTTAGAGCACTCTCGTCTGAGTGTGCCAGAGAATTTACGAAGGCTCAACACCTGTTGAATATGGCCAGTGTCAGTAAACGTCTGCAAAAAATTGTAATTCAATTGTTGCCAGCAGTAGTTAAAAGTCACCAACGCTCTGGATAACATAAAGACAGCCTAACCAGCTCTGCTAGGGTGAGTAAAATGGTCAGAGTGAGGTGTTCTCTCATGTGTCTAGCTTGGGTGCTTGACTGCCGTTGTGAGGCCAGAACACCCGGATCAACTCTACTCCTCGGCCTGAGCGTCCAGTATGCGCTCTGAACGCTCCGAGAGCGAAAAGCTCTGATTTTATGACAATCTGACAACGCTCTGAATTAACGAACGCCCAGAGGACACTGAGCGCACTCTGGCACTCCAGATTGAATTTACGAACACACCCGTAGTGCACTACTTTCACCAAGGCCCACAGGGCTCTGGTCAAAAGTAGTGCACTATATAGGGAATAGGGTGCCATTTAGGAGACAACCAGTGGTTGTTGACAGAGATAGAAGGGTGGTTAGTGACACTGTATTAACAACAGCTCCAGACTTTTATAGGCCATGTTCCAAAAACTACATCAGGATGCATGGTAGATGATCTAGTCTACACACCAATTAAAACAAAGGGTTTGCTTTTGACCTAGTGGTGGACCGTTTCATATTTTGTGTGAAAATTATCTGTTCTGTCAAAATATGCACAGAATTTGATTTCAATTATGGTGGATATACAAATCAACCAATTGAAGAAATTGTGCAAAAATGTAAATGAGGAAAGGAAAGTCAGCAGCAGGCTTCCACACCTGCCATGTTTTGATACACCAGGAGTTCCACACCTGTTATGTTTTGATACACCAGGACACACCTGCCATGTTTTGATACACCAGGACACACCTGCCATGTTTTGATACACCAGGAGTTTCACACCTGCTATGTTTTGATACACCAGGACACACCTGCCATGTTTTGATACACCAGGAGTTCCACACCTGCCATGTTTTGATACACCAGGAGTTTCACACCTGCTATGTTTTGATACACCAGGACACACCTGCCATGTTTTGATACACCAGGAGTTCCACACCTGCCATGTTTTGATACACCAGGACACACCTGCCATGTTTTGATACACCAGGAGTTCCACACCTGCCATGTTTTGATACACCAGGAGTTTCACACCTGCTATGTTTTGATACACCAGGACACACCTGCCATGTTTTGATACACCAGGAGTTCCACACCTGCCATGTTTTGATACACCAGGAGTTTCACACCTGCTATGTTTTGATACACCAGGACACACCTGCCATGTTTTGATACACCAGGAGTTCCACACCTGCCATGTTTTGATACACCAGGAGTTTCACACCTGCCATGTTTTGATACACCAGGAGTTCCACACCTGCCATGTTTTGATACACCAGGAGTTTCACACCTGCTATGTTTTGATACACCAGGACACACCTGCCATGTTTTGATACACCAGGAGTTCCACACCTGCCATGTTTTGATACACCAGGAGTTTCACACCTGCTATGTTTTGATACACCAGGACACACCTGCCATGTTTTGATACACCAGGAGTTCCACACCTGCCATGTTTTGATACACCAGGAGTTTCACACCTGCCATGTTTTGATACACCAGGAGTTCCACACCTGCCATGTTTTGATACACCAGGAGTTTCACACCTGCCATGTTTTGATACACCAGGAGTTCCACACCTGCCATGTTTTGATACACCAGGAGTTTCACACCTGCTATGTTTTGATACACCAGGACATACCTGCCATGTTTTGATACACCAGGAGTTCCACACCTGCCATGTTTTGATACACCAGGAGTTTCACACCTGCTATGTTTTGATACACCAGGACACACCTGCCATGTTTTGATACACCAGGAGTTCCACACCTGCCATGTTTTGATACACCAGGAGTTTCACACCTGCCATGTTTTGATACACCAGGAGTTTCACACCTGCTATGTTTTGATACACCAGGACACACCTGCCATGTTTTGATACACCAGGAGTTCCACACCTGCCATGTTTTGATACACCAGGAGTTTCACACCTGCTATGTTTTGATACACCAGGACACACCTGCCATGTTTTGATACACCAGGAGTTCCACACCTGCCATGTTTTGATACACCAGGAGTTTCACACCTGCCATGTTTTGATACACCAGGAGTTCCACACCTGCAATGTTTTGATACACCAGGAGTTTCACACCTGCTATGTTTTGATACACCAGGACACACCTGCCATGTTTTGATACACCAGGAGTTCCACACCTGCAATGTTTTGATACACCAGGAGTTTCACACCTGCTATGTTTTGATACACCAGGACACACCTGCCATGTTTTGATACACCAGGAGTTCCACACCTGTCATGTTTTGATACACCAGGAGTTCCACACCTGCCATGTTTTGGCACACAGTAGGTATCACTAGCTAGTGTAGAACATGTACCTCTCAGACAGAAAACTGTCATGTGTTGTGCAGTCCACTAGATGGCGATTACCTTGTTACTGTAGTCACACTGGCCAGACGTGTTGCGCCACAGCAGCAGTGGGAAGACTATGTTATCCTCTTGGCCAGGACAGGTCAGAGGTTCCTGTGAGCATTGCTAAGGCATGGACTCCATAATGATGACCCATTTGTGCTGATACTGATTACAAAACATGGCGTGGTGGTCCTGATTTTGTTATGGGGGGTGTCCTACCTCTCATTGACCCTTTGAAATAAGGACATAACTGTTTATTGTGCCCTAAGGCTCTCTATATCTGTGTAATACATTGGTACTGCACTTATTCAACCCTGTGTTTGGCTCAGAGGACCCTCTCATCATCCCTCTACGTCCAAAGTTAGAAAAAGAGAGACATTTATATGAGTTCCCAGTTTCAACCCTAAATTGCCCCCATAGTTTGATGGGTAACTTTTCATTTGAAGAGGTCTTTATTACAGTGTAACTACATGTGTAATTACACTGTGACAAGTATTGATGAATTTAGTGGAAACTTGCCCATTTGTGACAAGCATTTATTGTCCAATTTAGTGTTTTGTTTCTTCTCAGCTGCATCCGATTTAGTATTAACTGTCAAGGTTATAATTGCTTGTGGACAGATTTGCTTGGTGTCCGAGATTAAAGTTTGGAGGCTCATAAAGGTCTAATTACCTACCCTTGAATGCACTCTTCACAATCTCCACTCATTGTTGTTGCTAGCTCTGGCCCTCAAAAACTCATCCATCTGTGTTAACTTGGTTGAGTTTACAAAAACAGATCAGATGTAGGTTAACCTCACTGACTGGGGTCTACAATACGGGTGTCATCCTAGATTATAATTTTTTTACTTACCTGTAATTAATGTGTATTTAAATAGTACATTACCCATCCTAACAACCTGACCCTTTTCTTAAGGCTTCCGGTAGCACCATCCAAGTGACAAAATAAAACACACTAGTACACCACAGAGTACATGTAATATCTGCATAATTACAATGTAATTACTCAGTGTTACACATGATTATGTTACTTAAAATTAAGTGTACCTTGAGGTTTACCTACAAAGTATGTTAACTGTTCTGACAATCTAATCTTCAGCTTCTAAAAGCACCTTCCAAGTGAGATGGTGCAATCCTGGAGTATTCATTTTTCTATCCTCAAAAAATGTAATGTAAATTTCAACAACAAATAAGAGCCAAGGATTTTTGTCCATCCTCCCCCGATTCAGAATATATCATTTTCATAGTCATGGCACGCGTTTTAAGCCAATAGTGGCTAACCAGGGGTTGGGATAATGCCAATGTTGTGTTGCTTAAATTGTAGCTGAGAGCTTGTAGTGTCTGATAATTGTGAGATTTGTTTATGACAGTTTGCAGTGAAACACGTGAAAAATCCATGTTCTTTCAGAATTGTTTGGCGAGCTACTCATAGGTAGGTGGCTAGCTATTTACTGGTAACTTGCGATCGACTTATTGGAGACACCTGCTGTAGACGGTAACTAGCTAGCTATCTAGCCTAGTTGGTAGGCCCTATTGAAGATTGAAAGTTAAAAAATGATATTACAAAAACGTAATGATGTTTTCGCTTTGTCATTACCCCATAATGACAAAGCGAAAACATTTTTTTGAAATGTTTGCAAATGTATTTAAAATAAATTTAAACAATACAATACTTACTCAGGTGTTAGATGGTAACTAGCTAGCTATTTAGCCTAGTTGGTAGGCCCAACAAAAACGCCAGCTAACGTTTGCTACCTACAGTTAGCCAGCTAGCCAGTTAACATGACCTTTATGAATTATGAAGTCAGTTAACATGACCTTTATGAATTATGAAGTCAGGCTCTGTCCTGGGTCCCCTCCATCTGCCCACTGTTTGACTTTTTGAAGCCAGTGATATTTCTTGCCCTCTTCTTCTCATTCAGCAGGGCCTTCAGGTCGCTGGTGACCCAGGGTTTATTATTTGGAAAACAGCGTACCTTCCTGGTGGGTACAGTGTTGTCCTCCCCATGAGCCTCACAGAGCACATCCCAGTCTGTTGTCTCAAAGCAGTCCTGTAGGGCCTCATTTACCTCCGGAGACCATCTCCTAATGGTGCTAGTGGTCGCAGGCTGCTGTTGGACCAAAGGCCTGTAGAGTGGACTGAGGTGGACAAGGCTGTGATCCGATCTACCGAGGGGAGGGAGTGCAGTGGAGTTGTATGCGTCCTTCACATTAGCATATAACATGTCCAGAGTTGTATTATTCCTGGTTGGGCACTTCACAAACTGTTTGAACGTGGGCAGCGTTGAAGAGAGAGATGCATGGTTAAAATCCCCCGAAATGGCAAAGAAAGCACTGGGATGCGCTGTCTGTATCCTGGCTTAGGCCAACAAAAATTCTGAAAGTTCCATCTCCAGCTACAACATTTTCCGTAAAAGATAGAACTGCTAAAGGGGGCGGAGTTGCAATCTACTCCAAACAGCTTGAGCTTTTACTTTTAAAAATCCACCTCTCTAGAAATAAGTCTCTCACTGTTGTCGCTTGTTACAGACCCCCCTCAGCCCCCAGCTGTGCCCTGGACACCCTATGTGAACTGATTGCCCCCCATCTATCCTCAGAGTTCGTACTGTTAGGTGACCTAAACTAGGATATGGTTAATACCCCTGCTGTCCTACAATCTCAGCTAGATGCCCTCAATCTCACACAAATTATCAAGGAACCTACCAGGTATAAGCCTAAATCCGTAAACAAGGGCACCCTCATAGATATCATCCTGACTAACATGCCCTCTAAATACACCTGCGCTGTCTTCAACCAGGATCTCAGCGATCACTGCCTCATTGCCTGCGTCCGTAATGGGTCCGCGGTCAAACTTCCCACCCCTCATCACTGTCAAACGCTCCCTAAAACACTTTAGCGAGCAGGCCTTTCTTATCGGCCTGGCCCGGGTATCCTGGAAGGATATTGACCTCATCCCGTCAGTAGAGGATGCCTGGATGTTCTCTAAAAGTGCTTTCCTCACCATCTTAAATAAGCATGCCCCATTTAAAAAGTTTAGAACTAAGAACAGATATAGCTCTTGGTTCACTCCAGACTTGACTGCCCTCAACCAGCACAAAAACATTCTGTGGCATACTGCATTAGCATCGAATAGTCTGGATACGAAGCAGGTTGTCTGTAGTGACGCCTCTAGCACTGAGATTTGGTTTGTGCAGGCTGAAATGTGGTGTGTTGGGATGCTTTCATAAACTTTAAGACTTGTAACAAGCATGGTAACAAGCATTCGTTGTTACACCCCTTGTAATCACAGATTTCAATTACCACCAATTACACTGTTATAAGGACCCCTTAAAATTAAGTGTTAAATTTAAGCATTTGATATCAAATCATTATTTCAATCCATGCATATGGTTGGTTTGAAACATAAAGATTCAACTAAAATATTAGCTTATCTCCAGGTTGATAATTGTTTACGAAAGCTCATTTTATGCACCAGTATGAAGCATGGTCCTGAGGCTGTGAGAGGTACTTGGTGGTGTAATATATTTTTTATGTTGATTTGGCTGAAGTTTATCTGCCCACAATGTGTGTGTTTCAAGCCAGCCAACGCTGTTGTGCAGCCTGGTCTCATACACTAGACTTAACATATTAAACGTAAAATCTAAATAGTATAATATGTTACCTTTGGTATGGTTACATAAGAAAGATGGTTACTTAAGACAAAAACAAAGTAGGGTGGTTGGTCAGGGTGGATGGGTGGGTGGGAGTATAATGCGAACGTCTCGCGAGCTCAAATCTCATCATGGACAACTTTAGCATTTTAGCTAATTTAACATCACACTACTTTTTTAGCTACTTTGCAAATAGCTACTTAGCATGTTAGCTAACCCTTGCCCAAACCTTAACTTTAACCCTTTCAGCTAACCCTTCCCCTAACCTTTAACCTAACTCCGTAACATATTTAATGTTTTTCTAATTCGTAACATATAACACAAATTTAAATTTGTTACATACTAATTAATACATTCCATACGAAACGTAGCATATACTAAACGGAGTGTCTTGGATTGATGTACAGAATAATATGACATTCTCTGAGACCACAGCCCCAGTTTAGCAAATTCATAACATATATTACGATTCGCAAATTCGTAATATATAATACGAATTGTAGCCTAATTCGTAACATATTATACGAAATGGGTGATGGATATACACAAATTAATACATACCATACGAAACGTAACAGCATACTAAATAAGGTGTCTCAGATTTCTGTACAGAATAAAACGAAATGCTCTGAGGCCATGACACACGTGTTGAGGGGAGATGACAGCCGTTGAGTTGTGACCAATCAACATTCGCTATCGCACTGAGGGCACATGTGTGACCTTCTAGGACTCTACAAATATCCACTGGCATGTTTTATACAGATTACACCTTCACCACCCCGGACTGCAGCCGACCTTCTTTTGCTGTGAAATATATTTTTCCGCTTTCTTTGACGCCTATAAACTAAGAATAAAGAAGCGAGTACCGTTATGATTCATTCGTCGACTAGATAAACCGATAAAAAAAAAAAAACAGAATAGAAGTTCTACCACATCTCGCCGAAACCAGCGGAAAAACTGACCACAAAGATCAGCCAACAAGGTCAAGTTTGAAGAAGTTTCTTTGTTAATGTGTGCACAGTGAAGAGAACTTGCAGATAAAAACAAGAGGCGCAGTAGCCACGTTTAAACGGTATCACCCTCCGCTTCTTCTACGCAGGGTTCGAACTTTTACTCACTGTTGTCTCGGGGTCACCTACATCATGACGCGAAGATCTTGTGCGATATATGTAGTCGGGATTGTCTGCGCCCATCTGCTGATCATCGGGATTGGATTAGTTGTGTCTCAAGTTTTTCAAACTTTAATCCATAACCGATTAAAAAAGGTAATGTATTTATTATACAAAAGTTAAGTAATTTTTTTATTTTATATTTATAACAATGTTGTAAGTCATGAGATGTTTTCGTTCATAGGCCTACAGCTTCAGTGGAAATAATATTTTCAAACGAACCGCAGCTGCTACTCTCTCTCAGAATCATTGCACTGTTCGACCAGACCAATTGACAAAAAATTATGGCGAATATCGTTTTGTTACGCACAGTATGCATAAGTGTTAAGAGTAAATGGTCTATCTAAAACAACAGATCAAATATCAGCATTTTGTTGTTTTTGTTGTTGTTGTTTTGATTAGTGCTACAGTTCAATGCCACTGATATGTATTTTTTAGACTCTTGTTGAAGCAGCTCAGTCAGAAGCAATTTCCTGAGCTGGATAAGAAGGAGTTATAGGCATCCCAGCATCTCCTTTTTAGAGTTTTTAGTACGGAATGTAGAGAATGAGACTGGGGAGTTCTGTGTTCCAAATATTTATGGTGTTCATACAACTTTCACACAAGTTGTATGAACTTTCACCGTGTGTCAGAGGAGGTTCCTCGCAGTTGGTTGCAGAGGAGGGATTCCACAGCTAATCATAACTAAAGATGCTTTAGCCCATGCAGGCAGCCCTCTGGTGCTCCGACCCAGCCCAAAGCTAGTCCACTGCCCAAGCAAATAACTTTTAGGCAGAGGCAGACATCAGGAGCAATAACAGAGGATAATACACCCCTTGGTTTCAGCAGCGTTTGATTGAATCAAGATGCTGCAGCTGTGGGTTCAATGGAGGGAAGGAGAGGATGCATAGTGTGACTGAAGCTAGATTCGTGGAAGTAGTGTGCATTCCAAATGGCACTCTATTCCCTATATACTATAGTGCACTACTTTTGACCAGAGCCCAGCTGTAATAGGGTACCATTTGGGACAGCCTAGAGCATGCATAGTGTGATTGATGTTTTCAAATCCTCTCCATCTAGCTTCAGATTCCACAGAGACCTCCTGCCTGGTTTTGCATGTGGGGATTGGGGTGTGGGGTAGGCAACAAGATTCAGCCACGGGCCGTAATTTGTAAACTGCAAATTGACCACAACTAAGCCCAGAAATAGATTGTATTTGAAAATAACAATAATTCCATACCTTGATGACATTGAGACACAATCACGTATTTTTTTTTTTTTGAATTCCTAGTGCTTTGGTACTTTTTAGACCAAAAACTCTCTGTCGAACCCGTTACTAAATAATAATTAGTTGCATCAACTAGATTATTTTTTACAGTGTTTGTTGGTGTGAGAAGCCTGTGAGATTCTGTTTACACTGGCGTTCTATCTTCATGGCACGGTTGCAACCTGCATCATAAGATTACTACTTTGTTGCCTTTCTCACAATCAGTTCACCCTCAAGGTTATGGTTATGGTCACATGCAGTGTATAACAATTCATATTGTCACAGTTCCCACCAAACTGAGTTTCATCCCATCCAAACTGTCTAGTACTGTGCCTTCCATATATTGAGAAAGAGTGAGAGATAAAGAGTGCGAGAGGGAGAGAGTGATAATGAAAGAGTGCGAGGGAAAGAGTGAGAGATAAAGAGTTAGAGGGAAAGAGTGAGAGAGAGAGAGATCCTGAGAATTTAACGCAATATGAATAGAATATACTGTTAGCTGTTAGCTGTCCAGCAGGACTCAGCTGTCCAGCAGGACTCAGCTGTCCAGCAGGACTAAGCTGTCAGCTGTCCAGCAGGACTAAGCTGTTAGCGGTCCAGGTTTTCACTTTATAACAGAGAAGCGTTTGATCTGCGGACAGGTTTGGAGGTTGAGAAAGTTTATAGAAAGAGTTTAACGTTTTTTGTTTTTTAACCTTTATTTTGACAGGGAGTCAATGCTGAGACCTAGGTCTCATTTCCAGATTATCCTATATTGCACCACAATACACAATAAACACAGTAAACTACACATTTACAGTATATACACACACACACACATTACAATGCATGTTATTATACACAAAAATACACCTAATTATACACAACAATACACAAAAAGCAAAACGCAATCATAAAACTATAACGATACAAGGCAAGACCCAGATGCAGACACAGGAGGCAGATGGTTAGAGCTCCGATATTTATTATAATGAAGGGATTAGGCAAAAGGCAGGTCAGGGACAGGCTATAGTTCATTGATAGATACTTTATTGATCCCCGAGGGGAAATTTCTTCAACCAGATCAGAGTCTGAGCATTACTGTGGAACAGGCAGTCTCGTGGTCAGGGAAGGCATGGGTTCAATCACCAGGGCTGAGTCCGAACAGTACAGGAGGGCAGGCAGTCTTGTGGTCAGGACAGGCAAGGGTTCAATCACCAGGGCTGAGTCGAAATGGTACAGAGCGGTAGGCAGGCTCAAGGTCAGGGCAGGAAGAATGGTCAGGCAGGTGGGCTCAGTATCTGGACAGGCAAGGGAACCAGGAGGACTAAGAAAAACAAGGACTGGGAAAAATAGGAGCTGAGAGACAAAACACTGGTTGACTTGGCTAACAAGACAAACTGGCACAGAGAGACTGAAAACACAGGTATAAATACACAGAGGGTAATGAGCGACACCTGGGGGCTGTTGTGAACTGGTGCTTCAGGTCCACAAAGGCACTGCTGGTGACCAGGTGAATGGTACTTTAGGAGAGGTGAGTGCAGTGAGAGGGGCTGCCAGGGTGCTGTAACACCGAAGGAATCGGCAGTAGAAATTAGCAAACCCCAGGAAAAGTTGTAGCTGCACAATGGACGGACTTGTCTGACACGGAGAACGTGTTAAGGGCAGAACGAGAAAAAAACAGAATGTCGTTGAGGTAGACTAACACAAAACGATTTAACATGTCTCGGAGCATGTCGTTTACCAGGGCCTGGAAAACAGCGGGGCCATTGGTCCAAACGGCATCACTAAGTACTCATAATGTCCACTAGTGGTGTTGAATGCTGTCTTCCACTCATCTTCTTCGCGTATTCGGACCAGGTGGTAGGCATTCCGAAGGTTCAGCTTGGAAAAAATGGTGGCTCCCTGGAGAGGTTCGAAAGCCGAGGAGAGGAGTGGTAGGGGATAACAATGCTTGACAGCAATGTCATTAAGACCCCCAGGGTCTTGTCCTTCTTCTCCAGAAAGAAAAACCCTGCCCCGGCAGGGGATGCAGAGGGACGGATGCTTCCAGCAGCTAGATTCCTTAATATACTCCTCCATGGCCTTGGTCTCCGGGCCGGATAGAGTATATATCCGACCATGAGGTGGTGTGGTGCCAGGGAGGAGGTCAATGGCACAATCATAGGGACGATGCAGGGGAAGAGAAGTAGCCCGTGCCTTGCTGAATACCTCCAGGAGGTCACGGTACTCTGTTGGGACGATAGAGACATCCGAGGCTTGGCTTAAGCTCTGAGGAGGACATCTTGGGGAAGGCTGTGGTGCTTTAAGGCAATGGGAATGGCAAAACGGGCTCCAGCCCAGGATTGAACTCGTGGTCCAATCAATAACAGGGTTATGTTTCTGAAGCCAAGAATATCCCAAAACCACCGGAACATGGGGGGATTCGATGAGGAGAAACTGGAAAGACTCACTGTGATTCCCAGAAACCCGCAGATTAACAGTGATGTGGGTAACTCTACCAATAGATCGGCCATCCAGTGCTCTAGCATCCATAGGAACGGAGAGAGGTTGAGTAGGGATACCTAATTCAGAGACTAGGGAGGCATCCATAAAACTCTCATCTGCCCCAGAGTCAATGAGAACCCGGAGAGACTTAGATTGGTCTCCCCACAACAAGATCACAAAGCAGGGAGTGCCAGTGATGGGAACTAGAGGTTTCCCAGTCTGGCTCACCAATACATTTGTCCCTACTAGGGAAATAGGTTTCCTGACAGGGCAGGTAGCTACAGTTGAAGTCGGAAGTTTACATACACTTAGGTTGAAGTCATTAAAACTCATTTTTCAACCACTCCACAGATTTCATGTTAACAAACTATAGTTTTGGCAAGTCGGTTAGGACATCCTTACTTCAGGTCCTGAGCTACAGGCAGTTAGATATGGGTATGTCATTTTAGTTGAAAATTGAAATAAAGGGTCTGATCCTTAAGAGGTTAACAGTGATGTTTAGTACGTCAGAAGTTTTGTGGAGCAGGGCTTTGTAAACAAAAAGAGCGTAATAATGTGATCTTCAAAGAGGTCCAGCCAACCGCTATGAAAATCAGAATTGAAGGGTTTAAGAGTATAGGCAGATTTGATAAAAAAACAAAAACACACTTTAAATCTTACTTTCTTAACAAGCTCAGTCATATGTTTTTTTAAACAATAAATCATTGTTAATCCAAATACCAAGGTATTTGTATGCAGGGATTATAGAACCATGAAGATGTAATCCATCTGAGACAATCTTACGAGAACTTGAAAACAACATGTATTTTTTCATAAAGGTGTTCCACAGGGGTCGTAGTATCAACCCCTGCGGAACACCATCCATCACGATGGCCTGAGTTCTGTCACTAAGATAATCATGAAACCATAAACAGCTTTTGACAGGTCCACAAACAAAGCAGAACTTTTCATTTTAGTGTGTAAAGCATTGACAAGATCATTAACAACTAAAATGTTTGCTGTAATAGTGCTGTGCCCAGGACTAAACCCTGATTTGGTTTACATTCAAAATACATTTGTCAGATAAATAAACAACACCCCTGGCAGTATAGACAACAGTGTGGCGATGACGCTTAGAAAGGATGGGAGGTATTACCTGAGCGGTGCTTGGTCGAAGGATGGGAGGTATTACCTGAGCAGTCGAAGGATGGGAGGTATTACCTGAGCGGTCGAAGGATGGGAGGTATTACCTGAGCGGTGCTTGGCGTATCTCTGAGTGCATATGCTTCATCTGTGTTTGGTATACTCACACTGGACATGTGATTAAATGGTTGTGGTCGCAAAGAGCTCAGAAACAACAACATTCTCTTGCTGTTTCCCTAATGGGTAATTAGTCCATATGAATTGGCTTGTGCTTTCTGTCAAAATATTTTCAAAACTCCACAACTATAAACCTATAGTGTGGGGACCAACATTTTCCTAAGCTAGCGTTATGAGACATTGGCATTGCTAGTGCCGACCTTGGCGTTGCTAGTGCCGACCTTGGCGTTGCTAGTGCCGACCTTGGTGTTGCTTGTGCCGACCTTGGTGTTGCTAGTGCCTTTGACATTGACCTTGATGACCTTAAGAATGTCAAAGGTCACCTTTGAGATTTTACCTTTTAGATTGACCATAAGGCTTGACTCATGCCAACTGAGCAGAGCCACACTGTGACATGATCAGCTAATACAGTGGACTCTGTGGCCTGACATGCTTCCACACAAAGTAGCCTGACCTCTCCTTGATCCACAAGCTCTTTCAACGACTTAGGCCAAGTTGCTCAAACAAACCAACACATAGCCCACATTATTTGGAGAGGTGCTGAAGTAGTGCTCCCCAGGGTTCTAGATCAAGGAGTCAGCCAATGGGGCCACAGACAAGAGTTCTAGAACTTAGGAGTCAGCCAATGGGGAGATAAGCATGAAATAAGCCAGATGTGACCTAGTGGTAACGGTTGTGCCACCCTAACATCTAGACATTCCATCCCAGGTAAACACACTAGTAGAACAGACTTGGGATGCTTCCCAAATGGCACCCTAGTCCCTATGGGCCCTGGTCAAAGGTAGTGCACTATGTATGGAATGGGGTGCCATTTGGGAAGCAGTATTGTCATACCATCCTCTGAGCAGACTGAGACAGTAGTGTTTAGTCTTCTCAGGTTACAGGTTCTCTCATAGCTCATTATACAAATGCTGTAACTAAATATTGATAACTAAGAATAAATGCCAGCCAGGCAAACAAAGGTCATTCATTCACTATCCTGATATGAGACACACACACACACACACACACACACACCCACTCGCACATACACACACAGACAAACACACACACACCCACACAATCCTGATGTGACGGACCCAGTCCGAGAATAGACCACACAAATCAGGACTTTTATCTCAGGACAGTATATTACAAAATATAGATGTTGAAACAAGAAATGTTTATTTAGCCTAGTTTTAGTGTTTGTTTAATTAGGTTACTTATTAAAGGGCTATATAGTACACTACGTTTGACCAGAGCCCTATGGGTGCACTATCAAGGGATTAGGGTGCCATTTGGGATGCAGACAGGGTTTCTTATAACTCGGGGGTGACTGTGTGCCTCCCTTGCCCCATTTATTGGACATTTATGGGTTTGAACTGATGAAAGACCCTGAGTCAATTTGATTTGAATGAGTTGTCTGTCATTAAAGTAACAAATCCGTTCCTCGCATCAGGTTAAAGTGAAAGTGGCAAGTCTTCAGTAACAGAACGACGCTGAGACTCAGATCAGAGTCTGTCAAACAAAAACTAATTATTGCAAAGTTAAACAAACCATACAGCTATATGCACAAGGACTACTGTTAACGGTTTCCACAGAACATGTTATTGAGACATTGACTTGAAGAACAGTGCAGATGCAGAGCTTGGTCATTCTGTTACCAAACTTTGCATCTGCATTGTTCTTCAAGTCAATGTGTTTCTGTTACCATGGATATGCCCGAGGAGTACACCGTTCCCATTCACGACTTATGTCAACGTACAATAAGTTAGCACTGAGTAATTAAACGTTGTCTTGTTGCAATGGAGAGATAGATAGGCAGGAAGGAAGGAAGGCAGGCAGGAAGGCAGGCAGGAAGGCAGGCAGGAAGGCAGGCAGGCAGGCAGGCAGGCAGGCAGGCAGGCAGGCAGGCAGGCAGGCAGGCAGGCAGGCAGGCAGGCAGGTATAGTAACCAGGTAGCAACCAGGTAGTAACTTGGTTGTAATTCCGATGACGACATTTCAACCTCCTTGTCTGATGGTGTGGGAAAGATGATGGTGATTCATGGCCATGACAACATACTGGAAAACATACAACAGGTGCACACACACGCACGCACACACACACACACACACACTTTTGTTATTGTCTCTGACCTCTCGGCATAGCGGAGTCAGACCGTTCCTCACATCACCTCATGGCAGGACAGAGAGTTGTGTCTGAAATGGAGTCCTTTATATAGGGAATAGGTTGGCATTTGGGACAGATTGGAGCTCATAACTCAAACCACATAACTCAGCAGTCGCCCCTCTTTGTGTGGTAAGCCTCTTTCACAGAGCATGGCAGGCAGGCTAATTGGGAAACAGTGACCCTTTACTACAGTGACCCAGATAGAAGCTGTGGAGCTGCAAAACACTTCAGGTCCGTGTCCCAAATGGTACCATATTCCCTATATAGTGCATTACTTTCGACCAGCGCTCGTAGGGACCAGTGGCCCATAGGGCTCTGGTCAAAGGTATTGTACTATATAGGGAATATGGTACCATTTGGGACACGGGCCTGAAGTGTTTTGCAGCTCCACAGCTTCTATCTGGGTCACTGTAGTAAAGGGTCACCAGCAGCCGACTAAAGAGGTGACCTTAGCCCAGACCAGAACAATGCCCTCCAACATGTTAGAGACGGCTGGGTAGCAGCAAGACTGGCGTATGGTATGAACGACTTTGTTTTCAACCTCTAAAGCATGCCTGTGTAGAATAAGTATGTGGAATAAGTATGTAGAATAAGTATGTAAAATAAGTATGTCCTCGCAAAGAAAAACATAGAAGCCTAAATGTTTAATCTGCCCCAGCAAATGCTGTGTGTTTGTCGTATACTGGTATGCTGTAGGTGTATAGTTAACTCAGTCTCTGTTCTCCTTCTATCTAAGATGACAGGCACTTTGTCCCAAGCTACTCAGATGGACGTTTTGTCGTTAGAGAGATCTCTTAACCCCTCACACATCACCCCCTCCTCAGGTCCTGTGGTGGCTTGGGTCTTTCTCCCTGCGCATGGGACTCTCTCTGTCGACCAGCACTCTCTAACCCTCCTGTAGGTTTTCACTCCAACCTTAACCTAGCACACCTGATTCTAATAATTTGCTGGTTGATAAACTGAACCAGGTTAGTTACAACTGGGGTTGGATCGAAAACCTACAGGAGGGTTGATCTCTAGGAACAGGGTCAGAGAGGCATAGACAAAGAGAGGGTCTTTCTTATTCATCTATGCCGTGTGGTAGCCCTCTCATTCTTCCATCATTCCATCCCTCCATCCCTCCTCCCCTCCATCCCACATCGCCAACTACCCAGGTTTTTGTTCTCCTGTTAGATTTGATTGCATGGAATCCTAAACCCTCATTCACTATTTTCAATAGTATTCTTGTTGAGTGAATGTCTCTTGTGACAGATTGTAAACAAAAAAAATGGTGAGTACACACAAGATTTGATTCTGGTGTCTGAGATCAAGAGAAATGGAAACCTTGTCAACCAAACAGTTCTCATCAATCTGAATAATATCATAAAGAATACTAATGTCGTCCAATCTCCGGCTCTCTCTGTCCAGCATCTGTCTATAGATTTTGGACAAGGTGAAGAGAATACTAACTGATGTGGTTCTGTTTCTAGGAGATAACTCTGACAGAGGGTAGCCGTGTGTTTGAGACATGGAAAAACCCTCCTCCTCCCGTCTTCATGCAGTACTTCTTCTTCAACGTCACCAACCCAGATGAGTTCCTGGCTGGAGCCAAGCCTATCGTCTCTCAGGTCGGCCCTTACACATACAGGTAGGATTACGTACCTACATACACCTAACAAGTAATTCCTGGCTGGAGCCAAGCCTGTCCTCTCAGGTCGAGGTGGAAAAAGTTCCCAACTGTCATACCTGAGTAAAAGTAAAGACATCTTAATAGAAAATGACTCAAGTGAAAGTCACCCAGTAAAATACTACTTTTACTCTGTATCTGGTTTTAATTATACTTAAGTATCAAAAGTAAAAGTAAAGCTGCAATATGTAACTTTTTACCAAATTCACATAGAAATGTGAGTTATAGATATGTTATTCTAATTGAAAGCAAGTCTAAGAAGCAGTAGATCTGTTCTATGGACACTATTTCTATGCTTCCTGTTCTTACGTTTTGTTTTTGCATCTTTAACTTTTGGTTTTGTACACCAGCTTCAAACAGCTGGAACATTTTCGAAATGGCAGAGCGATTTCTGCATATTGCACCTGTAAGTTTTTTAGTGAGTCCGCCAGATCAGAGACAGTAGGGATGACCATGCGTTCTCTTGATAAGTGTGTGAATCTGACCATTTCCTGTCCTGCTAAGTATTTGAAATGTAACTAAGTACTTTTGGGTGTCAGGGAAAATGTATGGAGTAAAAGGTTGTCAAACATGAAATCCATGAGCGTAAAGACAGCCAAATAAAAATAAAAATGTCCTGCGATTGTGAAGACTTAAAGTGATCCATTAATTAGAGAACAGAAGTATGTTATGGGTGACCTCTTGTACCGTTCCTGTACATAAAGTGCCTTCAGAAAGTATTCAAACCCCTTGACTTTTTCCACATGTTGTTGTTACAGCCTGATAGAAAAGAAGAAACCTGCACACTGCTCCTGATAGTATCACTGCTCCTGATAGTATCACTGCTCCTGATAGTATCACTTCTCCTGATAGTATCACTGCTCCTGATAGTATCACTGCTCCTGATAGTATCACTGCTCCTGATAGTATCACTGCTCCTGATAGTATCACTGCTCCTGATAGTATCACTGCTCCTGATAGTATCACTGCTCCTGATAGTATCACTGCTCCTGATAGTATCACTGCATCACAGCATCACATGCCACTGTCTTTGAGTAAAGCCAGTGTGTCTATGACTGCAGATGACTCAACACTATACACATCAGCTACTACAGCGATTGAAATGACTGAAACACTTAACAAAGAGCTTCAGTTAGTTTCAGAGTTGGTGGCAAGGAATAAGTTAGTCCTACATATTTCTAAAACTGAAAGCACTGTATTTGGGACAAATCATTCACTAAACCCTAAACCTTAACTCCATCTCGTAATGAATAATGTTGAAATTGAGCAAGTTGAGGAGACTAAACTGCTTGGAGTAACCCTGGATTGTAAACTGTCCTGGTCAAAACATATTGATACAACATTAGCCAAGATGGGGTGAAGTCAGTTAAGAACAAATTATTGTTATTTACAATGGCGGCCTACCCCGGCCAAACCCAGACGACTCTTAATCACGGCCCGTAGGGATGGTGCCAGGTTTCCACCAGACGTGACACTTGACATTCAGGCCGAAGAGTTCAATCTTGGTTTCATCAGACCAGAAAATCTGAGTGTCTTTATGGGCCATTTGGCAAACTCGAAGCGGGCTGTCATGTGCCATTTACTGAGGAGTGGCTTCCATCTGGCCACTACCATAAAGACCTAATTGGTGGAGTGCTGCAGAGATGGTTGTCCTTCTGGAAGGTTCTCCCATCTCCACAAAGGAACTCTGGAGCTCTGTCCGAGTGACCATCGGGTTCTTGGTCACCTCCCTTCTCCCCAATTGCTCAGTTTGGCTGGGCGGCCAGCTCTAGGAAGAGTCTTGGTGATTCCAAACTTCTTCCATTTAAGAATGATGGAGGCCACTGTGTTCTTGGGGACCTTCAATGCTACAGAAATGTTTTGTGACCCTTCCCCAGATCTGTGCCTCGACACAATCCTGTCTCGGATCTCTACGTACAATTCCTTCGACCTCATGGCTTGGTATTTGCTCTGACATGCACTAGCAACTGTATGACCTTAGACAGGTGTGTGCCTTTCCAAATCATGTCCAATCAATTGAATTTACCACAGGTGGACTCCAATCAAGTTGTAGAAACATCTCAAGGAGGATCAATGGAAACAGGATGCACCTGAGCTCAATTTCGAGTCTCATAGCAAAGGGTCTGCATACTTATGTAAATAAGGTATTTCTGTTGTACATTTTTTATAAATTTTATAAAACTGTTTTCACTTTGTCATTATGTGTGTAGATGAATGAGAAAAAAGTAAATGTAATCCATTTTAGAATAAGGCTGTAACGTAACAAAATGTGGAAAAAGTCAAGGGGTCTGAATACTTTCCGAAAGGCACTGTACCCCCCATATCAAACACAAACTGAAATCATATTTTAATATTATGTGTGTACACAGAGATTGACATGCATGTCATTTACGTTCCCCTACCGTGTACATCAAAGTGCTGCTCTGTTTTGGACCAACTGACCACACAACAGTAGTCCAGGTGAGACAAAGCTACAATAGCTTGCTGTCTAGAGTGACACCCATCAGTTTAGTCTCTTCAAAATGCTCAATAGCCACATTATTCAATAATAGATTAGTTTTTGAGATATTTAGCATCAGCCTATTGCTAGTTACCCATTCTTTAACTGACTAGAGCTCTATGTTAAGGGTGTCAGTTATTTATTTTACTGTTATGGTCCAAGCCGGCCGGCTGCCCTGCAATACACTTCAACGTCAACGAATTTGCATAAGAGAGGCTTCCATTAAATAAAATCCACACCGTCTTCTAGGCTTAGATTGAAGATGTGGCAAATACGGGTCGCAATGTATTCCGCTACCAACCTCCGTAATTTACCATCCAGGTTGTCGGTACCACGTGGTTTGTCCTTATTTATAGAGAGCAATAATTTGTTCACCTCTTCCACACTAACTTTGCGGAATTCAAAACTACAGTGCTTGTCTTTCATTATTTGGTCCATAACGCATGAATATGAAGGTTCAGCGTTTGTTGTCTCCATGTCACGCCTAAGTCTGCTAATCTTGTCAACAAAACATTTATTAAAGTGGTTGGCAATATCAAAGGGTTTTGTTATGAACGAGCCATCAGCCTTAATGAAGGATGCAGCTGAGTTAGCTTTTCTGCCTAGAATTTCATTTAAGGTACTCCAGAGCTTTTTACTATCATTCTTTATATCATTTATCTTTGTTCCGTAGTATAGTTTATTCTTCTTTTTGTTTAGTTTAGTTACGTTATCTCAATTTACTGTATGGTTGCCAATCTGCTGTGTTGCCAGACTAATTTGCCTCATCCATCCCTCTCAGCCACTCCATTTCTTTATGGGCGCATTATTTTGAGTAACTGGAAGAAGCAATTTCATAAATGCATCAAGTGCAGCGTCCGGATGTTCCCCATTACACACATCAGACCAACAAATCTTTTTCACATCTTCAACATAGGAATCACTACAGAACCTCTTGTATGATCTCTTACGCTATAGTAGGTCCAGCCTTTGGAACTTTGGTTTTCCTAGATATTGCTACTATGTTATGATCACTACATTCGATGGGTGTGTGGATACTGCTTTAGTGTATCATTACACTAAATGATACACTATTATCATTAGTGAAGATGTGGTCAATACACGTGGATGATTTCACTCCTGTTCTGTTTGTTAATAGCCTGGTAGGTTGACTGATAACCAGAACCAGATTACAGTTTGAAGCTTCTTCTTGAGTGGACAGCTTGACGAAAACCAGTCGATATTTAGTCAATATTTAAGTAGATTGTCATTGGTGAGAGAAGTGGGTTGTCCCTGTTAATGCACCCAACGGATGCTCTCTAAAACAAATATCAACGTCCATGGCTAGAGCAAAAAACTGCCGTTTTACGGCTGGCACACTTCCTGTCAGGATCGTCTGGCCTCTGGCCAAGTCTGATTCATTTGACTTGCTATGGAAGATGTTTAAATATTTATGCATCATTCTGCAAAAAGCGGATGTTTGGTAAGTTTGTCTGTTGCTATGTCAAGTTGTACAGGCCCAAGGAGAATGTGACGTTTGTAGATACTGATTTTCCCCTTGTCTGCTCTGTTCCAGGGAGTACAGGCCCAAGGAGAATGTGACGTTTGTAGATAATGGGACCAGAGTGGCTGCCTACCAACCCAAGACATTTGTGTTCCTGCCAGAACGCTCTGTAGGTGATCCTGATTTTGACATGATCACAACCATCAATATCCCAGCTGTGGTGAGTAACCATGTTTTCAAAGTGTTTTCAGGTTGTGCTGAGTAAGTAGGGTTTTCAGGTTAAAATCGCTCTCTCTCCCCCCCAGGCGGTGATGAACAAGGTGAAGGATAGTTTCTGGAAGAGTTCTATGGTATCTATCTGGATGAACTCTCTGAATATAGGCATGTTCATGACACGCTCCGTCAACGAGCTGCTGTGGGGCTTTAAGGACCCTCTGTTGTCCCGCATCCACCCCATGAACCCAGAGATCGACGAGTACTTTGGCCTCATGTACAAGGTAGGTGTCCACGGAGTCAATACAAAATGATACATCTGACCTACTCATCTCCTTACTAAGTTCTGTAAGATAAGTCTTTGGGTACTGTAGCCTAGGAAGCTGTCTGAAAAGACAGCCAGCACTTGCAAATAAAGTATTACATATGGGGTATGTAATCATGTCCCTGTGGCCTCATGTATAAGGTAGGTCACTGAGAATGCTCAGAGTAGGAGGCTCAGTGGTCAAAGCTGGTTATAATGTAATTATTTAATTGCCATAGATACAGAACATTATATACAGTATTGTCAATGGTCATTGGAACCTGTTTTGTCTGCTGGGGGTTGCCACGGCCACCTAAAGTCCTGTGGGTGATTTAAGCAATAATACGTGGCTATGACCACATCACAGCCATGATAAAAATGTCATAACACATGGCCTCTCATGTATTATTGCTTAAATCACCCACATCGCGTTACCAACATTAAAAATTAAGATTATTTCCTAAACTCTACATTTTTAAACAAAACATGATTCTACATTCACTAACACTGGTTGTCAAGTGACATTTTAGGCGTTCTCTGGTCGTTAGTTCTTTTCGTATTGACTGCCATGTAAAGCACAACATCCCAAACACTGGTTGATAGTTCCAGAACATTGGTTTCTAGGGGCGCTGTCCATGGATCTGAAAACAGTGTTGAAACATTGTAGCAAAGACATTGATACAGCAGATCAGAATAGGAACCACAATTTTAAAAATAATTATTGGATGGTCACAGCATCGACAGCTATTTATTTGTGATACCAATTGAATTGGACATTTCCATTCAGTGTGCAATTAGTGAAGTAGCTGTCTAACGCCGGGGTCTCAAGCACAGCTAGGCGCCATTTCTCAGGAACAACTGCGCTGTTGTCCCACGCAGCTGTTGTAGTGGGTTGCTAGGTAACGACGTAAACGATGCTACTTTATATGAACGTGGCCATGTGTATGTTGTGTCATATATATCATGGGCAGGAGAGGCTCTAAAAATGGGAATTCAAAACCACCCGTTGTATAAAACATAATATTGTGATAAAATATGTATTTTAAAATTTTTAAAAAAATGTATTTTCATTCTTTCCCCACTCTGCAGAAAAATGGAAGCAATGATGGTGAATTTGTTTACCATACCGGGGAGGCAGACTTCATGGACTACGGCAGGGTAGCCTCTTTTAAAGGCGAAAGGTAATGAAACATATTGGCCATGAAGACACACGTTTCTGTGTTGTAACTTAGATAGTAGACAATGTGACTCACAGATCATTCTTCCAAAAAAAGTTGAGTGCTATATCCTCATTAGTAAATTCCTCATATGAAAGTGACTCCCCCAAAAGATTGTGCAGTGTTGTAACTGTCTGCTACATTACACACAGAACCTGCACATCATCTCCTTCGAACACCCCCTAGAATACATTTTGGATTTGATGATGAGAAACCCATCGTTGAGTAACTCTCTGGTGTAAAAGACTGGAACAGAACATTCCACTGGTTTCCTAAGACCTTCTTCATACTGCAAGACAGTAGCAGAGGACAGGGTTGTGTCCCAAATGGCAACCATTATAGAAAATAGGGTGTATTTTGGATGCGGACCAGGAGTCTGCAACACTAGAGAGAGAGACTCCCGAGAGGCCCCTAGCCTAGCCAGAATACAGAGCTGTGTGCTTGCCACGTCCTGGTGTTTGTCCCTGTTAGAAAAGACTCAATGATAACTTCTAGTCAGCTATCTTCCCATGTCCTGCTAGAGTTTCTCAGTATGTCGCAGGCAGCACCCTTTCCTTCCCCCTTTGATGAGGTAAAGCACACGTGAGTCATATAAGCCTAAACAATCAAGCATTGGGCTGGATGGTGCTTTGTATTTTATAGGTATTACAAATATAGCAATTTTTTTCTTTAATCGAGTTACATTTAGAAATAAATCTTGTGTTTCAGTAAACTGAGTCTGTGGACGTCTGAGCAGAGTAACATGATCAACGGTACAGATGGCAGTGCCTTCCACCCCCTACTGTCCAAGACAGAGAGACTGTACATCTTCAGTGCTGACTTGTGCAGGTATGCTACAGCACTGAAAACATCGTGTCAGAAAGAAACAGATTAAACAGTATGTCAAAGGTCACTAAAACATTTTAAACAGGGTTGGGATCAATTCCTCTTCAATTCAAGTAAAATTCAGGAAGTAGTTGTCTCTCAGTCTCTCACCAATGTTCCTCATTGAGCAATGGCCTGTTAGAGCTCTCCTCATGCGTAACGTTTCAGCTGGTTAGGATGTGAGTGCTGATGAGGTAGTGGGACATCAGAGCAGAGTAACATGATCAACGGTAGAGATGGCAGTGCTTTCCACCTCCTGCTGTCCAAGAAGGAACAGGTCTTCACCACTGACCTGTGGAGAAATGGTACAAAGTACAGAGGGCAGATCATATCAGAACAGAACAGATGCCTTACTAAACTGTAGGATTTGGGTCAGTTCCATTTCCTCATTCAATAAAAGCAATGAAAAGCTTGTAATTGACCCTAACCAACCTTGCTAAACAGTATATCAAAGGCCACTGAAAACAAATGCACTGCTTTAAGTTCACTGTTCAATACATACAGAACAATTTCACTGTGTTAAAAGGATCTCATTAGAACAGCAAATGTTTCATATTGAGCAATGGCCTGTGTTCTCCTGACTTTTCACATGGTTAGGATGTGAGTGTGCTGATGACGTAGTGGGTTATTCTGGGTTCCACGACCTCGCTTCAGCAGAAGAGGAAGGAACAATTTTATTAGTCTCAGCGGAATAATGTGTCCACATGGCAGATATCATCACAACATCCTGATCACTTACACACTAGCTTTACCTCTCTATGGCCCTGCTCCAGCTAGCTTTACCTCTCTATGGCCCTGCTCCAGCTAGCTTTACCTCTCTATGGCCCTTCTCCATACTGTAATTAGTATTTTTAAAATACAGTAATTTTTATTTTCAAATATATAGGTTCACATTTTGTGCCTCCCCTTTCACCCTGCATTGGTAACAGATGTCCGATAGCACTATGGTGCGATGAAAGCGTTCGCTAAATATAGGGACGGAACTTTACTTTTAGAAGTGGGGGAGGGGGAACATAATTGTAAAAAAAAAAATATATATATAGTCAGATAAACGCTCCAAACAGCCTACCCGACCGCTCGGAGGCGTCCGCACGGTCCTGAAGCACACTACGCCTCCTTTTAGTATCACATTCCAATGAAAACATTTTGGGGGAAAAAATATTTCAGAATGTGGGTGGGACATGTCCCCCCTGTCCCCAGTGAAGGTTGCGCCCATGGCTAAATTAACTAAATGTATATGTAAGATGAACAATTGCAAAGCATGCTGAGTATTATTCTAATGAGCTCCGCCCCAAAACAATAACCAGTGTGCTTTGCAGTTAATTTTGGCGTGTTCAATTTCACATATACATTTACATTTGGTCAGACATTCTTATCCAGAGTGAGTTGCTCAACTAAGGTAGTTAAACAACAACATATCACAGTCATAGCACGTAAAACGTTTTTGTAACTGTTACTGAGAATGTTCTTAGTGTTCGGTCCGGCTACTTGCATATGTATTTTTGTATTTTAATCAAATCCATTTCAAAATGCAAGTATTTTGTAGTTTATTTTGATACATCCCTGCTTGTACTTTGACACGCCCATTAAACCCCTATGTGTCTCTACGTGACTTTTCACCTAAATATATGAGACTCACCCCTTGTTGTTGATTGGTGGAGTGTGTGGGTGGGGGGTGATCTATTTTAGCTGGGAAACTTGACCTAACTACTCCGAACTTACTTCCCCCTTTGTTCAGGGTGGGCGGAAAGAATCTGTGGTTTGGCATCTGCCATTTTTATCAGTAGCACAGTTTGTACTTGTCAAGCCTCCAATGAATGTTTGGAAAACCCTTTCACCTTAATCACGTTAGTAGCAGTGACCGAACGACTGGTTATCTGTGTTATTGTGGCTAAAGGGGACATCCCACCTTCTACTGATTACATCCCAAATGGCATCTTATTCCCTACATAGTGCACTACATTGACCTTTGGGAAGCAGCCAGCGGATCCCAGCCCACATCCTGTTCTTTGTATCTTATTTATAATAGAACGTTGTTGTCCAGCAACATTTATACACACATTGTTTACACACATTGTTTTGAGTATTCGAGAAGAGCTGGTGCACATCAGCAGAAAGACCTTTGTCAACGACCCAAGGATCAAGTCAACTGGAGGTACCAGTTCTGGTGTCAATTCCTTTTGCGATTTCACTTAACTTTCAAAGTTTATGCACAATGTTCCACATTGGAGGAATGTTAATCTTGCGTTTAAAAAAGTGTAAACATATGTAAATAAGGATCAAGAGGAGGTACCAGCAGGGTTTGGGTAAATTCCATCCTTCCTGAATTGAATAGGAAAGTACTAGGAACTATATAAAGTATGAACTGTGAAATATGAATCTAATCTTTCTAAGAATCTAATCTTTTTTGGTTGGTTGGTTGGTTGGTTGGTGGATTGTTTGGTTGGTGGATTGTTTGGTTGGTTGGTTATTTGATTGTTTGATTGATTGATTGTTTGTTGTGGTCCTCAGGTCCATCTTCATGGAGTTCGAGAAGGATGTGGAGGTGAAGGGTCTCCCAGCATACCGTTTTACTCCTCCTCGTGACGTCCTGGCCAGCAAGGAGGAGAACCCAGCCAACGAAGGATTCTGTGTCTCTCCCAAAGAGTGCCTGGGCACCGGCTTGCTCAAAGTCAGCGTATGCCGAAAAGGCAGGTGCACCTCCACCTCTCTACCTCCACCTCCACCTGTCTACCAGAACCTCTACCTGTCTACCTCCACCTCTACCTGTCTACCTCCACCTGTCTACCTCCACCTCTACCTGTCTACCTCCACCTCTATCTGTCTACCTCCACCTCCACCTCTACCTGTCTAACTCCACCTCTACCTGTCTAACTCCACCTCTACCTGTCTAACTCCACCTCTACCTGTCTACCTCCACCTCTACCTGTCTACCTCCACCTCCACCTCTACCTGTCTACCTCCACCTCTACCTGTCTAACTCTACCTCTACCTGTCTAACTCCACCTCTACCTGTCTACCTCCACCTCTACCTGTCTACCTCCACCTCTACCTGTCTACCTCCACCTCCACCTGTCTACCTCCACCTCCACCTCTACCTGTCTACCTCCACCTCTACCTGTCTACCTCCACCTCTACCTGTCTACCTCCACCTCTACCTGTCTAACTCCACCTCTACCTGTCTACCTCCACCTCTACCTGTCTACCTCCACCTCCACCTCTACCTGTCTACCTCCACCTCTACCTGTCTACCTCCACCTCCACCTCTACCTGTCTACCTCCACCTCCACCTCTACCTGTCTACCTCCACCTCCACCTCTACCTGTCTACCTCCACCTCTACCTGTCTAACTCCACCTCCACCTCTACCTGTCTACCTCCACCTCTATCTGTCTACCTCCACCTCTACCTGTCTAACTCCACCTCTACCTGTCTAACTCCACCTCCACCTCTACCTGTCTACCTCCACCTCCGCCTCTACCTGTCTACCTCTACCTCTACCTGTCTACCTCTACCTCTACCTCTACCTGTCTACCTCCACCTCCACCTCTCTACTCCCACCTCCACCTGTCTACCTCCACCTGTCTACCTGTCTACCTGTCTGCCTCCACCTCTACCTGTCTAGCTCCACCTCTCCATCTCTCCACTTATCCACCTATCCACCTCTCCACCTCTCCACTTATCCACCTATCCACCTCTCCACCTCTCCACCTATCCACCTCTCTGCATTTCATATGTAGTAGAGTCTATTAATTTGAAGTTCAGGAGACAAATTGAAATATAATAAATATATTGATTGGTTTAATATTTCATAGGTACAAACCCCAGAACACACACAAACACACACACACACACACACACACAGACACAGAGAGACACACACACACACACACACACACACACACACAGAGAGACACACACACACACACACAGAGAGACACACACACACACACAGACACAGAGAGACACACACACACACACACACACACACACACACACACACACACACACACACGCACACACACACCCATGTGATTCAGCTCCCGCCTGACTCTATCCCCCCAGAACCACATGACCAGGCCTGGCCCACTAACTGAGTAGGCGGGTTGCCGGGCAGGAAGGCGGTAAGCCCTGTCACCTGATTGTGGTCTGGGAAGGAGCAGTTAGTCCTCCTAATCTTATAGGGTGCACTACTTTTGACCAGAGCCCAATGGCACCCTATTCCCTACATAGTGCACTACTTTTCGACCAGGAGCTTCACCCCATTCCTTACATAGTTTATTACTTTTGACCAGGGCCCATAGTAGTGGACTATGTAGGGAATAGGGTGCCATTTCAGGCGCAGCCCTCGTGTCCATGGTTGTGTTTGCCCAGTAAGTGTCTCTCTAGTGATTTACAACCTGTCATTTACTAGAACGCATTAGTGGGTTGCCAAGGTTACCAAGGTTACCAAGGTTGCCATACCAAAGGAAACAAATAAACTCACACACTCACACACACACTCACACACTCACACACTCATACACTCGTCCAGGTTTAAGAGAGCAAACCCTTTAATTAATCCGGGTGTGGATCGGCATCGTTCACCATCAGGCCTGGGCTCAAATACTATTTGAAATAATTCCAAATACATTATCTGGGCTTGATTGAGCTTGCCTGGCTTAATGGGATACTTCAGATTGTATCTACTTCCCCAGAGTCAGATGAACTCATGGATACCATTTTTATGTCTCTGTATCCAATATGAAGAAAGTTAGAGGTAGTTTCGCGAGACAATGCTAACTAGCGTTAGCACAATGACTGGAAGTATATGGTATTTGCCAGCAACTTCCTTCAAACTGCAATCAGAGACATAAAAATGGTATACACAAGTTCCTCTGACTCTGGAGAAATAGATAGAGATGGACTCTGGAGAAATAGATAGAGGGCCTCATTGGCAGAATCCCACAGTATCTGTTTAATGGGATCAATAGAATAGTCACAACTGCTGATCAGGCAGGCTAGAGCTAACGGTCAACTGCTGATCAGGCAGGCTAGAGCAAACGGTCAACTGCTGATCAGGCAGGCTAGAGCAAACGGTCAACTGCTGATCAGGCAGGCTAGAGCAAACGGTCAACTGCTGATCAGGCAAGCTAGAGCAAACGGTCAACTGCTGATCAGGCAGGCTAGAGCAAACGGTCAACTGCTGATCAGGCAGGCTAGAGCAAACGGTCAACTGCTGATCAGGCAGGCTAGAGCAAACGGTCAACTGCTGATCAGGCAGGCTAGAGCAAACGGTCAACTGCTGATCAGGCAGTTGGTGAAGTATTTGAAAGATTTCAAATAGTATTTGAACCCAGGTATGTCCACCACAATAAACCTGTGAGCTTTCCCCTACTTCTGTTTAGTTCATATCCTGATCACTGGGCCAAGAGAGGGGCATAGGTATTTGACCTTGGGTGCGTCCCAAATGACACCCTATTCTCTATGTAGTGCACTATACTTTCGACCACTGACCATAGGGCTCTGGTCAAAAGTAGTGCAATATATAGAAAATAGGGTTCCATTTGGGACACACCTTGTGTTATGAAGTTGTGTGTGTTGCCATGCTAACGCCCTCTCCGTCAGGTGACTGTTGACAACACTGGAGTAAAAAACATCACCTCTGTTCTACTTTCCCTGGACTCTCCATCCGGTCAGACTGTCTTCCGTTCAGACACCAGGTCTGTTTCCAAATGGCCCCCTATTCCCTATATAGTGTTATAAGGCTTGGTTAAAAGTAATGCACTATATAGGAAATATGGTAAAAAGAAAAGTTGTACCCCTTTTTCATCGTACGGACTCAGGAGAGGCGAAGGTCGAGAGCTGTGCATCCTCCGAAACACAACCAGCCAAGCCGCACTGCTTCTTGACACAATGCACGCTTAACCCGGAAGCCAGCCGCACCAATGTGTCAGAGGAAACACCGTACACTAGGCGACCGAGTCAGCGTGCATGCGCCCGGTCCGCCACAGGAGTCGCTACAGCACGTTGCGGCCGGCTGCAACACAGACGGGACTCAAACCCGCATCTGTAGCAGCGCAGCTTGCACTGCGATGCAGTGCCTTAGACCACTGCGCCACTCGG
Source organism: Thymallus thymallus (assembly GCA_023634145.1). Classification (NCBI taxonomy): domain Eukaryota; kingdom Metazoa; phylum Chordata; class Actinopteri; order Salmoniformes; family Salmonidae; genus Thymallus; species Thymallus thymallus. Next base: position 39,686,996 of record CM042390.1, on the reverse strand, counting down.
GAGGCCCCGACATGGTCTTTTCTTTATCACGGGAATGTAATGCCTCTTATAAACTGGGTTGTTCAAGCTCTAATTACGTTGGTAACCAGTTTATAATAGCAGTAAGGCACCTCTGGGTTTGTGGTATATATTGCCATATACCACACCTCATCTGGCTTTATTGCTTAATTAGATTATGCCATCAATTAATTCAGTAGTAGTTACTTTGCTGCTGTTTTGAATGAAGTGTTTGTAATGACGTAACAATGACAGCTGTTTTTAGAGCGTACATTCCCATAGTATTTAGATGCCGATTAATAGGTTAAAATCAACACAGGAATGTCTATCTACTGTTGACAATGTACAGAACTCTGCTTACGTGACCTCTGTAAAACTGTGAAGTGACCCCCTGCAACAACCTGTAATGGCTAACAGAGACAGGACAAGGACGTCCCAAATGGTACCCTATTCCCTATATAGTGCACTACTTATAGGGCCCTGGTCAAAGTAGTGCACTATATAGGGAACATGGTGCCATTTGGGACACAACCTGAAGCACCACACAGTGCAACCCATTGTCTGGAGGGAAAGTAGACTATAGAGACTAGCTGTCCTCTGAGACTTGAGGGACTAGCTGTCCTCTGAGACTTGAGGGACTAGCTGTCCTCTGAGACTTGAGGGACTAGCTATCCTCTGAGACTTGAGGGACTAGCTGTCCTCTGAGACTTGAGGGACTAGCTATCCTTTGAGACTAGAGGGACAGATCCTATCACAACACTCTGTCAAGGAAACAGGTCTCTTCTTAGTAGGGGAGGGAAGTTAGAGACACAGGTCTCTTCTTAGTAGGGGAGGGAAGCTTTTGCTGCTGTGAGTATCTCTAGTGAATCAACACTGTTTATAGTGCTCTACCACAAGCGAATAACTACCCAGAACTACCCAGGAGTCATCTGTGTGTTAAACCTGAAGAACTACCCAGGAGTCATCTGTGTGTTGAACCTGAAGAACTACCCAGGAGTCATCTGTGTGTTGAACCTGAAGAACTACCCAGGAGTCATCTGTGTGTTGAACCTGAAGAACTACCCAGGAGTCATCTGTGTGTTGAACCTGAAGAACTACCCAGGAGTCATCTGTGTGTTGAACCTGAAGAACTACCCAGGAGTCATCTGTGTGTTGAACCTGAAGAACTACCCAGGAGTCATCTGTGTGTTGAACCTGAAGAACTACCCAGGAGTCATCTGTGTGTTGAACCTGAAGAACTACCCAGGAGTCATCTGTGTGTTGAACCTGAAGAACTACCCAGGAGTCATCTGTGTGTTGTTGCAGTACTAGCTAAACCTGAAGGGGTTGTTATTTTCTGTTTCTGCCCATTCACATTTGACATATTCAGTTTATATATTGCATGCAAGATGATCCTATCAAATTCCATTTCTTCCTTGAACAGAGTTCACATGTCTTAGCCTCTCCTCTTTCCCCATCTTCACAGAGTTCACACGTCTTAGCCTCTCCTCTTTCCCCATCTTCACAGAGTTCCAGTCTCTTAACTTCTCCTCCCTGTCTGTCCAGGTGCTCCAGTGGTGACATCCTTTCCTCATTTCTACCTGGGAGATGAGAAGTACTCTAACGCCATTGAAGGACTGAATCCTGTCAGAGAGCACCACCAGACCTACCTGGACCTAAACCCGGTACACAACCCTTTAGTGTTCACTTCTCAGAGTCGAATAGATCGTCCACTTTAATATGCCAATAGTGTTACATTTGTGTAATAGGGAATTGCACCAACTGTGAAAGATGAAATAATGTTCTCACATTACCAGCCTATAATTATTGATTTTTAACCAAGACATAAATCGTGTATCCAGTACATTGAACATTACAACTGCAGTTCACATGGCTCATCAAAAGTTGTATGTTTAATCGTACACTTCCAGACCACAGGTGTTCCTATCCGTGCCAGTAAGAGGGCTCAGATCAACATCCTCATTAACAGAGTCTCTGGCTTCCCGTGAGTATCACCACTTCACAACTACAACCCATATGACTTCCTTCCATTGTTTAATGATTTTCTTACAATCTCTTTTCCTTCCTAGGAAAACCAAATCCCTGAACGAGACTATCTTCCCTGTCATGTTTATCAATGAGGTAGGAAGATTACATTTCAATCGATTCCACAAAAATATAAAACTTTTGTAGAATATATGACATTTCAATTCCGAAAATGTAATTTTTAATCTGAGCATTGATCGCAAATTTGCAATGACAACTTTGTCCTTATAGATTGTACTGCACTACCTTATAGAGCATTGTGCTGTGAGGTAAACCATTAGATAGTAGATTGTCTACCCTGTCTACTGGTATGCTATTCACCATCAACCCTCTTCTTCAGACGGTAGTGATTGACGATGCGTCGGCAGCAAAGCTCCACAAACTCTTGCTGATGGTGATGCTGGTGTCCAACTTCCCTCTCATCCTCGTGGGTCTGGGGACTATCCTGCTGCTGGTGTTCATCGGCCTCGTCGTCCGCCAATACAAACAGAAGGTATGGCTTCACCCATGTTCCTTTCCTTTCCTTAGTCCCTCTGCTTTTGTATATTTTCTTTTTTTTTTATATATAGAACAGTGAAAGACTGACAGGAGAGGGGAGAGGGTGTGTTAGAATAACAGTTGGACTGAATCAAACCCACACTCACACAGCAGCTTAAGCCACAACAGGCCACTTACCTGCGTTTCTCTGGGAAGGTAGAGTCTTCTCTTATTAATATACTATAGTTAGAGCCCAGAGCTTTTCATGGTCAAGTCATGTAGTCAACAATAGGTCCTGGCCTCGCCCTCAACTATAAAGTACTTTAAAAAGGCAGCAAGAAATACCACAAAGGGGAAAGTGAAAGTCATGCTGTAGACAGAATAGGTAAGCCCATTAAACCCAAAGAGATCCTATTAAATTACTAGAGGCTAGGTCATGAACCCTAAAAGATGGCAGATTTTTAGGCATATTGCTGGGTGTTTTCGTTAGGCTAGCATCATGACTGCTTAGTGCTTCAGCGTACTATTTATAACCAGTTTTTAACATCTTTCTTTCACAGCACGTTTTTTGTAAAGGTGTTAATGCATTCTGCATCATAACATTAAACTTAACATAATATTTGAAAATAAGAATATGTCTCAAATTGACCTACATTTGAACACTGACTTCAAGGTACTAACATGTTTGTGTAACTAACTATTTTCTTAACTATGATGCCACCATGATTCAGTGACTGTATTAACCAGGGCATCTTAACCCATTCTAACGGTACTGTACACATGGCTTCCTTTATGTTTCTGTTCAGAATAAGTTAAATGTATTCTTTAATAACAATTCACCATTTTCCCTTTTATCATTTACATAAATTTTAAATTTTAAATTTATTTAACCAAGCAAGTCAGTTAAGAACAAATTCTTATTTACAATGACTGCCTACACCGGCCAAACTCGGACGACGCTGGGCCAATTGTGCGCCGCCCTATGGGACTCCCAGCCAATCACGGCGGGTTGTGATACAGCCTGTGATACCTTGTCTGACATCTTAATCAGCCAATTTTGCTTATAATCCTCCTTAATCCTCTATGGTCTGTAATACATTTGAGCTAATGATCTATATTTTCACTGACAAGTATACACCATTTTGAATAACACTGTTTGATATGTTAACAATCATATGAACATCTATCCGGAAAGCTAAATTCTATGGGACCGTTTCCCGGAAACAGATTATGCCTAGTCCTGAACAAAAAACCATGCTCAATGGAAATTCTCCAGGACTAAATTTAATCTGTGTCCAAATGTCCCTTTATACAGCACAACATGTCCCTGATAATAGGCTGCATGGCTGTACAACAACATGTCCCTGATAATAGGCTGCATGGCTGTACAACAACATGTCCCTGATAATAGGCTGCATGGCTGTACAACAACATGTCCCTGATAATAGGCTGCATGGCTGTACAACAAACACTGTATCTGAAAGATTATGATTCTGAAAAGCTCTTGTTCATTGTTTTGTTGCTAGCATTGTACTCTTAACTAACCCCTCTCTCCCTCCCTCCACTGTCCCCATCCCTCTCTCCCTCCCTCCCTCCACTGTCCCTATCCCTCTCTACCTCCACTGTCCCCATCCCTCTCTCCCTCCCTCCACTGTCCCCATCCCTCTCTACCTCCACTGTCCCCATCCCTCTCTCCCTCCCTCCACTGTCCCCATCCCTCTCTCCCTCCCTCCACTGTCCCCATCCCTCTCTCCCTCCCTCCACTGTCCCCATCCCTCTCTCCCTCCACTCTCTCTCTCTCTCCCTCCACTCTCTCTCTCTCTCCCTCCCCTCTCGCTCTCCACTCTCTCTCCCTCCCCTCTCTCTCCCTCCACTCTCTCTCTCTCTCCACTCTCGCTCTCCACTCTCTCTCCCTCCACTCTCTTTCTCTCCACTCTCGCTCTCTTTCCACTCTCTCTCCCTCCACTCTCTCCCTCCTCCATTCTATCCATCCCTCCACTGTCTTCATCTATAGAAGTCAACAAAGGAAGACACATCTTATTCCCCTGTGAGCAACAAGGAGGCTGATGAAAAAAATGGCAGCACCTATGTTGCCTTGACCCCCGTTATTGACAAGTCTTGAGGAGGGAATGGGAAGGGTTTAGATGTAGGATCTTAATATGAACCAGTTTGCAACAGCAGGAAAATAATCCTGCTGCAACAGGAAATGTGGATTATAATTAATGGACATTACTAACTTGAGAAGCCTTTTTAAAAGTAAAAAAGACTACAAGTTTTCAACAAAAGAGTGATCAAATTAAGATCCTACATCTTTATGAATTTGGATCTGGTTTAACCCACAAGATGGGGCTAGTCTTCCGAAAGTCCCTGTCAAAATATGTTGACATACAGTACATGGCCAATTTGATCAGCTGTTTCAAACATTCTTTAAAATATAAACTATTTGATACCTGTTATTCACTTCTAATCCCATTGTAATATTTTGTAAATAAGGAAAGTAGGATCCCGTTACATCCATCCCTCTGCCCCTTAGTTAGCCTACTTGTCCTTGTATATTTGAATGGACTGTATTGATGATAACATTAGGGCTACGTGAAGCAATCGCTGCATTGCTTGTAGATTAGAGAAGGTGAGGAAAGGGAACATGCTTTTGGAATACAACGGAACACAAATGGGACAGCTTCCCAGACTCAGATGAAGCCTAGGACCAGCCTTGAGCCTAGATTCAATCAGATCAAGCATTAACTGACGATAGCAGATACCCATATAGCAGAAGTTTTGACGGTGTCAGAGGTGGAACTGCATTGGAGCTGTCAAATCAGTGAGCAGCTGCACTTGCGATCATTGTCATGAAGCCACATCCGCCCCACTATAAATATGTATAAATAATTACGCTCAAATTGAAAAATCATTCAACTAAATAATAAGGATTTCTATCACCCTAAATGTGTAGATTACATCTCATATTCCAGTGTTGGAACTTGTAAACAAGGCCGCATGGGATTTTTTTTTTATGCAACTACATGCAGCCAATGGAAATGTCCAATTTCGGTATAATGCTGTGACCCACTTGTGGATTTGACAGCTCTAATACAATTCCACCCCCGACACCGTCAAAACAACTGCTATTAGGATGTAGGCGAAATCGGAGCTGATTGAATTGAACCCTTAATCTGTATCTGGGAAACCAGCACTATATATGTGTGTCCTAAAGATGTGTCCTAAAGATGTGTCCTAAAGATGTGTGTACATTATTCAGGTATCATTCCATTCTCAGGGGCACTATGCTAGAAATGATGCACCTTGTGCATCATGAGATGGCTTCAAAAGTTGTTATTATATCCATAAGTGTCAAAGAAGGTCAAGGAAGTGGTAAAATGCTCTACTGAGCAACGAAGGCTAAACAATTAATTTAATGAGTGTGTCTTCTAAATGAATTTGGATTCATAAAAAAAAAACGTTAGCTCTAAATGTTACATTTCTACGTATTTTATTTGTTCATGCACTGTTTGAATTGATTTTCAAACTTGGTTGGTTGAATATGTTGAAATTAGTGAACAAAAATTACGTCTGACTATGTTGGTTATGTTATTGAAAATATCTATCGATATCTATCTATATCAATTCTCCTGTGACATATAGTGTTGGGGCCAAAGAATGAAGGCAATGACAATATGTAACTTGAAGATCAGATCCCTTTTAGAATGTATTCACAGAATAGTGTTTTCGTTTTTAACCAATAGAATAGAGTGCGTCCTAATGTGCATTTCTGTTATACAGGGAAGTCCATATGTTGTTTTGGTTGATATTTTTGACAGAAATGGACTGAAACTTTTAACTCACGTATCAAGTTCTGCATTATCTAAATGTATTATCGTCTCTACATTATCTCAGCATTACCATAGCTGCTGATGACACCATACCTTTAGGTTTTGATGCTTGTTATCTTTATGGCAAACATTTTGGATCAAAGATGAACATTTATAATCATACCAATTGTAGACATTTTGCAATGATGTTTAAAAGCCAAATAGTGTATTGCTTTATATTGTGAACCATTGATAGAATCACATTACTAGACTGTCTCTTTAGAAAAATTTATTGAGAGAAAGGGCTCCTTGGATATCTATATGTTTATTTTCTATGGCATCTTGTATTGACATATATAATATAATAGCCTTGTGTGGAACTGCTTAACTGCTATAGTCCTGTGGTGTAGTAATGCCTTGTTAATGTTGAAATTGAAGACTCTACAGGGCCTGCTTGTTTGTCTTCTTACCTAGCAAAACGTGCCAATGAGTGACAAGAAGTTGGCATGACTACACAAACAGACTGGAAATCAGGCTAGTCTGACCACCATCAGATCACATTTCAGTGCTTTGAGCTCAAATACTGACGCATTGCTTTATAACCCATCTGACTGTTTTATTAATACTACTGTATTCTCTTTTGTTTACGATATGCCAAACAGAAGTAGCAGGATTTTTGCTTTCTTCGTTTTCTAGTTGTGAATTTATTAGATAGTGTTTAACTTGTCTCCCACGTGTTCATGAGACGCCATGCGCTGACTTACTCAGCACCAGGTATTCTTGTTGGGAATAGAAAAGCAGCGATAGAAATTTATAATTTGAAAATGAGCAACTTTTATTGTTTTCTTCTCTATTATAAATGTAATCAGTCATTTAATTTCTGATTTTGATGTTAGTTTGTCTTTGGACTCTGTATTTACTCTGTGCCAACCATGTGCCTTGGTCTGTAATCAAACTACAGAACATTGAATGAAGAGGGTTTCATTCACAGGAGGTTGGTAGCACCTTAATTGGGTAGAACGGGCTCGTGGTAATGACTGGAGCGGAATCAGTGGAATGTTATCACATACATCAAACACATGGTTTTCCAGGTGTTTGATGGCATTCCATTTTGCGCCGTTCCGGCCATTATTACGAGCCGTTCCGCCCCTCAGCAGCCTTCGCTGGTTTCATTTCACTCTCAGACTCTATGGTGCATTCTGTAAAACAGTAACGGGAAACAGGACGTAATTGGGATGCCACAACTAGCAGAAGAATTGTATAGCTAAATTATACACCATAAAATCTTGAAATCAAAACCATTCTACATGTACAGCCATAGACATCAGTGTACACACACAGCACACAGTGATAAACTACTTCCCTCAGTCCCAGAGTCCTGTTTCCCCTTAATACAGCTAATACATGCTTTTCATTGAAGCAGTCAAACATAATCCCTACATTTATCATAGTTATCTTTATTTTTGGAATGTAGACTGCAAAAAGTTACTACAGTATTTATTGTAAAAATAACATGTTAAACTTATTTACAATTAAATAAAAGCAACCATTTTGATTGATTTGTCAGTCTTCCATTTTCTATTGTTATCAGTCAGCATGCTTTAAAATGACAGATAAATTATCTTCAACCATAGACCTCCTCCTCCTCTTCCTCCTCCTCTCTCCTACACATTTATATTCTGGAAACATTGAGGGAGAATAACAACTTGAAGAGCGTCAGAACTGTTGCAATTTGATATATTTTGCATAGAGAGCAAATGCTCCTAAAAAGCAACTAATCCCGTCGAAAATGGCCAAAATTTTATTAATTGTTATTTAATCTTTATTTAACTACCTTTATTTAACCTTTAACTACCTTTAATTACCTTTATTGAACCTTTTATTTAACTAGGCAAGTCTGTTAAGAACAAATTGTTATTAACATTGACGTCCTACATTGTTCTACGGGGTCAGCCATAGTAGTGCATTGGTCTCGTCTGGAACCTCAGTTCATTCAAGGAAGGCAGACCCATATAGACTGACCGCAGACCTGCGGTTTGCAGCCCAGCCAAAGCACCCTAGTATGTGGAATAGCTGATATGAGTCTGCACCAGTAACCCTAGCTTGGTGGTGAGTATAACCAGAGATACTGGAATTTAATGACCTCTCTTGTGTTATTTAGCTAACGACATTAGATAACGTTTTGTTGGCAACATAGAGAAGCCCAGCAAGGGGACCCTGAGCATCACGCAGACATGCCCTCGCTGTGAGCATCCCTAGAAATGGAACAGGGAGGACACTTGAATCAGGTTGGTGACATTTGACCTGGTCAAAGGTCAAAACTGTCAAGTTTTATCCCTATTCACATTCATAACCTAGCCTGGTGGAACCAGCCTGATCACGGTGTTCCCATATAATGTCCAGGGCATAACCTAGCCTGGTAGAACCAGCCTGATCACTGTGTTCCCATATAATGTCCAGGGCATAACCTAGCCTGGTGGAACCCGCCTGATGGCTGCGTTTACCATTCTATTTCACTTCACATATGATATCTGAACTGAAATAGCAAGGTGAATGCAGCGATCAGGTTGGTTTAATCACACTAATTATAACCACCATTAATAATGTAATCAGTGCCCTGTGTGTACGTGTTTGACCAATCACCAGTCTTTTTGAGGAGCCAGAAGCTGATCTACGCTGCCATGCCCACCAATGGGGCTCTGGCAAAGACCTTACCTCCAGCCTCACCTCTTGCCTACTCACCAATGGTTGTCGATGGGGAGACCAGAATTAGGTAGGTTTAATCTGACATGTTTAAACTTCAACATAGGATAGGTGACAAACATATAGTAACTGACATTGGTAATGGACCAGTGAATGAGTTCAGATGCATCTATGGAGCCAGCACTTGGAGACTTGTGATGGAGTCCTAACTGACAGGCCTGATACCGATGTCTTTGAATTGAGAGAGACCTGGCACTCTGCCTAAAATTTTTAGACAACTTTTACTTGTAGTATTTTATTATTTAATTGTATCAGTCAAAATGGAGAGGTAGAAACCCTGTCTATTCTGCACCACGGAACTCCTGTTGTATACGGGACACCACACAGGAAGGTACAGTATGGCAGATGGGCACAGTATCTATAGCAGCTGGGAATGACAAAAGGGGAAAATAGATTAGCAGAACACTGCTTATTTGGGTTTATTCTACATGGACCTGTTAGTACATTTGAAAGTTATCGAAACAGTTCAGCAACTGCATTCTCATATTACTCTGTAGGCTGCTAACCTATTGAAAGCTTCCACTGGCATCTCGCCATACATCTGACCTGCAGGAAGTTTGAAATGGGGGGAAACATCTGCTGACAAGGTTAAGATAGTGCATCCTGGTGGTGGTAAGGACACACCCACATAAACACACGCTTGGCTTGCTTAGTTCAGTTTGTTTCTGTAGGTTCCATTGAAAGTGGCTAATATAGGGTTGAGTCGAGCGAAATTCCCACAGCAGAGCAAAAACATTGATAGTTCTAACTAAAGGGGGAAACTCTACAGTTGAGCACAGGCGGATATAGCATCAGTCCGAGGGAAGCTTCGCGCAGCTTGGAGGGTACCTGCATGAGGAGAAAGGCAAAAACGAGGCCCAATCAGCAGGTGCAGTTCCCCTTTAAGTAATTTGCTCTAGAACACCATCTCCCACAAAGCTTAGCTAAACCATCATGTCACCCTTCAACCTTGTTACAACAAAACATCCACATGCCAACCAAGCCATCTTAACTTTTAAATGGCACATCAATCTATGAAAAATATGACAAGAATTCAAAACTCTTGTTTTCATTGCTGCAGACCAACAAAAGTGCTGTCGAACAGGATTTAGATTTAGTATCAATCTTTGTCACGAGAATTTCTAAATGTATCTGTATCCTGAAGGTTGTAATGCTTCAGTTAAATAATACAGACAGAGGCTCAGCTTACAATGGTCAGTTCTTTATTCATGAGAGCTCTAACCCCCTAAATTCAGGGCACATCTTTTATACACACACACACATCAGTCAGAAACCCCCCTTACACTGCTTGATGGGGGCTGTAAGTTCTCAGGCTCTGCTTTCAAAGACCCACTGTCCTGTTACTGAACCCACACTCAATCATGTAGTCTAAACAAGCCTAACAGCCCACTCCCCCTCCCCGGGAAAGCGGGGAGACCCTCCTGTTAGCTAGTTTTTACAACATTCACAAATAGCCTGTCTTCTCCTTTGTTGTCTTAACTACATCCTGACTGTTTTACCAAATGGTAACATTCTGACCCAGTCTTGACTTGTCTATGTACACACATTCTTAGAATTATAATCTCATAATTGTAATACATTTATCTCATATTACACAGTTTCAGGGTGGAAGACTTTTAGTCATTACTTTAAACATACCCATTTCTTTATCCATCTTCCTCCACCCCACCTCCTCATAGTCCTTCTCCAGAGCAGCCATGTCCTCTCTGGCCTCAGAGAACTCTCCCTCCTCCATGCCCTCACCCACGTACCAGTGCACAAAGGCCCGCTTGGCGTACATCAGGTCAAACTTGTGGTCCAGACGACTCCAAGCCTCAGCGATGGCTGTGGTATTGCTGAGCATGCACACAGCCCTCTGGACTTTGGCCTGGTCTCCTCCAGGAACCACGGTAGGGGGCTGGTAGTTGATCCCCACCTTGAACCCAGTGGGACACCAGTCCACAAACTGGATGCTGTGTCGGGTCTTGATGCTGGCGATGGCTACGTTGACGTCTTTGGGAACCACGTCGCCACGGTACAGCAAGCAGCAGGCCATGTACTTGCCACGTCTGGGATCACACTTCACCATCTGGTTTGCCGGCTCAAAGCAGGCGCTGGTGATCTCAGGGACAGAGAGCTGCTCGTGGTAAGCCTTTTCTGCTGAGATGATGGGGGCATAGTTGACTGGGGGAAGTGAATACGGGGGTAAGGCTCAAGGTTGGTCTGGAACTCTGTCAGGTCTACGTTGAGAGCTCCATCAAAGCGCAGGGAGGCCGTGATGGAGGAGATGATCTGGGCAATGAGACTGTTCAGGTTGGTGTAAGATGGCCGCTCCACTCCCAGGTTACGCTTGCAGATGTCAAAGATGGCCTCGTTGTCCACCATGAAAGAGCAGTCGGAGTGCTCAAGGGTGGTGTGGGTGGTCAAGATGGAGTTGTAGGGTTCCACCACTGCTGTGGACACCTGGGGAGCAGGGTAGACTCCAGTTTGGACTTCTTGCCGTAATACACAGACAGGAGTTCCATCAACAGGGAAGTAAAGCCAGAACCGGTCCATCCTCCAAAGCTATGGAAGATGAGGAACCCTTGTAGTCCAGAGCACAGGTCAACCTGAAGACAGAAGAACTTAGAGATTTTAAACTAGACATTCAGCAGTAAAACAACAACATATTTTTGGGTTATGAGAGAGCTATTTGAGCCAAGCTAGCCAGTCAATTAGTATATCAATCTAAATGATGTAAATAGTATTGTGTAAATTCCAATTCTTTATAGTTATTGTATCATTTCAAATTCCTTATAGCTCCCTGAATATACTTATCTTGGAATGTTTTAAAGCAGAAACAAGATCTCTTTGTCCTCAGCAGATGAGAGTAGGGTGTAGGCAACCCCCTACTACTCAGCAGGTTGACCTTTGACCAGGGGAATGTTACCAGAGTCAGGAGACTCCCCCAGGGGTAAAGGCTTCCTGTGTACCTCCCATTTTCCTGACTTAGAACTAGACATGTATTTTGTGCCAATGGTATCTCCAAATAAGGAGAAAACAAGAAATAGCATCAGGAGTTTTGAGACCAGGTTGGAGGAAAAATAGAATGGGTGGAGCTGTGATAACTGTGTCTTATGAATAAACATTTCAAAACTTGTACATAAGCCAAAAACTTAGAGATGTACGGGAGTGGTTCCTGCAGGGGGCAGTGGTTCGTGCGGGGAGTGATTCCTGCAGGGCACTCGGCTTTGTTGTCTTTTTGCAATAAAGTCTATCTTGCTTCTACAAACTCCAGAAGTGCCTTCGTTTTTAAGAGGAAGAGTTTTTTCTCCTACATTTGGCACCCCAGACGGGACTGGGAAAAGAGACTGGTTGACCATCGGGGGCATCTGAACGAAATACGCAAACGATAAAACACCAATGGCCATGGTGTAAGAGGTAAGCAAAGTTCTTACTATAAGTCTGCGTGATTCGATCAGTTGCCACCGGGGGTCAGGTACTAAATTCAGGTCTCTCCAGAATACGGGCTACATCTAATTGTTTAAAGTAAAAGGCACAGAGTTTGTAGAAGAAAGAAATATAGTATGATTGAAGTGTGATGAATGTGTGTGAATCCCTGTCTGTACTAATACACGAAGTTACCCGAAGTGCGAGGAACGTATTGTAGGAGTGCATAGGCAGGTAGAGGCCCTGTGAGTACTGTATAGATACATATCGAAGTGCGTATAGGTATACTATGGGGTTACAATGAGCAGGGTAGTTAGTTGGGTTATTGGAATCTGTCGAAGTGCGTACAGCCCCATATTGAAACACCTATCGAAGAGCGTATAGTGTGTTGTGTTGAGTTATGGGAATCTATCGAAGAGCGTATAGCCCCATATTGAAACACCTATCGAAGAGCGTATAGGGTGTTGTGTGTGTGATGGGAATCTATCGATGAGCGTATAGCCCCATATGATTGTAAATCCTGCAAATACCGCCTTTAAGTACATCCTAGAGGGACTGAATGGACAGGCAACCTGTAGAAAACAAGCCTTGGCACATGCTAGGGTTCTGAAAGAACAGGTTTAATATATAAGTTGAATGATGGGAATCTATCGATGAGCGTATAGCCCCATATTAGTGTAAATCCTGTGAATACCGCCTTTAAGTACAACCTGAAGGGACTGGATGGACAGGGAACCTGTAGAAAACAGACTTGGCTTATGCTAGGGTTCTGAAAAAACAGGTTAAATATATAAGAAACCGGTATTATAAATGCGCATAACATATATTGTAAAATAAATAGTAGGAACCTACATTGTATGAATAATATTTAGAGGAACATATACTATGGATTTAATGGAAGAGGAGATGTGCGTCTTTCCGGGAAGTTGCCCGGTAGAAAGGTTGCAGTCGATCACTGCGGCCCAGGGAAAAGATAAGGTATGTGGAAGTGAGACTGTGAAGGAGGCGCGTTTGATAAGTTAATCTTGAAACCCCGCTGTGTGCGCGTTTACCCAAGTTACTTATATTGTAAATCTAAGCTGTAGAATTGTAATCATGTATATTGTATGGTATGGAACAGGAAGTGTGAATCTAAGCGATGGGCTGCGTTTAGAGGCTTGTATCAAAGGAGTGGTATTTGAGCTGGTATTGTGCAAATTTAGAGGACGCACGTAATGAGGTATTTTAAGGTGTTACATGGGGGAAGTTTAAAAGAGTACTCGGAGAAGGTATGAAAGATTAAGGCCTATGGTTGTATGTTGGAATGAGACGATAAACTGACGAGTTTTGTCGTGATTGTGTGTGGAACGGTAATAACCAATATGTGGCATAGTTTGTCTCTGATTGTTGATTGTTGTATGTCGTGTGATGTAAGTAAAAAGTTTGTCTTTGTGTGGGAATAACCGATTGTGTATAAACGTTGATTAATGGCTGTGTCGCGATAAACATTTTTAGATATGATAAAATGGTTATAGTAATTAATGAGTTCAGGTTGTCGTTGGCTGTATTGAGTGAAACCTTTTTAAACTAATTTAGGGCCATTTCCCAATGGAACGTTACTTAGGGAAGTTAGAATAATAACTTTGACGTTACCAATCACTTCCCTTGGTCCTGTGTTATTGAGCCTTTTACAGTAGCCTGGCTGGCTAGTGCACGTACAACTGTTGAAATATTTGTTCAATCGGGCCACATTAAGTTTAAAGTAAATTACTACTCTTGTTTGGGGTTTCTTTCCTAATAATATACATTTTACTCCTCATTAACCGAGGTTGTGTGTAATAGATGGTATTATATATTGACTGACATGATAAATTAATTGGCATTTTAAGTTACAATGCCATGTAGACGACCCTAGTAGATGATGGAGTTATAATTTTGGTGTATCTTAAATACATTCCAATGAAGGGCGTTTGCCTGGGCTGAGTGGTTTTAACGTTTGTCGCTTGATAAAGGTGCCTGTGTGGGGAATGAGCTGTGACGGTAATAGGAAAGCCTCTGGCTGTATTGGGACGATGGAGTAACAGATGTGTTGCTGACCAATTATAATTTAGAAGGGAATAGTTTTGAAGTAGTTTACTAAGTGAAGGTAGTGTATTATGAAGACACAGAATAGCAATATAGGGAACAGGCAGAGACAATAAGGAGGAACTAGAAAGGTGTCAGTAAAATAGGTTAAAATATGAGATTGTCTCAATTGATAGGACAGGATTGATAGAAAATGGGTTAGTTTTATTTTGTGTTTTAGTTAACAGTCTTACTTAATAGGACAAGATTGATCAACTTTTATTTGTGGGTTTTCACTTTTGACTAGACAGGATAATTATAGGTTCTAATTTACTATGATGGCCCTCACTGAGGCATGTAAACTAGGTAGTGGTGTACATGTTAATAGATATTCTGATTTAGCATATATGATTGGTGTTTGCCTACTATGAGTAGGGGTTTGGAAAAGCAGTGATTTTATGAATGCATATGGAAATATTAGGAAAATAATTGATTTGAGGCCCTGCTGGAAGCTATGTTGCTCCCAGCTAGGTTGGCATTTTGAGGGTTTGTGCCTGCAAGGCAATCAAGACAATATTAGCTTAGGTAATAAAGTTGCTGCTGAAAGGTTTCACACCCATGTTGTGTATCTGGTTTTTGCTATGGCCTCGCCTGTTGTTGAGTTGCAACAACAACAGGGGACTGACCGTATGTCTCACTCCCTATGGGAGACCAGAGGTTGCTCCCAGGGCCCTGATGGCCCTCTGTGACAACACCTTTCAGGTAAATTTGTGTTGCTAGAGTAGCTTATTCCGTAGGTTTGCCGAATAGGCTCATGGTCGGTGAGTCATTCATCAAGAGGGAATAGGGTACATAAGGTTTTAGTTTTTTTTACGAGATTGGTTTGGCCTAAACTTAGCAGAAGTTAAAAGAACATAGGATAGAATGAGACTATTTTTTAATATGCGTTATGTGTATTTAATATGACATTGCCAAGTAGACATCTCTTAAACTAGGTAATTTTACTTAGTGGTGTATTTACACACATTGCATTAGACTTTATTGATATGATTGAGAGAAAGGAGATAAAGTGCTCTTGTCTAGTGATAAGTGACAGAGTCATACGAGGGTTATACCTGCTGTGATGCCGACATAGTAGCTAACAGTCTGGTAAGGGAAATATTCCCTGGATTCGGAATCCCAGAAACCTTGTCTGTAGACACACGGCACCCATGTTACAGGAGATGCCGTGACCCAAATTGTCCTGATGATGGGAATAGATCAGAAATGTGTCTCTATGATCCAAAAAGTTATGGCTAAAGCCTAGATTAACAGGTTGAACCTGAAATAAGAATGTATACATCTGGTGCTGAGGAGAATGTGAAGCAGCCCCTATAGGGGTACTGGGTTTAGCCCTCATGAGATGTTAACAGGCCGTCCCATGAATGTTCCATATTATAGGCCGATGATTGACAAACAGACTGACCTGACTAGACTGGAAGATGATCTGTTAACATTATATGAGGAAACTAACTTTTACTGTTAGGTTTTTGTATTCTCATTTCTAGGAAAACCCAGGAGGTCTCAGCCAGAGAGGACAGAGACGAAATCCCTGTCCTGATCGGAGACTGAGTAAAACTGAGGGGCTTCAGGAGGAAGTAGGTCAGAATAGATGTGTTATATCTCAACGAGATAAAGAAGGTAATGAGGAGGTAGAGGAGAGAGTGGATGTTTTCAGAGAAAATAGTATAATTTCTTGTGGAGGAAAGGAGGAAAGCAGATTAATGTGTAGGAAGTTAGCTAAGGCCTAGAACAGATTTTAAAACAACCTAAACGGTTTATAACTGTCTTGTGGAGATGTTAAAAGGAACTCAGATGCAATTTGAACCCTGTGGTTGTCAGGACCTGGAGGGCCTGGTGAGCAAACTGCCAAGCATCCATGATGGGGCCAGAAATTGGATTGGGGCTTTTGAAGAGCAGACGATGGGGAAACTGCTGGCGGTGGGGGACCTGAAGGCACTGTTGGCCAGGGTGGTGGGAAAGGCCAAAATGGATGAGGTATTGGCAGCAGGTGGCATGGGGGACCTGACAGAGGAACGGGTGATGGATGGAGAACTGTTCGATCAATACAGAACTAGGGTGTGGAGGGCCCTAAGGAACGAATATCCAACAAGAATTAATCAGCAGGAGACTGAAAGGGCTCCAGAGACAGACCCACTGATAACAACAATGTTCAGGACAACTCTGGTGGAATCCATGTTGACAGCGGTCAAGAGCAGACTGGACAATGTGGTGGGACTGACATCAAAAACCCACGAGGAATTCTGTGACCATGTTGTCCATGCAGTGGAAGAATATCGAAAAGATGAACAAAGACTGGCAGACCAGGTCAGAGACATCCAGAGAAAGCTGACACAAATGCAGCTGGATGAACTAACAAAAAAGGACAAAAAGAAAACACAGGCTCCTCTAACCCTGTCACCTCTACCTGTGCCAGTCACTCATGGAGGCCCGCAACCGCCACCTCAACAGCAGGGTCCAAGGGCACCTGCTCCGCCAGTAGTGAATGTGTATACACAGCAATCCCCGGGAGGCTGGCAAAATAAAATCAACAGAAATGCACCTCGAACACAGGGGTATCAACCGCAGTATCAGGCACGGCAGAATAGAGGTCAAAAAGGACAACCAGGTGCCTGCTGGGGGTGCAGTCAGACAGGGCACACCAGAAGGAATTGTCCTACCAATCCTTGGATGCTTAGGCATCCACAACAGGACACTTGGCAAGGAAATGGTCCTACCCAGATGCATGGCAGCAATCTCAAACACAGGCTCCACAGGGACCAGTGACCCGCTGGGGAAAACCAAATTAAAGGGACTAGGGATGCCCAGAGAGTCCTAGAGGGGAGGGTCAGTTTACAGCAATAACCATGCAAGCTGATGATGAACCTATGCTACAGGTTTGGGTGAATAATAGAGGCACACCCATGATGATAGATACTGGAGCAATGTATTTGTGTATAAATCCAAATTTTGCTTCACCTCTCCATGTCATGTAAGTTTACCAAGACAATAGGATTCTTGGGACAAATGCTGCTAATTTCTATGACAGCACCACTAAATTTAGAAACAGGAAGGACAACCGCCTGCATACCGGAATTGTAATCAGAACATACTCCAGTAAATGTATTAGGAAAGGATGCACTATGTCAAATGGGCACTCAAATTAAGTATACATTAGAAGGGATAGTAATATACAGGGAAGGAACAGGACAATAAATGGTGAAGATTACAGGCAGCAAATATATACAAGCAAAGGCAGACAATGTGTATTGGATAGGAGAACTAGTGCAGGAAGTGTTAGAGTAATAGGATACGTTTATTATATTTGCATTATATAAAAGTTAAAAATGAAGAAGAAGTAGCTTGCAATAGATGACATACTGAGAATGCAAGAGAGAGCAGAGAGATATGAGCCAAGTATATCGGGTGAAAGGGGGGTGACGAGACACAAATGGATTGCGGAGAACACATGGAGGACTGGTAGTAGCTCTATTGTACTGTTGAAATTACTTGTTACAAATGCGCATGGTTTTGACCATTGCGCAAGGGGGGAGGTGATGAGGAAAATTAAAAAAACAAGGTTTTTGGTCCCCATACATGCAAGTAACAGTAGATTTAAGACGAGCAGAGTGTGAAACGTGTGAAATATGTGCATTAAATAATATCAGGAAGGGGTTAGCAGCACCAATTGGACATATTCCAGTACAAGAAGGACCATTTAAACACCTGGTAATGGACTATGTAGATATGATCAAATCTGTGAGAGTACACTGATGAATCAGGTGGGTGTTTTTATCTCTGGCACTAATGACTTATAGCATGCAACCTAATCAAATAACACATCTAACTCTGCTTGAACTGCTTACAGTTTGACTCATGCCAGTGTCAGTTTTTAGAAGATCTTGTGATGGTCCACCTTTTAGAAAATAGGGAGAGAGAATTGAATGAGTACATTAGACTATTAACTGCTCTGCATAAAGTTGTTTATCTACAGGAGAAATACAGGGTTCCAGAGCAGGAGGTGGACCCAATTCGAGCAGTCGAGCCAGGGGACAGAGTCTACATCAGGGACTTCCAGAGGAGGTGGAATGAATCGAGATGAGAGGGTCCTTACACGGTCACCCAGGCCACACCAACAGCTGTTCGAGTAGAGGGAAGTTCAACTTGGTGCCATCTCAACCACTGCACCAGAGTACCACGACGGGTACAGCGATCCAAAGATGAGGGAGCAGAAGATGCTGGAACCCCATCCGGGGAAGGAGATGACACAAGGACAGAAGACGAAGGGGAGAGGGAGGATGCTCAGGCAGAATCACCACTCTCTGTTGGTACTCCAGCTATGGGGGACACTGGCAATGTGAATGTTGCTGCTGAGCTACGTGCTCTGGTTGATGCCTACAGTACAGGGCCAGACATTGATGAGCCCCAAAGCAACCACCTTACAAATGGGACAATTCGAAGCTAGAAGAACAACAATGACTGGTACTACTAAAGGTGTTTCAGCGCTGATCATTAACAGGCATGAGAGGATCAAGTGGGTACCATGGACTCGTGAACAACGAATGACTGGCAGAGTTCCTAATAGTTATAAAAAGGAAGGGATAATGTGTTCTGCTGATTTGATTGACAATAATACATCAGTCTCTGCGTCTGCAGAGGTGTCAATAGAAGTGAGGGAATGGATGTGGAAAAAGTAAACAGCTATGAAACATTAGATGGACAATTGTGTACAGTAGAGTAAATCTTTCACAGAAAAAGTGGTAATTGTACCAGAACCAACCTATAGATGTGCTATATAGCAGAATACAAGATGTTACATAAAGAAATGTGAATATCCAATGTGAGAAGCAAAATGTAGGGAAAGTATGGGGAGTTCTATTAAGATTGAACATGAGAAGAAGCAGAAATGAGTGTAACATTTTCGAAATATCCACTAAAATTAACAAAGCCACCAATTGGAAGAGATGATGTTAGTAAATATGAGTATGAATGTTTTTACAGTTACACAGGCTTAAATTCAGGAGGGAATATCACAGTTAAATGCAATGTGACATATATTCTAGGATGGATCCTAGTTCAGGAAGGAGTGATTATTTACCAAAGGCATTGCAAGAGGCCTTATACAGATAAACATGGAATGAAATGCTCAAACAATGTATTCTACTGTGAACACCTGAGGATGACACTGTACTCACATGCCGTACGTGTTCCTCACTATATTTCTGTGTTTAACTTCATCCTTTTGTGTTTGTAGTTGAGAGGAGGAATGTACTCCCATATGTATCTATTAATGCACCCATTATGTTAGTATAAATTAACATTGTTTTTGTGGGACGTGGTTCGTCCCAAAGGGGGGACTATTGTGTAAATTCCAATTCTTTATAGTTATTGTATCATTTCAAATTCCTTATAGCTCCCTGAATATACTTATCTTGGAATGTTTTAAAGCAGAAACAAGATCTCTTTGTCCTCAGCAGATGAGAGTAGGGTGTAGGCAACCCCCTACTACTCAGCAGGTTGACCTTTGACCAGGGGAATGTTACCAGAGTCAGGAGACTCCCCCAGGGGTAAAGGCTTCCTGTGTACCTCCCATTTTCCTGACTTAGAACTAGACATGTATTTTGTGCCAATGGTATCTCCAAATAAGGAGAAAACAAGAAATAGCATCAGGAGTTTTGAGACCAGGTTGGAGGAAAAATAGAATGGGTGGAGCTGTGATAACTGTGTCTTATGAATAAACATTTCAAAACTTGTACATAAGCCAAAAACTTAGAGATGTACGGGAGTGGTTCCTGCAGGGGGCAGTGGTTCGTGCGGGGAGTGATTCCTGCAGGGCACTCGGCTTTGTTGTCTTTTTGCAATAAAGTCTATCTTGCTTCTACAAACTCCAGAAGTGCCTTCGTTTTTAAGAGGAAGAGTTTTTTCTCCTACAATAGCAATGGCCCTTTAAACATTCAGCAGAGCACTGCATCATTTTACGCATCCTGTCCATGACAGAGTCCAAAATCTCCTTGCCAATGGTGTAATGGCCACCGGCGTAGTTATTGGCAGCATCCTCCTTGCCACTGATGAGTTATTCAGGGTGATAAAACTGACGGTAGTGGCCATTCCTGATCTCATCTACAACAAATCATTGACGTACATAGGAACACAATATAAAAGTTAAGTTAATACCACATAGGAGGAGAGAACAGCTTCAAATGCTACAAACACTGAATCACCACAACATTCATACCATTAACTGTTTGCCATTTGGGGCAGGCAGAGCCTGGTCCCAGATATGTTTGTGCAGTCTTGCTAACTCCTAAGGTCATTCAATGACAATGAACATAAGTTTGGCAAAACCACAAACAGATCTGGGACCAGGCTAGGGCAGACCATCACTGTACAAGAAGCTTGCTGTTCCTCACCCACAACAGTAGGCTCCAGATCTAAGAAGATTGCCCTGGGAACATATTTCCCGGCCCCAGTCTCACTGAAGAAGGTGCCAAACGATGAGTCAGTCAATTGAGGAGTAGCATTCTCATGGATGGTCCCATCAGGCTGGAAACCATGCTCCAGACAATACAACTCCCAGCATGCATTGCCCATCTGGACTCCTGCCTGGCCAATGTGGACAGAAATGCTTTCCCTCTGTCAAGAAACTCATAGATAGATAGATAGATAGATAGATAGATAGATACTGACACATTTAAACTAGGGTCGGCTAAAAGTCAGGCCAGAGCTCTGAAACAGCCTTAGAGGACAAATTCAGCCAAAAACATCACCCAACCCTTATGGATCACTTTTAATAAGTAACCAAATTGAACAAAACATGAACTTTTCTGTTTCATGTTTCCAAGCCAAGCCCTTGAGTGTAGTGGTGTGCCATTTCAGAGCTGAAGGCCGTATCCCAAATAAAGTTAGTTATGTTGAGCGTATAGGAAAATATTCAATCAGAACAAGATGTAATATGAATAGCATAACCCGGTCAGTGAAGCAGCTGACTGACTATCAATAAACATTCCTCCTCTGTCCACCGAGGTCAATGCTTATGGTAGACTGAGGACAGAGATAATATATATAATATAGATAGAGGTAGACTGAGGACAGAGATAATATATATAATATATATATAATTATATAGATAGATAGATAGATAGATAGATAGATATCACTCCATTTTGCAACGCCATGCCACACCCTGTGGACGCCGCTAATTGGAGCCAATTTCCTCCTACAACAGGACAATGACCCAAAGCACAGCTCCAAACTATGCAAGAACTATTTAAGGAAGAAGCAGTCAGCTGGTATTCTGTCTATAATGGAGTGGCCAGCACAGTCACCAGATCTCAACCCTATTGAGCTGTTGTGGGAGCAGCTTGACCGTATGGTACGTAAGAAGTGCCCATCAAGCCAATCCAATTTGTGGGAGGTGCTTCAGGAAGCATGGGGTGAAATCTCTTCAGATTACCTCAACAAATTGACAACTAGAATGCCAAATGTCTTGAAGGCTGTAATTGCTGCAAATGGAGGATTCTTTGATGAAAGCAAAGTTTGAAGGACACAATTATTATTTCAATTAAAAATAATTATTTATAACCTTATCAACATCTTGACTATATTTCCTATTCATTTTGCAACTCATTTCATTTATGTTTTCGTAGAAAACAAGGACATTTCTAAGTTACCCCAAACTTTTGAACAGTAGTGTATATAAAATATTTTCCTTGTGACCAATGATGTACAGTATATTGCCGCATTCAAAACAACTGGGAACTCGGAAATCTCTGACTTCAGTGTGTTGATGATATCTTGTAATGTGCATGTACACCCTGGCCCATCTACTGTTGCTAGCCCCAATTCAGGACTTTTGCTCTGATATCCGCTTCACTGATTTCTGCTCTCGTAAAAGCCTGGGTTTTCTGCACTTTAACACTAGAAGCTTATTACCTAAAATGGATAAATTGAAAGTGTGGGTTCACAGCTCCAATCCAGATGTGTTGGTCATTACTGAGATGTGGTTAAGGAAGAGTGTTTTGAATACTGATGTTAACCTTTCTGGTTCTAACCTTTTTTGGCAAGACATATCTTCCAAAGGTGGGGGAGTGGCAATTTTTACCAAGAATCACCTTCAGTGCTCGGTTGTCTTCACCAAGTCTGTCCCCAAACAATTTGATTTACTGGTTTTAAGTATTACACTTTCAAATAACTCTTTGTTAACTGTTGCTGGGTGCTATCGTCCTCCATCAGCACCGGCCTGTACCCTACCTGCCCTAAGCTCTCTCTTGGCACCTTACACTTCAACAAGTCTGAATTTGTCCAGCTAGGTGACCTAAACTGGGACATGCTTAAACCAACTGACCAAGTCCAAAAGCAATGGGACTCCCTAAATCTTTCTCAGATTTGTGAGGGCTTGGTTGTGGTAAGGCCTCTTACTCCCACCAGGGGGAGTGGAAGGCACACAATCAAGTCCTCACACCCTAACTGGGGAAATGAATGATCCCCAATCAGAGGGTGCCTTCCACTCAGTTGTCTCTGACAGTTGTCTCTGATTGGGGATAGTATTTAGGCCCCACACATCCACCTGTGTGTGGATCATTGTTCCTGCTTGTCTGCCTTGTGTTAACAGCTAGTAAGTCACTTTGCCTTGTTCGTGTTTTGTGTTATACTCTCCTTTTTATTTTATGCTTTGTGAGGACATCTCATTGAATAAAAAGGATGACACTTCACCAGCGCTCCGTGTGTCGTCCCATTTCCATGCAACGTGACAGAATGATCCACCACCAACCTGGGACGCAGCGATAGGAAGAAGAGGAGTATCGGGGATTTGGTTTTCTGGGCTTCGCGGAGGAGCGTGGAAGGCAACAGCATCATCAGAGGAGACGTCGGGGAGGAAAAGCTGTGGAGGGTGCACAGCCACTGGTGGTGGGGAGCATCTGGGGCTCATCGACACCTGCGGGAGAAGATGGGCTCGTGACTGGACCAGCGTGGGGGCTTGGGATAGAGCCCATACCTACGGAGTCAGAGGAGAGGAAGGACCGACCGTGGACAGCCCCGAAGGACCCCCATATTAACGGTGGGGGGGGTTGTGGGGTCCTTGGGACGCGAGGGACAAGGAGGAGGAGAAGCGGCTGAGGAGGTGTTTTGGGTGGGCCGAGGAGGACTACGAGATGATGCGTTCGGTCTCCGGTCCACTTCCGCCTCCGACGGCCGAAAACAAAAATCTCTTCATTCAAAGACTCAATCATGGACACTCTTACTGACAGTTGTGGCTGCTTTGTGTGATGTATTGTCATCTCTACCTTCTTGCCCTTTGTGCTGTTGTCTGTGCCCAATAATGTTTGTACCATGTTGTGTTGCTACCATGTTGTTGTCATGTTGTGTTGCTACCACGTTGTTGTCATGTTGTGTTGCTATCATGCTGTGTTGTCATGTGTTGCTGCCTTACTATGTTGTTGTCTTAGGTCTCTCTTTAGTTAGTGTTGTTTTGTCTCTTGTTGTGATGTGTGTTTGGTCCTATATTTCTATTTTATTTATTTTTATTTATTTTTATTTTTAATCCCAGCCCCCGTCCCTGCAGGAGGTCTTTTGCCTTTTGGTAAGCTGTCATTGTAAATAAGAATTTGTTCTTAACAGACTTGTCTAGTTAAATAAAGGTTCAATAAAAATAAAGAAATTGTGATTGTATGTTTCAGGACCTGTGGAGAGGTGTTATTCAACCTGTGGTGAATGACCACACATGGACACTGGGACATTGTGAACATGACTGCCTGGGGGACAACCACACATGGACACTGGGACATTGTGAACATGACTGCCTGGGGGACAACCACACATGGACACTGGGACATTGTGAACATGACTGCCTGGGGGACAACCACACATGGACACTGGGACATTGTGAACATGACTGCCTGGGGGACAACCACACATGGACACTGGGACATTGTGAACATGACTGCCTGAGGGACAACCACACATGGACACTGGGACATTGTGAACATGACTGCCTGGGGGACAACCACACATGGACACTGCAGTCAGAGTGAGTTATAACAAAGCCTATAGGAGATGATACCCATGCAGTCAATGAATAGTTGTCATATAATTTCACAGTATCGGTACATTAAACCTCCTCCAGCTCCATTCTTTCCCTCCCCCTAGTGTTCGGTGAACCTGGAGACCATGCAGGAGCTCCAGAAACCTCCTCCAGCTCCCTTTCTTTCCTCCCCCCTAGCGTTGCATGAACCTGGAGACCATGCAGAAGCTCCAGAAACCTCCTCCAGCTCAGCAACCCTGTGAGAAACCCAGGTAACGACCCACATACATACAAACTGTTTTATATCAAGTACATTACAATGACAGAATTTGAAAGAAGCGGTTTAATTTAGTTTTTGCACTACAAAATTCTTGGTCCCTCATTGTAACAATTCTATTTTTTTTTACTTATCTGTTGGAATACATCTCAAGATTGACAGTAAAGTCCCTGATGGACCAAGACCCCTGCTGCTGGACCTCTCTAAAGACCCCTCTGAAGCCTCCACTATTAGGCAACTAGGCGGAGACCTCCTTGCCTGTTTCTCCATGTACCAGGCCACACACACAGACTGATTACAGGAACATACACATGGACAGTTTAAGCTCTAAGGCTGGCTGGCATAGTGAAGGAATGGGATGAAATGAGCATTGATCTAATGCTGTGCAGAGGGCCTACAGAGGGCCTACAGAGGGCCTACAGAGGGCCTACAGTCCCAGACCATTTTCGTTGGTTTACTTTGCTCTCTAAACATGGCTTTACTATTGAGAGTACATTACTTCAATAAAGGTCCACCGTCATCACATGATCACCACATTCAAATTGCCAAGCAACTCCTCCTAAAAGGCTCTTCTCAAAAAATGAAATCCCAACTTGCAAACTAATCACTGGTTTAGCAGACAAAATAAGAGTGAAAATGTGATTCTAGCCTATTGAAACACACAGAGCAGATCACCCAGCTCCCCTTGTTGCACACCTGAACCGTATTTTGATTGTGATCGGTGGTGTACATGTGAGGTAATTTGAATGGAGTAATCGTGATTACAGTGAGTTCAGATTGAATCTATAGAGGTCTTTACACAGCTAGATCCATTGATCCACCAATGCTGCTACGTCTTACCTGGACTCCCTGTTCAACAATAGCTCTATTAAAATATATTGTTGGCCTCTACCCTCCACTGATCCTCCCATCCCTGTGTTCATGTATATTATGTCTGAACTGACACACACATCTTTTACTTCTTGTTAGGTGACAAGTGACACAAGGTTCTGGATCATAGGTGTTTTTGATCTGGTAATATTCTTGTTTCAGCCATTTATCAGTTTACCATTTTTCTTGGTAGCTAAGTGTTAAATTGTATTTGATCATGTTCACATTGCATCTTAACTCCTTAGAGCTGGAATCAGCGAGTCGTCTGTGACCCCCAGGACGCACCTCTTGTTATTTCATTTGTAACGAAACACAACACTTCTTTGTTGACCCACCTCTTTTTATCACTTCTCTATTGGGGTCGGGTTGATCCTGATCCAATACTAATGATGATGATGCTTGTTGATCCTGATCCAATACTAATGATGATGATGCTTGTTGATCCAGATCCAATACTAATGATGATGATGCTTGTTGATCCAGATCCAATACTAATGATGATGATGCTTGTTGATCCAGATCCAATACTAATGATGATGATGCTTGTTGATCCAGATCCAATACTAATGATGATGATGCTTGTTGATCCTGATCCAATACTAATGATGATGATGATGATGATGCTTGTTGATCCAGAGACCTTAATTTATTTATTTATTAAGACCTTTATTTATTTATTTATTTTAGCAGTCCCATTAAGGGCTATATGAGATAATAAACTTCAACTTACTTTGATCTTGCAGCTGTAGAGACAGTGTCTCCAGAGTTCCCACTGCTCTTTTTAGGCTCCCCTAGTGCCTCTTCATCTCCTGCACCAGGATCCTCTCTTCCTCCTGCAGTCTGTTCACCAACATCAGTCTGTCGAAGATAGCCTTTTTGATGGTAAGCTGGCTGTTACCTGTGAGATGTAAACTCACAGAGGTATATAACAGAACAACAGCAATGATTGCAGCCTACGCTAGTTGTGGCTCACAGGGTAATCTTCTGTTTATGGTCACGTAATTTCTCAGTTTAATTCAATGTTTTACATTAGATCAGTTATTAACATAGGTCATGCCTACATTTTATCATAAGCATGGTCTGGTGTGTATGACTAATGCCTTTTCTTTCACAAATCAGTTTTACTGGTTGATTAATAATGTATTTGAGGTCATTGTTGTTGGCCCTTGCCTGTCAAACGGTAGAGACAGTGTTTCCTCTGTTTCACACTGAGGTAAAGCCCCTCAGTCTTCTTCTGGAGCTGACCCGTCTGCCTATCCTGAAGAGTGACTGTCATACACAGGGCAAGTTACAAACATGACTCCACTGACATCGATGCAATTATGAAGTTAAGAGACAGAGAAACGTTTCTACTTGTTGGATTCTGGCTTGAAATATATTTATTCCTGTCATCATATTAGAACGTATTGATTATTTTCCATGTGTAAGAAATGTATATGTTAGGGGTCGATGAAGGGTGAATAGGAAGTTTGTGCATGGAATGTTCTCTGAGTGAGACAAAGGGGAAAGTTCATATTCTGTTGAAGCATGTTATTTCTGAATATGAATATTTCCAAGGAAACGGGGCAAAGTGTAGCAGCCTAGTTTTAGTTCCTCATCTTATATATATATATATACACACACACACACTTGGGATGAATCAGGCATATTTTTGCAATCCCATATGCCTGGTGGCCATGTGGTGCTTAGTAGCGCCCCCAAAGGTACAATTTCTTCTTGAATGATTTTTAAGTCAAGAACATATCCAAACATGATTTGACATCAAATTAAATCATGAGGCTCCCACGTTTCAAGCTTAAATATTAAGGACTGAAAAAACACATTTAAAAGTGCGGTGAGTTGACATGTGCTGATGCAGCACAGCGTTATGTAGGATTTATCGATCATAACCTGTAAAATGTACCATTTGTTTCCTCTAATTGTAAAAGCAATTGCTAGATTTACTAGCAAGCGTCCCTGTTGCCAAAAATACGGGACCTGTTCGGCAGGACTCAACGTTACAGAACGGTCACGTAGAAATGCTTTGTGTAGAGGCATCGTGTCAGCGGTACAGTCAAACTATAACAACACTTCATAATTGACGTTAATAGAAGTTTGTGTTTTATTTGTAATGGTTATGTTGGGCTGTTGTTTTATTTATGTATGGGCTTTAGGAGATGGTAGGTAGGTGGACCCAGGTGCTCTGCCATTTTCTGCCAATGCAAAGACACATCAAGATAGGTCAAATGGGAGAATTTAAAAAATAACTTTTATGTTAGAATTTTTTCCTGACTCTGTTTTGGGACACTAGTGCAGATGACAGATGGAGGGATGAGGGGAAGATACTAATTTGTGATTCAGAAAGAATCAAATTGTGGAGTTAGGCCCAGTGCTTGATTTGGACTGAAATTGATGCCGGTACTAATTATATTTAGGGACAGGAACTCCACAATACTGTTGAGCTTATATTCTATAAGAGGAACAGGAGCTCAAGCAGTACTGAATCTGAGGTGCCGGTACTCAGCTCTGGTCAAGCACTGCATATGGGCCCAATAGATAGTAATAGTGACATAACTCTGGTAAAACAGCCTACTTAACAGGAGCATGGCTTCCATCTGATTAAATCCTAGCCTAAAACCCACAAGAGCAAGCAATGCAGATGTAGAAGCACAGTGGCTAGGAAAAACTCTAGAAAGACAGGAACCTAAGAAGAAGAGAGAGTGTCCAGGCTCGAGGGATGGCCACTCTTCTTCTGGCTGTGAGGGATGGCCACTCCTCTTCTGGCTGTGAGGGATGGCCACTCCTCTTCTGGCTGTGAGGGATGGCCACTCCTCTTCTGGCTGTGAGGGATGGCCACTCCTCTTCTGGCTGTGAGGGATGGCCACTCCTCTTCTGGCTGTGAGGGATGGCCACTCCTCTTCTGGCTGTGAGGGGTGGAGATTTTAAAAGACTACAGCCATTTAAACCAGATTATTCTTCAAGAAGTTTAAAAGTTCATAGATGACTGCCTTGTTGCTAGTGTTGTTAAGAAGGCAGAGCAGCGCTTTATGGACAGACTTCTCCCCATTTTTAGCTAATGTTGTATCAACATGTTTTGACCATGACAGTTTACAATCCTGGGTTACTCCAATGAGTTTAGTCACTTCAATTTGCTCAGGTAATTCAGAATTATATTACATACACACACACAAACATGTTGTTGGGCTGTTTACTTTTACTCTCTGCATTAGTGATGTGTCATGCGCAAAAGATGCGGCTCTGAGAGCCGATGCTTTGTAGTGAATCAGAAGAGCCGGCTCGCATCGAGTGAGAGCCGGCTCCCAGTTTTTTTCCTTTCGCTGCGTGCTTACAGGCAGAACTTTGTTTTGATTGGTCAGCAATCGCATCGCGGCCAATCAGATGTGAGCATATGGGATCATACCATTATGTAAAAACAGAGAGGGGGGTGAAGTGAAGCGGCACTCCACTGAAAGTTAATGAGTCGTAACAACGTTAATAACGACACTGTCTGTCAAATAGCGGTGATGAGAGTGTGTGAGTCGTAACTATGAGTGACACCCGAAAGAGAAGCAGCATCTGGCTCCAGTTTAAAGACAATGGAAACAACAAAGCAGAGTGCGTTCACTGCAAGATGAAAATTACTTTAAGAGCAGGTTCCACCACAAACCTGCATAGACATATGAGAACTGTCCATCCTACAGTGCAGTTAGAGGAGAGAGGGCAAGCTAGCACCCCATCTACAGATCCTGGTGTGTCTCATCCCCAAAAAACAGCAACTGCAGCAGCATCTACTGGCTTCCCCACACATGCAGGTATAACCTCTCCTACTGCAGCTCAAAGCAAAATAAGCCAGTTTATACCCAAAGTGATGACCCCATCCAAACAGCACAGCATTGATGTAGAGCTAGCTAAAATGATAGCTACTGATTTCCAACCCTTTTCAATTGTGGAGGACAGAGGTTTTAAAAGTTTTGTCAAAACTTTAAGTCCCACATACACTCTTCCCAGTAGAAAAACATTGTCCCAAACAACAATACCTAAACTATATGACACAGAACGGGCATTATGGCAAGTAAGGGTGAAACAAGCTCCATCAGTTTGCCTGACAACTGACTGCTGGACCTCCAGAACAACCTGCTCTTTCATGGCTGTCACTTGCCATTTCATTGAAAATTACAAGATGACATCTTGCCTTTTGGACTGCTTTGAGTTCACAGAGAGACACACTGCAGAAAACCTAGCAGATGAGCTAGTAAGAGTGGCAAAAGAGTGGCAAGTAGAGGACAAAGTAGTGTGCTGTGTGAGTGACAATGCAGCAAACATCACCAAAGCCATAAAAATTCTTAAGTGGACCCATCACCCATGTCTGGCACATACACTAAACCTCATGATTAGAGATGCCCTAAAGGTGGTCAAACCAACCGTGGATAAGGTGAAGGCTGTTGTGGAGTTTTTCCACAAAAGCACAGTTGCAACACAGAGGCTAAAGTCCACACAGTGCCAGATGGGGATGCCTGAACTGAGGCCCGAACAAGAGTGTGCCACCAGGTGGAACTCAACATTTTATATGTTGAAACGAATTCTTGAAACAAAAGATGCCATCATCTCCACCCTGGCCCTCATCAACGCACCAGTTGATGCTCTATGTCAAGAGGAATGGGAGCTGGTGAAAGAGGTCTGCACCGTCCTGCAACCATTTGAGGAGGTGACTGTGGAAATAAGTGCAGACCGGTACCTTGGACCATTTTTTTTCACTACTACCATTCAGTCACTATTATACATTGCAGAAACAATACAGTATAATGTGCCACATATAATATGCCACATACTTTAAAAAAAGCTTCATTTTAAAAGTTGTTGTTTCTCTCCCTCAGCTATGTTTCTGCCTCAAAAATGCTCCTGCTATGCAAAGGTTTGCAGCGTGTGACAGCCCAACAGACTGTAACCATGCAGAAAGGGAAAGAATTGGTTGCAGCTCTTTGTTCAGCCATGGACCGGAAATTTCTGCGTATGGAGTACAACACTGTCCACTCAGAAACCACATTATTGGATCCTAGGTTTAAAAAACTTGCATTCAATGACAACAGAGCTGTTGATGAGGCACTTCAGAGAATTAGTGCAGCAGCAGCAAGATGCACCCCTAGCAGCCAGCCAGCTCCGCCATTAGAAGGCCAAGTGTATGAGGAACCACAAACCTCTGTTGTTTGGAGGCTTTTTGATGAAAGAGCTACAGGAGATGCTACAAGAAGAAATCCTACAGCTGATGCTATACTGGAGGTGAGGTCTTATCTTGAGGAGCCCATCATCCAACGAGCAGAAGACCCACTGAGCTGGTGGCAGGCCAAGGCCTCAGTCTTTCCACGCCTGGCGAAGGTGATGGAAGGGAGACTGTGTATTGTGGCAACATCGGTTCCTTCAGAGAGAATCTTGTCAAAAACAGGGCAGATAATCTCAGAAAGAAGAAATGGGATCAGTCCATCAAAGCTGAGGCATCTGATTTTTTTGAATGCCAATCTTCACTGAGGACATTAATACTGTTTGCTTGAGTTTGGTTCTAGTTCTGTTCTAGTTCAATTCTGTTTATTTGCTGTTTTTTTGTTGTTAATTTGTGCAAAAAAATGTTTGATTAAAATGATTAAAAACAAAAGAATGCTTTTGTAACAAAATAAATGCATAAAAACACTGCACATGAAAGGGTTTTCAACACACAAACCATTTTTTTTTTTTAAAGTTAGGGTAAAATAAAGGCCTACAAAAAAATCCTAAATTAAGAGCCGTTCAGGAGTCGAAAGAGCCGGCTCTTCTTTGGGAGCTGAGCCAAAAGAGCCGGCTCTCGGAAAAGAGCCAAACTTCCCATCACTACTCTGCATCTCTCTTTCAGATCTGCCTTGCACTCCACCACTGCCTGACAACCTCACCCAGAATACAATGGGCCTATCAAGACTGACAAAGCAGAGATGGGTGGCTGACAAGGAAAAATAAAACACAACATTCACTCTCTTTCCCGCTCTCTGTGTAACACAAATAAATTGTAATTACTTGATTATTTTATGCATGCTTCATTTTATTTTAGGACTGGAGATATCTAGGCCTACAACTGTATTGTGATTGTTTTGAGTTTTAAGTAGTCAGGAAGTAGTGCCCCAGGGTTGGGATCTAACCGTGTCTCAAAAGCAGCAGAAAAGGTCAAATAAGGTCACCAACATTTCTATTACGGCTATACACATCTGGCTCACGCAAGGAGCTGGACAAAAACAACATTTAAGTGTGTATTTTGATGTGATATTAAAGTAGAGGGCTTTATGTTTCTAGGACCATACCGCAATTTGAAAAGAAAGAACAAGAACCATTTTAATCCAACTCCATATTTGCTTTAATTGAACTGTTGAGTCAATACAGGAAAGGAGAGCAGTGGGCAAAACTGCAAAGAAAAGCTGGAATTGCATCACATTTCCAGGCTAATTTGAATTAATCAGTTATGTTGTAATGATACAGAACTGACTAATTTTTAAGCAATTAGTGGGACAGGACTCTTCCAATGGGGAGCTTGAGGAATAGAACACTGAAATGTATACTTTGTCTCAATCACAAGAGGTTTGCAAGCATTTGTATTTAACTAACAGCAACATACATGTTTGACTCGCCACACATTGGCCTACTCACCTTGAACACGCTTAAAAATCTGACCAATGCCTACTGTTTATATGGCATAAGCAATCAGTTGTAAATTTGATTTGGGCGTGGCTAATGATGATTTACTATCTAGATGTTCAAAATATTACTGTATTGTATATGGTTCTATAGCATATTGTACAAAAAAAATGTTTTAAGTGGGTTAAATAGATATATAGATAGATACTTTATTGATCCCCGATGGGGACATTTCTTAGTTATGTAAGGACCTTAATTTAAATATTCTTATTTGCACAACACCAGTACCTACTGTAGGCAATATTTGATATCCTTTTAATTCAATGGGGTTTTGGCAACGCGTTTCATTGCCATTTCTATTGTCCCTCGGTACGTTCCGTCGTGAATGAGGAACAAAATGGCGATCCACCAGTGAGCCACGTTGGTATTTTGATAACATATTTATAATATAGGTTTTCCTTTTTACACCGAAAATGAATAAAATAATGTCAGGTCGACACAACAACAAATTGCCAACTAATCTGCCGCAATTGCAGAACCTGATCAAGCGAGATCCACATTCGTACACGGAAGAAGTGAGTATATAAAACGTAGTTAGCTAACGCATGCCAACTAACGTTAGCTAGTTTGACTAGTAAACACACTACTTGGCTAACTTACTAGTTATCTGCTTTACATTAGAAAGCAAGCTATGTTTTGGGGTCAATTAATTATGTAATGTATCATAACTATATTGCTAACGTTAATTAGCTAGATTACCATATTTGATTGCATTACTGGATAGTTAACTCTAGCTAGCCAACTATCTAAACTAGCTTACTAGATAGATAGATAGATAGGTACTTTATTGATCCCCGAGGGAGCCAACTTTTTCATTATTTAAGTTATTAATAACCGGGTCCCATGTCAGTCCATAGCGACAGCTTGCGAGATATCGCCCGACCCGTTGCTGTACATCTTTTAGCAGCACGTGTCCCGCGTTGGACCGTATATTATCCGTAGACGGCTCTGTTGTATCTTAGGCAGCCGATGGTGGCCGCTAGATCTGCACTATCGTCTTTGATTGATGTGCATTCCCGGTAATCCACTCGTGTCCCCCGTGGACTGGCTCCTACATAAAGCATCCTCCCTTCAGGCTGCAAAGGCATAATTTTCCTCCTTTAGCTTTAATTGTTAGCAGCAGGATAAAAAAAAGGGATATATATATATATATATATATATATATATATATATATAGTTGAAGTCGGAAGTTGACATACACTTAGGTTGAAGTCATTAAAATTCATTTTTCAACAACTCCACAGATTTCATGTTAACAAACTATAGTTTTGGCAAGTCGGTTAGGACATCTACTTTGTGAGTGACAAGTAATTCTTCCAACAATTGTTTACAGACAGCAGCATTGACCAACCATGGCGACTTTTTAGAGATTATCATTCTGCTGGGAAAGTACGACCTGTGTATGAAAGAGCATCTCACTGCCTGCGTAGAGAAAAGCAAAAAACTGCACGAGTCTGGGTCAAGAGGTGGCAGAGGCTCTCTAATCACTCTATTATCAAAGACTACCATCAATAACGTCATTACCACCATCCAACACACAATGCAGGCCACCATAGCAAGTGAAATCCAGGAAGCTGGTATGTTTTCAGTCCAGATTGACACTACGCAGGACATTACAACACAAGATCAATGCTCTGTCATAGTCAGATATGTGACGACTCATCATACATGAGAGGCTTGTGGCTGTGGTGAAATACTGAGTAAAGTACTGGAAAACATGAAGCTTGACATCAGCAAGTGCATTGGCAATTCCACTGATGGAGCCTCCAGTATGCAAGGCCAGTATAAAGGCTTCTCTGCCCTGCTCTCTGCAAAGTCCACCAATCAAGTGCATGCGTGGTGCTATGCACACATTTTGAACCATGTTTTGGCAGACACAACAGAGAGTGTCTTGGCAAGTGGGTCACTTTTTTTCTTTCATTAACAACATAGCTGTGTTCTTCTGTGAATCCTACCAGAGGATGAACATTTGTGAGAATGAGAGCAAGGACCCAAGACACAGACGTCTTGCTCCAATTGGAGAGACACTCTGGTGGGCTAAAGACCGTGCCTTAAAGAAGGTCTTTGGAGCTTTTGGAAATCCAGATGAGGGTCTGTATGTTGTCCTTCTCACTCTTTCAACCATACACACCTCTTTCACACCCTGCGATCTCCATGTTACAGCGCTTGTTTATGGAAAACCGACGAGGCGACCACCCGTGCTAATTAGCCATCTAGCATGCCCCGAACACTTGTGTGTAAGCTTAACTCGGGAAGTGTAGTTTCGTCAGATGGAGGCTCACAGCTGTGTGGATCTGTGCAAAACTGCTACAGTAAGTGTATCTCTGTTCTTTGAAGGATTATTTCTTGCTTATGAAAGATAAGTGCCATATGTTTCGAAAGCTGTATCGCAAGCGATGACTAGTGACGTTTCTAAACGTTAAAACACAGCGTCGGGATTGTAGTTCACTATTGGATTTAATACTTTCTTGAGAACTGCTCGGCGACGCAAATGACAATGTTTCCATCAGAACTGTCTACCGATTACGGATACCATCCGACGTGGGACACATGATGATAAAACGGGTACATCAACGGGTCTCTCTTACTGTTTAACTGTAGACGTGACAAAAGGCTTCGTAGGCCTAGCTTCATGTTTTATACAGTCGGTGAGTATTTAGCTAGCTATGTCAATGCTTAGTAGTAATACATCAGATTGTAATACCTTACTGGTTACGAGGATGAAAACAGCGTACAACAGGTGGAGTAAGTTCAAATGATTCATAAAGGGACTTTTCCGAATTTTGGACCCTATAATTTGAGACGAGTGAACGCTTATCCAGTCCACACTCGGAATCAGGAAAGGCTAGCTATGTCAATTCCTGCTGACTTGATTACATATTTTTCACGATGATCGTCTTCATTTCTAATCTACAGTTCCTGCAACAATATCGGCACTACCAGTCCAATGTCCAGATCTTCAAACTCCAGCCTGACAAGCCCAACAAGGAGCTGGCAGACCTGGTCATGTTCCTTGCTCAGGTACGATCATCACTCTCAAATCTTGGAAACCATGAACTGTCAATTATTTATAGATCGCCAGCTGTAGACACTGTACACTGCTGATGTTAATCCTCATAGGAAGCTACAGTTGAAGTCAGAAGTTTAAATACACTTAGGTTGAAGTAATTAAAACTCATTTTTCAACCACTCCACAGATTTCGTGTTAACAAACTATAGTTTTGGCAAGTCGGTTAGGACATCTACTTTGTGCATGACACAAGTAATTCTTCCAACAATTGTTTACAGACAGATTATTTCACTTATAATTCACTATATCAAAATTCCAGTGGGTCAGAAGTTTACATACACTAAGTTGACTGTGCCTTTAAAACAGCTTGGAAAATTCCAGAAAATGATGTCATGGCTTTAGAAGCTTCTGATAGGCTAATTGACATCATTTGAATTAATTGGAGGTGAACCTGTGGATGTACTGTATTTCAAGGCCTACCTTCAAACTCAGTGCCTCTGCTCGACATCATGGGAAAATCAAAAGAAATCAGCCAAGACCTCAGAAAAAAAGTGTAGACCTCCACAAGTCTGGTTCATCGTTGGGAGCAATTTCCAAATGCCTGAAGGTACCACGTTCATCTGTACAAACAATAGTACGCAATTATAAACACCATGGGGACACGCAGCCGTCATACCGCTCAGGAAGGAGACGCGTTCTGTCTCCTAGAGATGAATGTACTTTGGTGCGAAAAGTGCAAATAATTCCCAGAACAACAGCACAGGACCTTGTGAAGATGCTGGAGGAAACCGGTACAAAAGTATCTATATCCACAGTAAAACGAGTCCTATATCAACATAACCTGAAAGGCCGCTCAGCAAGGAAGAAGCCACTGCTCCAAGACCGCCATAAAAAAACAAGACTACGGTTTGCAACTGCTCATGGGGACAAAGATTGTACTTTTTGGAGAAATGTCCTCTGGTCTGATGAAACAAAAATAGAACTATTTGGCCATAATGACCATCGTTATGTTTGGAGGAAAAAGGGGGAGGCTTGCAAGCCGAAGAACACCATCCCAACCGTGAAGCACGGGGGTGGCAGCATCATGTTGTGGGGGTGCTTTGCTGCAGGAGGGACTGGTGCACTTCACAAAATAGATGGCATCATGAGGAAGGAAAATTATGTGGATATATTGAAGCAACATCTCAAGACATCAGTCAGGAAGTTAAAGCTTGGTTGCGAACGGGTCTTCCAAATGGACAATGACCCCAAGCATACTTCCAAAGTTGTGGCAAAATGGCTTAAGGACAACAAAGTCAAGGTATTGGAGTGGCCATCACAAAGCCCTGACCTCAATCCTATAGATAATTTGTGGGCAGAACTGAAAAAGCGTGTGCGAGCAAGGAGGCCTACAAACCTGACTCAGTTACACCAGTTCTGTCAGCAGGAATGGGCCAAAATTCACCCAACTTATTGTGGGAAGCTCGTGGAAGGCTACCCGAAACGTTTGATCCAAGTTTTTTTTTTTTTAAATGAAGGCAATGCTACCGAATACTAATTGAGTGTATGTAAATTTCTGACCCACTGGGAATGTGATGAAAGAAATAGAATGATTTATTTCAGCTTTTCTCTACTATTATTCTGACATTTCACATTCTTAAAATAAAGTGGTGATCCTAACTGACCTAAGACAGGGAATATTTACTAGGATTAAATGTCAGGAATTGTGAAAAACTGAGTTTATGTATTTGGCTAAGGCGTATGTGAACTTCCGACTTCAACGGTATCAAGCTAATCCATTATTTTGATGTTCCAGGTTGGACACTGCTATCTGCAGCAACTTGCCTCCTTTCCTCAGGAGTTGACTGAGCTCCTTATGCATCATCATACAGTCCTCGAGCCTGATCTACGGATGGTAAGAGAACAAATCATCAACAGATATTTTCTCACCCTTGTCAGCTGTGACAACAAAATAAGTGGATTTAATGTGTTGGTGTTTCTCCCTCACTCAGACATTCTGCAAAGCCCTGATTCTGCTAAGGAACAAAGATCTGATCAACCCAACAGGTCTTCTGGAGCTGTTCTTTGAGCTGCTGCGCTGTCACGACAAGCTCCTCAGGAAGGTGCGCCCGGAGTGTCTGTCTGTCTGTCTGTGCCCTATTATTGTTGTTCCATTTCTATGGTCAGTCTGCACTGTCGGTCACGGTCTGCTCTCGCTTAGTCTCCTGTTCATCTCTCCCCAGACGCTGTACTCGCACATTGTGCATGACATAAAAAACATCAACTCCAAACACAAGAACAACAAAGTCAACACAACATTACAGAACTTCATGTATACCATGTTGAGAGACAGCAATCCTCTAGCAGCCAAGATCTCGCTAGATGTCATGATTGAGTTGTACAAGAGGAACATCTGGTAAGTAACATTTCACATTCTTAAAATAACGTAAAATACTAGGATTAAATGTCAGGAATTGTGAAAAACTGAGTTGAAATGTATTTGGCTACGGTTTATGTAAACTTCCGACTTCTTCAATTGTATATTTTTATTTCCTTGTTTTCCATCACAGGAATGACGCCAAAACTGTCAACGTCATCACAACAGCATGTTTCTCCAAAGTCACAAAGATCCTCGTGGCTGGCATGAAGTTCTTCCTGGGCAAAGATGAAGATGAGAAGAGGGACAGTGATTCTGAATCTGAGGCAAGTATACCACCCGGTGGAGGGGAGGTGGGGGTGAACTCTCGATTCGATTGGAGTAGAGACTTCCTTGCTCTGTCAGGTCTAAGCCAGTCTTTTGTCTCCAGGAGGAGGGTCCGTCGGCCAGAGACCTGATGGTGAGGTACTCTACAGGGAAGAAGACAACCAAGAACAAGAAGAAGATGGAGAAGGCCATGAAGGTCCTCAAGGTACGCTGACAGTCCTGTGTTTTTATTTTACCAAAGATAGACTTTAAGTGGTAATTGTCTCATTTTTGTTGGCTGGTTGTTAGTTAATTCATTTAACTTGATTCACAGAAACATAAGAAGAAGAAGAAGGTGGAGGTTTTCAATTTCTCTGCCATCCACTTGATTCACGATCCTCAAGGTATGTAAGGTCGCCCTCAAAAGCACCTGTTTGTACACTAAAACTACATCTGGCTTCCTTTATGTCTCTATTCTGGGTTTCCTAAGTCATATTTTTGCCCAGATTTTTCAGAGAAGCTACTTAAGCAGTTGGAGGATTCTAAAGAGCGTTTTGAGGTGAAAATCATGATGATGGAACTAATATCCCGACTGGTTGGTATTCATGAGGTAAGAAATATGAACAGTGCAATTAATCTACAATGTAATGTTGCCAAAAGACTTTCAGTGTTGGACATTCACAGTTTTTTTTTTTTTTTTTTTTTTTTTTAATTCATATTTTTCCCCACAGCTCTTTCTCTTCAACTACTATCCATTCGTACAGAGGTTTATTCAGCCTCATCAGAGAGGTAAGCTCTAACCTAAAACTGTTTATTCAGCCTCATCAGAGGTACATTAAAACCTACTGCCTTTAATTCAGTCCCATCAAAGAGGCTTCGCTTGTAATAAAAAAACAAGTAATGTTGCGTTTAATAGAACTCATGTTGAAACCAATATTTATGCCAGGTGTTTCTGCTTTCTTCTCCAGAGGTGACCAAGATCCTCCTGTGTGCCGCCCAGTCCTCCCATCAACTGGTTCCACCTGAGATCATCGAGCCTGTCATCATGACCATAGCCAATAACTTTGTGACAGACAGAAACTCTGGAGAGGTGATGTGTGTTGGGTAAGGGAGTCAATCACACCTATGATCCCTCTGTAACCTGGTTGGATGGCGGTTTGTAAAGTCACTCACCATCTGCATGTGATTGTTACCGTAGATACTGTATATAATGCTGTAAGATATAGTTGAGATTTGTACAGCATCATATTTGTAGTTGCATGGAGTATCAGTGTGGGGATTTCCTTTGTACAGCATCAATGCCATCAAGGAGGTGGCAGCTCGCTGTCCCCTAGCCATAACAGAAGAGCTACTCCAGGACCTGGCTCAGTACAAGATGCACAAAGACAAGAGTAAGTAGTCTTAGCATGTCTGTTCTGAATCTTTTCTCTTTAACCATGTGCTACAAGAGATTATTAATCACCTGTCATGAAAACGATTCGAAGGGTTTCGATGACGATTATTTAAATGATGTCGTTGCCTTTTTAGATGTGATGATGTCTGCCAGAGGACTCATTCAGCTCTTCAGAAGCCTGGATCCAAAGATGCTGCATAAGAGAGACAGGGTATGTTGCAGAGACCAATGTAATATACATTTAAAATGGTCTCAACATCGTCATGGTTTCCCTCCCTCGTTCTAAGGCCCATATGCTAGGCTCCTCCTCCTCCTCTGTGTGGAAGTCCTCTCAGGGCTGAGGTACGCTAGGCTCCTCCTCTGTGTGGAAGTCCTCTCAGGGCTGAGGTACGCTAGGCTCCTCCTCCTCCTCTGTGTGGAAGTCCTCTCAGGGCTGAGGTACGCTAGGCTCCTGCTCCTCTGTGTGGAAGTCCTCTCAGGGCTGAGGTGATGTGAAATGTCCTGTAGGCTGTGCTAACTGCTAACTAAACCATTGTGTTGTTTACTAGGGGCGACCCACAGAGTTGTCTACAGAGGCTAAGATCCAGGACTATGGAGAGATGGGGGCCAAGGACTACATCCCTGGAGCAGAGGTTCTGGAGGTGGAGGAGAAGGAGGAGGGAGAAGAGGGGGATGCTGGTAAGGACTAGATCATGTATAGTCATTATTATAGAACTGGAAACTTTGACCTGTTTTTGGTTTTATCAAGGACTGTATAAATACAATATATATTGTTCTGTGTTTAAATAGGTTTAAATATGGATTATTATTAAATAGGTTTAAATATTGATTATTATCTTCCTCTGCGTTTCCTCTTCATCTCCAGATGGCTGGGAGAGTGCCAGCAGTATCAGTGATGATGATGAGGATGGAGAATGGATCGATGTTCACCACTCCTCTGATGAAGACACCACAGAAATGGTAGGGTTCTGCATCAGCCCCGTGTTTGTTAGGTGTTCTGGGTTGGTGACCTGGTATTGAAAAGCTGGGCTGGCTCACGTTCATTAGAGCACACCGTAGCAAATGATTTTGAATCAGAAATCTAAAATGAGCACTTGCTATTAGACAAGTTCAGGTTGTACCTCCCTGTTTCTGTCTGTTTTCTAACATTTGGTGCAGAATGAACACTACCCTGATGATTAGTGTTCTGATTGGTGAATAACATCTTCTCGTTGGCCATTGTATGTGTCTCGCCTAGGCTGAGAAGCTGAAGAGCATGGCTCCAGAGGAAAGGAAGGCCAAGGCGGCAGCGGTCAGCTCCAGTCGACTCCTTACTCAGGATGACTTCAAGAAGATCCGTCTGGCTCAGATGGCTAAAGAGCTCAGTGCTGCCCCGGGCAAGGGACAGAAGAGGAAGATGGTGGACGATGATGACGGTGAAAGGTCAGTCGTGTTTTCTTGTATTTTACTTCCGCTCCTATGATTAATATATTTCAAAACAAGGTCAACTTTTTTGTTATAATGAGGATTGTGGATCCATGTTTTCCCTGATGGGAATGTCTTATTTAAAAACGCATTTATGCTACGTTTAGACGAGGGACGCAAAAAACGTCATTCCAGTCAGCAAGCCAGCCCGGCGGTATGTGTTGCTACGGTGATATCAGTAAACACAGTGCAAATCAACATCTAGTAGAAAAAAAAAAATGTTATCGCAAACGTTGAAGTATTTGAACTCTGGCGGAAAGTCCCGTCTATCGTGGCGCCAAGTCCCGTCTATCGTGGCGCCAAGTCCCGTCTATCGTGGCGCCAAGTCCCGTCTATCGTGGCGCCAAGTCCCGTCTATCGTGGCGGCAAGTCCCGTCTATCGTGGCGGCAAGTCCCGTCTATCGTGGCGCCAAGTCCCGTCTATCGTGGCGCCAAGTCCCGTCTATCGTGGCGCCAAGTCCCGTCTATCGTGGCGCCAAGTCCCGTCTATCGTGGCGTCTAGGGCCGACGCCATTTAGTTGATTGTTTGGTCGACAGGCTGTTGGTCGACCGAGATCTCTTTAGTCAAGCAGCAGTACTGCCTTGCTAAAGTATTCATCCCCCTTGGCATTTTTCATATTTTGTTTCATTATAATTTAAATTGATTTTTATTTGGATTTCATGTAATGGACATACACAAAATAGTCCAAATTGGGGAAGTGAAATAAAAAAAATTACAAAATTATTGCAGATTTATTCACCGCCTAAATGAGATCTGGTGCAACCAATTACCTTCAAAAGTGCAATCTAAGTGTCACATGATCTGTCACATGATCTCAGTGTGTGTGTGTGTGTGTGTGTGTGTATATATATATATATATACCTGTTCTGAAGGCCACAGTCTGCAACAGCACCAAGCAAGCGGCACCATGAAGACCAAGGAGCTCTCCAAACAGGTCAGGGACAAAGTTGTGGAGAAGTACAGATCAGGGTTGGTTTATAAAAAAGAGAGGGCCGCCCACCAAAACTCACGGACCAGGCAAGGAGGCCGTTAATCAGAGAGGCAACAAAGAGACCAAAGAACCCTGAAGGAGCTTCAAAGATCCACAGCGGAGATTGGAGTATCTGTCCATAGGATCACTTTAAGCCGTACACTCCACAGAGCTGGGCTTTACGGACGAGTGGCCAGAAAAAAAAAACATTGCTTAAAGAAAAAAATAAGTTAACACGTTTGGTGTTCGCCAAAAGGCATGTGGGAGACTCCCCAAACATATGGAAGAAGGCACTCTGGCCATCATGGAAAACGCTATGTCTGGCGCAAACCCAACACCTTTCATCGGCAGGGACTGGGAAACTGGTCAGAATTGAAGGAATGATGGATGGAGCTAAATACAGGGAAATTCTTGAGGGGAAACCTGTTTGTCTTCCAAAGATTTGAGACTGGGACGGAGCTTCACCTTCCAGCAGGACAATGACCCTAAGCATACTGCTAAAGCAACACTCGAGTGGTTGAAGGGGAAACATTTAAATGTATTGGAATGGCCTAAAGCCCAGACCTCAATCCAATTGAGAATCTGTGGTATGACTTGAAGATTGCTGTACACCAGCGGAACCCATCCAACTTGAAGGAGCTGGAGCAGTTTTGCCTTGAAGAATGGGCAAAGATCCCAGTGGATAGATGTGCCAAGCTTATAGAGACATACCCCAAGAGACTTGCAGCTGTAACTATTGACTTTGGGGGGGTGAATAGTTATGCACGCTCAAGTTTTCAGTTTTTTTGTCTTATTTCTTGTTTGTTTCACAATAAAAAAATATTTAGCATCTTCAAAGTGTTAGACATGTTGTGTAAATGAAATGATTAAAACCCCCCCAAAAATCTATTTTAATTCCAGGTTGTAAGGCAACAAAATAGGAAAAATGCCAAGGGGGTGAATACTTTCACAACCACTGTACAATCCACCTGTCTGATTGGCGCCTGTCGGAGTGGACTGATCCATTGTGGAGGCCGTAGGGATGGCACAGTCCATCAGTCTAAGATGTGCTACT
Source organism: Thymallus thymallus (assembly GCA_023634145.1). NCBI lineage: Eukaryota > Metazoa > Chordata > Actinopteri > Salmoniformes > Salmonidae > Thymallus > Thymallus thymallus. The sequence goes on along the minus strand of CM042390.1, from coordinate 39,644,023 downwards.
GAAACTGTACATAAGAACAATGGTGCAACACTAATAACAATAATATTATTTTCATAACATATACGCTTTCTCCCGCTTTGGATAGCGGTCGCTGTCCGCGGTTCTGAAACATCAGTGCGCTGTCGAATTGACGCCTTTTCCTAGACCATGTTGCTATGTGTATAATAGCAAAGTTACCCAGCATATTGGTGTTGAGATCAATGCGGTGGAGGCAGCAGTGCGTTTAGGAGATGAGAAAACAGACCTTGTCTTAATTGTCTTAAGTGAGGAGCAAGGAAACCCCAACTTTTTAATTAGCTCTATAATCAACAGCCTAACTGTTAAATGTGCCTGGCTTTTATAAATCCTCCATATATATCTACAGAAATAAGACACATCCTGCTTCTTTTGCCTGTTAGAGTTTGTTTAATAGCCTACGGATCACCAAGCCTCACAACCACTTGTCGGATAAACAATTCGTTGCTATGCTGTAATAAAGGCATTACACTTGTTTTTTTTCCATTAGAACAGGCTCTCTGGTATTACTTATAATTTATTTGAGTGTTGTTTACACTTCCACATTTTCTTATTGTTATTATTATGATCATCTATATTTCAATACTTATATAGACTACTGTATCAATCAATCATTAATTTCTTCGTTATCACACAGCATACGAGCCATTCATGATTTTAAAATGCAATCAAGCGTTTTCGTTTTAAAATAAAATAACAAAGCTACCTTTGAATAATTAGCGTAAACAATAACTAAACCGTTCCATGTCGGCAATTGCATTCAGGAATGCATGTGACTGTTTTTAGTCTTTGCTGTAATAAAGGCTTTCCCAAAAACGTTTTATCGTTTATCATCCTCTGGTACGCTTATAATTTATTTAGTATTTACATTGTTCCAAACAGTCAGAAACATTATATTGTAATCTAACAGAACCTGTTTGGAACACAGCGCTTGGTCCTTACCTGCTAGTCATTTATTCCACACTGACTTACCCTTTACCTCCTGGGCAACCAGTAAACATTCCCCCGTTTCTAGTTTATTAGTCATGTCATCTGCATCCATTTTGCTGTCACATGTTACGGTGTTCAGAGTTTAACCAATTTATTAATGTTATGTTACAGGTCAGGCCCTATTGGTCATGTGCATATGATGCATACATGTGTCACGTAAAGAGACCAAGGGTTGAGGGAATAGGGAATGTTTTTCCTAAACAAATGAGGGATTTTGGTAACAACTTTTCAGTCCGAAATGGTTGTAATTATGTTGCAGCACTAGTCATCTGTGTCTTAATTATTTAATCAAACTGTGCTTAAAGCACCAGACAATCTCAGTGCATATAGTTGATTCGATTAAAACACAGGATGTGTCTGTATATGGAAAAATATACATTTTAACATTTCAAAAGAACAGACAACTCTCCGTTGAACAAGATTTTTTTTGTTTTTGTCGGGGACAGCCCTAGTGGCGGCTGACAGCATTCACTGCCAGCTTCAACGGCATTTACCGTTGTGCTCTCGTTGAAAACAACACTCATGCAAACTGTTGGAAATTGTTTAACTACCATTGATGTGTGTGTACATCTTAACTAATAACATGCCAAACCGTTTTCAGAGGGGAAATCCTTACCCTGAGAGACATTGAGAAGTTACACAAGAAACCCAAGGAAGACAAGGAGTCAAGGCTGGCCACTGCACAGGTGACAATCTCTATCAATAATGTGCTGGATTTTAATTGTCGTATTCTCAGGATTTCAGCAGATAATGTGGCTTGTTTTGATGGTAGGCTGGCCGCTCGGATAGGAAGGAGTTTGTGAAGAAGAGGAAGGAGAAGCTGAACCCGTTCGCCTCCACCAGCAACAAGGACAAGAAGAGGAACAAAGACTTCAGGATGATGAGACACAGTCGAAACGTACGGACCAAGAACAAGAGATCCTTCAGAGATAAACAGGTACGTTAACTTAAATTTTGTGTGTGCATCATAATTGTAACATTTATATTTTTGTCAGTATTATTTATCTCTGTTGCATCTCTCTCTCTCTCCATACAGATTGCTCTAAGAGATGCACTCATTAAGAGAAAGAAGCAATATAAGTAGCAATATCACTGGTTCCAATGGAAATTATGGCTGTTAAATGATGGGGAAGGGGTCATTTTAACGTGGTCTGTAACATCTTGCTGTTGTTGTTGTGTAGGTAGTAGGCTGTAATCCCACTGCCTTCTATTAAAAGATTTACCATCAATCGTTTACCGCTTCTCATATTTGCATTTTTTTCCAGCACTACTTCAAATTTCCATTCACCTTCTGATGTGAAGATAATGTTCCTGGCAACAAATGAAATGTAACTCCTCTAGATTGACATAATAGACTATAAATAAATGCATACAGCATTTAAATGTCAAGATTTCCAGGACAAACACACATATAATGCTGACAGATCAGTCCACTACCTACAACCCCTACAAGTTAGTTGCTTCTCAGCTGGAATTCATTCAAACTTAACTGGTATTTAGAATTCAATAGAACATTCCTGTTAGTCTATTATGATGCACTCCCAAAGTTAGGCAGAGACTCATAGAAGTCCCCCAGTTAAGGAAGAGACTCATAGTAGTCCCCCAGTAAGGCAGAGACTCATAGAAGTCCCCCAGTTAGGCAGAGACTCATAGAAGTCCCCCAGTTAGGCAGAGACTCATAGAAGTCCCCCAGTTAGGCAGAGACTCATAGAAGTCCCCCAGTTAGGCAGAGACTCATAGAAGTCCCCCAGTTAGGCAGAGACTCATAGAAGTCCCCCAGTTAGGCAGAGACTCTGAAGTAACCCAGTTCACAGATGAGTATTTTGCCAACTTCAGAGCAGAACAACATTACAGCACTTTTATATCCCAGGAGATGGATTTGTTCCACATTTAAATGTGAAGGACTCGAATGAATTAGTAGGACTTGATAATTACCTGGGCCGGTTTCCAATAGCGATGGAACTTATAGTTGCAATCTATGATTGTTCCTCCATTTTCCAACTTTTAAATGAATTACATATATACTGTAGTACCAGTAGAATAATAGTGAAGACATCAAAACTATGAAATAACACATATGGAATCATGTAGTAACCAAAAAGTGTTAAACAAATCAAAATATATTTTAGATTCTTAAAATGCTTTTCCTTCACTCTGCGGTCCGATTCATCCCAAACCATCTCAATTTGGTTGAGGTTGGTTGATTGTGGAGGCCAGGTCATCTGATGCAGCACTCAGATCAATCCATTATTTTAGATTGCACCCCTGATCTGAGTCATAAAGGACAGCTCTCTGTCATTGTCAGGATTGTGTTACTGGAAGACATACCACATATTAAAGAACATTTCATGGGCTTTCTTGTGGCAGAGGAGTCAACAGGGGAAAGTTTGTCATCTCTCATCCTCAAAAGGCTGGAGGAGCTGAACATCCCCTTTGAGGACTGCAGAGGACAGTCCTATGACAACGGCACCAACATTAAGGGAAAGAATAAAGGTGTTCAGACTCGGCTGCTTCAACAGAATTTAAGAGCCTTTTTTGTCCCATGTGGTGCCCACACTTTAAATCTGGTGGAAGCTGATGCTGCTAAGAGCTCACCAGATGCCATTGGCTACTTTGGATATTTAGCGAAATTATTCAAACTCTTCTCAGCCTCCACCCAGAGATGGGATATCCTCCTGAAACATGTCAAAACCACCCTGAAATCATGGTCATAGACCAGGTGGGAAAGCAGGATAAACAGCATTCAGGCAGTAAGGTACCAGGCTGGGCAAGTCAGAGAGGCTCTTCTGGAGGTGAGGGAAACTACTGCAGACCTGTGGTGAAAGTTGAAGCCCAGTCTTTGGCTGAGGAGATTGGGTCCACCCGCTTTTCAATTTGCACAGTCATATGGTATGACACCCTCAACAAGATCCAGCATGTGAGTAAACTGATGCAGTCACCCTCTATGCAGCTAGATGTGGCTGTCGACTTGCTGAAGAAAACCAGAGGTTACATTACCTGCTACAAAAACACTGGATTTTCTGATGCACAGACAACTGCAAAGGAAATGTGCGAGGAGATGAATGTGGAGGCTGTACTCAAACAAAAGCGGTTGAGAACCACAAAAAGGCACTTTGGTTATGAGGCTCCAGATGAGCCTATTGGTGATGCACCTCGGAAAATGGAAACCACATGTTTTGATGTGGTAGTGGATACAGCCCTCTCTTCACTTGATGAGAGATTTCAGAGCGTGGGAGAGGTGAATGACATATTTGGAGTGCAGCTCAACTTCCCCAACATGTCAAATGAAGAGTTGCTAGACCACTAAGGTCTCTGTAATATAGTTTTTTCGTGCAATACTTTCTGTGTGAGTGTATGAACACAATGATCGGTGGTGGAATTGGCTGCGATGCAAGGGGCACCAGCTAAAATCTTGCCTAGGGTACCAAATTGGTCAGGGCCGGCCCTGGGTAGAGGCTGCTGTCCTGGAGCACCAGGCAGTGGAGCTTGTCACCAGCAGAGCAGTGGTGACCCAGAACGGGGTGAGGACACATGGATTTAGGCTGCATGTCTGACTGTGTTCAGTTTATCTATGTCCACACTGGGACGTCTGTGGCAGTATGTTACAAAGCAGTACTCTGTGAGGATGCTTCAATATAACAGGCAGAGAGAAAGTAAACCCGGGTGAACAGTATTGCCAACCAGTAATGTACTGGCTCAGATATTTTCTTGTCACATTATCCTTTCCAGCACGGTTACAGCTACAATGGTGGATAAGTAACCAGTACAGCTCAGCTTGGCTTAGCCAGAGCCGTTTTCTTACAGAGTTCAGACAACTCTGTTTGGGGTGCATATATTGTATGTCAGAGAATAAACATTCATATGAAAATATAACATCAACATAGGGGGCAGGCCTTTCTTCCCTCTACCGTACAGAGATAAGATGTTCATAATTAGTTGCAAGATTTTATTGGCCAAGATAGTTCAACTGAATGGCTTTCACATGACCCTATAAAGTATTCCTTTAAATGCTTTACAAGGCACATTTTTCCCTAATGGGCCTCAGTGTAGATTGTATAACACTATATTTTATACTTTGCAAAACATTCTGTTATCCAAGTACTGTGCAATAAACAGACTACCACATGAGCATCACTGATTGTAATGGCTTCTGTAAAATTTGACTGAATCAGCATACCAGTTTGTAGTGGGTCACATAAGATAATATACTATTTTATTGATGCTCAAAGGGGAAATGCGATTCCACCACATCTGCATAAGACAACATCAACCAGTCAACATATTACCAATGAATACTAATGTAGTCTGAGGAGTCTATGGGTAACTGGTCCATAGGGTTCTGGTCCCCAGAACAATTCCACAGAAACTGGGCTCCAGCTCGTTAAGGGCTTGTCCCATCCATCGCACAGAGACAGTAGATGGTACCTGGCTGTTTATTATGTTCATGAGTTTCAAAGTTATCAATATATTTAGCGGGCACTTTGAAAACATCACAGGCCCATCTCAGTTTCTCACAAGTTCAACTGTTTAGTCTGAGTTATGAGTATTTTTAACAAGTGTGAGCAGATTCACTTTGTGTGTTATTATTCTGTGTCCCACGTCTGCCTTTTATAGATTGCTTTCTGTGTTTATCCAAGGCATGTTCTTTCAGTTGGTCTTCACCAACACTCTCTAGCTAGGGTCTCTATGATCCAGGGCTGCCCAGCCATCTGGATGCTTAGCTTACTGGGGGGATTCCTGTTCAGCGCAGGCGAGAGACCAGACCAGGGGGTCATTTAATAAGTAAACAATAACACTAAAAAAGCAGTGTGTCATGTGACAGGCCTACTTCTAACTGGAAGCAGTGTGTCATGTGACAGGCCTACTTCTAACTGGAAGCAGTGTGTCATGTGACAGGCCTGCTTCTAACTGGAAGCAGTGTGTCATGTGACAGGCCTATTTCTAACTGGAAGCAGTGTGTCATGTGACAGGCCTACTTCTAACTGGAAGCAGTGTGTCATGTGACAGGCCTACTTCTAACTGGAAGCAGTGTGTCATGTGACAGGCCTACTTCTAACTGGAAGCAGTGTGTCATGTGACTTTTATTCTTTCCCTTCTAATCTCACCACTATACCGATAATAAAAACAATCAGACTTGGGATTCCTCATTTGGTCAACATGTTCTCTTATTTTGTCTTGGGCCACTGCAAGGTGATGTGTGTTTCAGTAATAGCTACTTCATTACAAATCTGGGGTAAAAATACAGATAATTGAGGCCTGATTTGTTTAATTTGAACTCATCAATCACATGGTAAATCACATAAATGTTTGAACCTTCCTGTAATGGCATCAATGTTTTATGTGTTTAAAATGAGTATTTATAATTCAATATATTGAGTTATTTGATCTGCTGAAATCTGCCAACTGCAGTTATTTTATGCTTCTGATTACTATAGGATGGTTCCATAATTCTTGACACATTAACAATATTTTATGGGATTCAAAAGGTTTACTTCACATCAGATTTGGCTGGTTATGACTGGATCAGCAAGATGTACCAAGCCCCACATTGAATTACATTGGAACTGGCCTTGCTACTGTGAGGTACATGCTTTATGATACCGTAAATGTTGAAAAGGGTGAAACCTCTGATATTTATTACTGGTGTGAGTAGGCAAAGATATGGAAACTGTGCTCAGGTTAGACGGAGACGGGAGAAAGTGTGTTCCTCAGTTTACTGGTCTTTCATCTTGATGGTAGGTTTATCATCAATTTCAGGCTTCTGTGCCATCATCAAGCTGTAATTATCCAATGTTGTGTGTCCATACACTGTGGTCTGAAATAATACACATGAATTAGAACAGCATTAATACAATGGCTTGACATCTTAGAATAGAGGACATATTAGTTAGCAAATAACAAACCAGATAAACAGTTATCTGCTATAACAGTGACTCAAAAAACGAAATACAAATGGATAGCAATAACTTGTGGTTACTTAGGCTAGTGGCCTAAATGTTACAATGACAACTTCGTCAGGAAAAACATACGGAAACAATGTACTGTACTCACAGTTATTACATTCACGCACTGTGAATAATTAACAGTTAGAAATAATAATGTTAGGAACTTGAGCTGCCTCTCCATTCCTCTTCACAGTGGCAAGTTGAACTTGGAATGAATGAACACTGAGAGCTCGTGCTAGCTGTGGTGTCACCAGTCACTCTTAAAGGGACATGCTTTCTTACAGTAAAACGTCTAAGAATGAAGCAATACCTACTGTATATCATAAGTTGTATGGCAGACTAAATGTTTTCAAAGTGTGCAAACCAGGGTTTTAACCTTGTTGCAACAGAGAATATGAACATAGACCATTCAGACACTAAAAGCTGCTACTTACTGGTTTTATGCTTTGATATCAGTTCTGTGATAATGACTTACCTGTTTTTCTTTAAGTGGCTTCTCACTTGCAGCATTTGCAGGGCTAGTGTATGGATGCTCCTACACCCCAATCATCTACATAAAGAACATGAGGAATGGTGCAGCATTATGGGGCTCCCAAGTGGTGCAGTGGTCCAAGACACTGCATCTCAGTGCTAGACGCGTCACTACAGACAACCTGGTTTGAATCCAGACTGTATCACAACCGGCCGTAATTGGGAGTCCCATAGGGCGGCGCACGATTGGCCCAGCGTTGTCCGAGTTTGGCCGGTGTAGGCCGTCATTGTAAATAAGAATTTGTTCTTAACTGACTTGCCTCGTTAAATAAATTGTATTGTAGGATTTTAGATGTGCAGATACTCCAAAGCCCAGTCTATTTTACAGTTACTATAGTCAAGTCTGTGGGTTATGGTATTTAAATATAAATATTACTATTTTAGCAATCAACCTAGTAAAATGTACTTTTTTTTTTGTCTTTCAGACATATTTTTGGAGCATTGGCTTCCCTGAAAACAGGTACTTACAGGAGGTGTGACGAAAACGCTGGTCCAGCGCCCCTCAGAAAACTGATCGAAAACTGTCGGATGAATTGTGTGGTGAATGAAGAGAAAGTGAAGAGTCTATCTGTTCTTTTGTTTTTTTTATATGGAGTCTCTCCCTACTCAAGTGCAGTTAGGGCATATTAACTACAGAATCAGAGCAGTTATGCCAAGACCAATGCAGTGTGATCATTGTAAAGCTTTTGGTCATGTTTCAAGTGTTTGCAGAAAATAGAAGCAGAGATGTTGTGGAAAATATCATATTATGTGTTATAAAAGTGATGAAAATGTGACATGTTGCAATTGTGGTGGGAACCATGAAGCCACGTCTTTCGAATGCCCCACAAGGGTGAAAGAGAATGAGGTGGCCAAAGTCAATGGCTGTCCAGAGCATATCATTTGCAGCGGCTGTTAAAAGGGTTGAGGGTTTGAATGGTGCACTTGAAGAGTCCATGGTGGTGGATAGGCCTTCACTGCAGGCTGCAGGGATTGCCTTTCACCAGCAGGATCCTGCCATTTGAAAGGTTAAGAAGGTGGACTTTGTGGCCTTTATGGCATAAGGGGACGACGAGAGGATAAGAGACTGTCTGTAATTTCGATGAAGACATTAATGAGCAAGCTAGGACGGACATAGTCAATATAACTATTTGTTCAGCACTTTTGCACTATTTGTTCTGCACCAAGTCAAAACCGTAGGATAAATAAAGGGGGCATATAAGCAGACAATGAAAGCTCTTACATTTTTCGATTATAACATTTCTCTAAAACAGGTTATTGGCTACATGTGCACCACCAAGTCAGAACAGTAGGTGAAATTAAGAGGAGAAAATATACCAAATGATTAGGGTGAGGCACATTGAACACTGTTTGGGTCTTTATGTGTAGGGTTAGGGTTAGGTTATACAAGTCAAATAACACTATTTGACTGGTTAAGCTTTTAATTTGACACGTCAAATAACACAATTCTACTATAGAATGTTATGTGTGCTGAATTTGCACATGCAAGGCACTGTCAAAACTACAAAAAAGTATTTAAACAATCACACACCGGCCACGAACGATATGTTTACAATACTGCGTTGGTGAAAATATACAAAATTATTAGGGTGAGGCACATGGGCTTCAAACAGCTTACTACACAACACACACTTAGTATTACTTTCTTAGCTACAGTATACATATCTCTCTGGCATCCTACATAATTTATGTAGGATGTGTAACAGTTTTGCTCCGTCCCTCTCCTAGCCCCTACTTGGGCTCGAGCCAAGGGACCCTCTGCACACATTGACAACAGTCACCCTCGAAGCATCGTTAACCATCGCTCCACAAAAGCCTTGGCTCTTGAGTGACATCACAGATTGAAACACTACTAGCACGCACCGCTAACTAGCTAGCCATTTCACACCGGCTACAGCAGCATAAGACATTTTTTAACTCACGTTGTTGTGATGTACTGGAACAGGAAAGTGTCGCAGAGGTCCTTTGTGGGCAAATTTTGTCATCAAAGAGAAAGACTCTCAATTTACAATTCCAAGTTGAATGACCGTTCAAAACGTATTTTCCCAGTTTGAGCTGTGTATTCCTGACTTCCCAGTTGCAATGCTTGCAGTTAGCCACTGTCACAGATTCCTTACAAACCACTCATTGTTGAATTTCTGATCTCCAAATTGTTGTGTAATGTTTATGTCCAATGGCTGATGAGCACCGATACAATTCATCTATATTTTCTCTTCATTATTTCTCTTCATGACAAGGATTAGCCAGTAGACCTGATTCATGATGATGACTGCTAGATAAGATTGTGAAGGTAAGATGTTGACATGATCAGTCCAATCAAAGCTACTGCACATATAACGTGATTTGACGTCATTTCTGTGGCCAATGACAATGAGCGTTCTTGGAAGGGTACTTGTAATATAACTCTATGGCTGGACCCAAAGGGCTGAAATGTATGATGTCCACCTTTACTAAGAATTTAAAATTGGCGATTGCGCAATGTCCCCATGAGTGACAGAACACTGAGCCAATCACGGTGCAATGCTCCTATTTTCTGTTGGCTTGCTCCACCACCACAGAAAGCACTGAGCTAGGCTGAAACACCTGTATTTTGGAGCTGCCTTACTTAAGAAAACAAAAAAGAGACCATGTTTGTATGCAGCTTTATATATATATATATATATCTTACATTGTTTGCAAACTGATATGTGACATGTATTAATGGCAAAATAAATGTTTTATATATAATGTGGGTCCTGAATGACGAGTCGCCACTACATGGAATATTGCCACAAGCTGTACCACCCTCTCAGGCCCCTAGAATTGAAAGAAGGAAGAAGAGGGTTTTTTTGTACTATTTGTACTATTTTATTTGGGTGGAATAAGTTATTTTCCCTATCACGTATGGTTTTTCGTTTTACCTTGTTTTGGTTTCAATCCGTCCAGTTGGTGGCGGCATTACACTTTTTAGGCTTGTAGTCCGCCATAAAACCACAGAAGAAGAAGGAGAAACAGAAACGCCCCAAAGTGAGGTCTGCAGTCACACCATATCGTCCAGAGCGGGTCGAAAGGTTTATTTTCTGTGCCTGTAAATAAATGTGAGATTGGATTTTTACAAGATGAGGTAACAGAAAAATACATTTGTCTCATGTAGACTGTCTCAAAGTGTTCCATGTAGTAAATGTGTAGCGAGGGTAAAAGTAATTAGTTTCCTTCAACATCTTCAGAAGTCGCTAATTGTCAGCAAGCTAGCTTCATGCTAGTTAATGCATTTGAACAGATTGCTGGTTGTTAACTAGCCAAAATATAACTACACCAGTAAAGAGATTATTTAGGATTTTCATACTCCTACCGATTTATAGAACTGCAAAGATATGAGAGAGACGTGTAACGTTAGCTATGTACCCATCTAACAGCCATTAGCAAGTGCGCTAGCATAACAACCATACTTCAGCTATCTTGTGTAAGTTATTTGGTTGAAAACATAAGCATGGAACAGATGGATAACGTTAGTTAGCTAGTTGCCAAAGAATGGTTAGCATAGCAACCGTCCTAAGTTTGTCAAGTGAAACTACTTCCATTGTTGGTTGTCTAGGTAGCTAGAATGTCGACATTGGCTACTACATGCCTGTTGTCTGTTGTCCATAAACTCTACCACCTGCATACTCATTGTAATTGTTCCCTGTCCAAAATGAAGGCATATGCCATTTTAGCAGGGGCTTTTATCCAAAGAGACAGTCATGCACGTATACATTTGACATATGGGTGTTCACGGGAATCGAACCCACTACCCTGGCGTTGCAAGCGCCATACTCTACCAATTGATCTACAAATTATAGCTTTAATCTCATCAAGGCCGTGTTTCACTGAACACACTGTAGCTAACTGCACCGTGCTTTTTCATCAATCCTCGACCTCCGATGGATATTTATTTTGGGCAGGGTGATCAGGGTCACTATAAATACATTTGATTTGACATCTAAACCGGACAGAAATGTGCTTAGTAAAGTCATGCATTGGGCAGGGCAGGTATCGCCCTACCTAACCATGAGTATTGAAGCAAAGGAATCTAACGTTAACTAATTCACCTAATGCAGAGAGACTCATAGAGAAACATGGCTTTTCAAACTGAAGACTTCTGATCTCTGGGAAGGAGATTAGTTGCAGTGTACAGTGAAATACTTAAGGTCTGAGTTCCAACAGTGCAGGTGTGATTAAGTTATTAGACATGACATAAGTAGGTTACTATGGCGGCGTGTTAGTCCTGCTTGCATCTCTTTATGGCTAATGTGGCATGTCGCTTTGCACAGTGGAAATCCCTGATGGCCTGCTGGCACACTGTCAAGGACCTGTTAATGACTCCTGTGTTACACACACACACACACACTGTCCTCAGAAAAACCCAACTGAATGTCAATAGAAGTGTGGGGGCAGTGCACTTTCTTTCAGCTCTTTTCCTGATTTCAGTGTGCCAATGGCCTTACACCTCTACCACTATATAGCCTTTTGGAGGGACAGACATATGTTAAATACATATTTCATGAGTTATGAAAATAAAGAGCCTTTGACCCCATTGTCTCTGCAATATACTAGGGATGAGCATCTTTCCCTTTCAAGACGATTCAATATGTATCTATACTGAACAAAAAATATAAATGCAACAAATTCAAAGATTTTACAGAGTTACAGTTCATATAAGGAAATCAGTTAATTGAAATAAGTGTATTAGACCCTGATCTATGGATTTCACATGACTGGGAATACAGATATGCATCTGTTAAGAGATGCCTTAAAAATTAAAAGGTAGGGTCGTGGATCAGAAAACCAGCCAGTATCTGGTGTGACCACCATTTGCCTCATGCAGGGTGACATCTCCTTCACATAGAGTTGATCAGGCTGTTGATTGTGGCCTGTGGAATGTTGTCCCACTGCTCTTCAATGGCTGTGCAAAGTTGCTGGATATTGTCGGGAACTGGAACCCGCTGTTGTACACGTCCATCCAGAGCATCCCAAACATGCTCAATGGGTGACATGTCTGGTGAGTATGCAGGCCATTGAAGAACTGGGACATTTTCATCTTCTAGGAATTCAAATTGCCGTCTTGTTCGTTATCCATAGCTTATAACTGCCCATACCTTACATAACCCACCATGGGGCACTCTGTTCGCAACGTTGATATCAGCAAACCGCTCGCCCACACAACGCCATACACATGTTCTACGGTTGTGAGGCCGATTGGACATACTGCCAAATTCTCTAAAACGATGTTGGAGGCGCCTTATGGTAGAGAAATTAACATTCAATTCTCTGGCAACCGCTCTAGTGGACATTCTGCAGTCAGCATGCCAATTCTACGCTCCCTCCAGTTGAGACATCTGTGGCGTTGTGTTAAATAAGTTTTTTGTGCATATGGAACATTTTCATTTTCTTTTATTTCAGCTCATAAAACATGGAACCAACATTTTACATACTTTTTGGTTTGAAACAATTAGGTTTGGTTTAATTAGAGAACGAAATGCACTGACATTTGCATAAACTTTCATTTTCCGTTCTAAATTAAAATCTGCTGTTGATGGAGCTAGGCCTCTGAGCTGGATCTGTTTGTTGACGTGTGTGTAAACTATGCATGTCTATGGATCATACAGGCATCTAACACTATCAGATTAGAGCCATGAGAGAGCCCAGGCATCTACCACTATCAGATTAGAGCCATAAAGGAGACTAGACATCTACCACTATCAGATTAGAGCCATAAAGGAGACTAGACATCTACCACTATCAGATTAGAGCCATAAGGGAGACTAGACATCTACCACTATCAGATTAGAGCCATAAAGGAGACTAGACATCTACCACTATCAGATTAGATCTGTAAGGGAGACTAGACATCTACCACTATCAGATTAGATCTGTAAGGGAGACTAGACATCTACCACTATCAGATTAGATCTGTAAGGGAGATAGACATCTACCACTATCAGATTAGATCTGTAAGGGAGACTAGACATCTACCACTATCAGATTAGATCTGTAAGGGAGATAGACATCTACCACTATCAGATTAGATCTGTAAAGGAGACTAGACATCTACCACTATCAGATTAGATCTGTAAGGGAGACTAGACATCTACCACTATCAGATTAGATCTGTAAGGGAGATAGACATCTACCACTATCAGATTAGATCTGTAAGGGAGACTAGACATCTACCACTATCAGATTAGATCTGTAAGGGAGATAGACATCTACCACTATCAGATTAGATCTGTAAGGGAGACTAGACATCTACCACTATCAGATTAGATCTGTAAGGGAGATAGACATCTACCACTATCAGATTAGATCTGTAAGGGAGATAGACATCTACCACTATCAGATTAGATCTGTAAGGGAGATAGACATCTACCACTATCAGATTAGATCTGTAAGGGAGATAGACATCTACCACTATCAGATTAGATCTGTAAGGGAGATAGACATCTACCACTATCAGATTAAATCTGTAAGGGAGATAGACATCTACCACTATCAGATTAGATCTGTAAGGGAGATAGACATCTACCACTATCAGATTAGATCTGTAAGGGAGATAGACATCTACCACTATCAGATTAGATCTGTAAGGGAGATAGACATCTACCACTATCAGATTAGATCTGTAAGGGAGATAGACATCTACCACTATCAGATTAGATCTGTAAGGGAGACTAGACATCTACCACTATCAGATTAGATCTGTAAGGGAGATAGACATCTACCACTATCAGATTAGATCTGTAAGGGAGATAGACATCTACCACTATCAGATTAAATCTGTAAGGGAGATAGACATCTACCACTATCAGATTAGATCTGTAAGGGAGATAGACATCTACCACTATCAGATTAGATCTGTAAGGGAGATAGACATCTACCACTATCAGATTAGATCTGTAAGGGAGATAGACATCTACCACTATCAGATTAGATCTGTAAGGGAGATAGACATCTACCACTATCAGATTAGATCTGTAAGGGAGATAGACATCTACCACTATCAGATTAGATCTGTAAGGGAGATAGACATCTACCACTATCAGATTAGATCTGTAAGGGAGACTAGACATCTACCACTATCAGATTAGATCTGTAAGGGAGATAGACATCTACCACTATCAGATTAGATCTGTAAGGGAGATAGACATCTACCACTATCAGATTAAATCTGTAAGGGAGATAGACATCTACCACTATCAGATTAGATCTGTAAGGGAGATAGACATCTACCACTATCAGATTAGATCTGTAAGGGAGATAGACATCTACCACTATCAGATTAGATCTGTAAGGGAGATAGACATCTACCACTATCAGATTAGATCTGTAAGGGAGATAGACATCTACCACTATCAGATTAGATCTGTAAGGGAGACTAGACATCTACCACTATCAGATTAGATCTGTAAGGGAGATAGACATCTACCACTATCAGATTAGATCTGTAAGGGAGATAGACATCTACCACTATCAGATTAGATCTGTAAGGGAGATAGACATCTACCACTATCAGATTAGATCTGTAAGGGAGATAGACATCTACCACTATCAGATTAGATCTGTAAGGGAGATAGACATCTACCACTATCAGATTAGATCTGTAAGGGAGACTAGACATCTACCACTATCAGATTAGATCTGTAAGGGAGATAGACATCTACCACTATCAGATTAGATCTGTAAGGGAGACTAGACATCTACCAGTTGTCTCAAAATATGAGGTATTTTCTGAAGGTAGAAACTAATATCAATTGGTCACATACACGTGTTTAGCAGATGTTATTGTTATTGCAGGTGCAGCGAAATGCTTGTTTCTAGCTCCAACAGTGCAGTAATATCGAACAAGTAATATCTAACAAATGCACACTAATCTAAAGGAATGGAATTAAGAATATATAAAGTGAGCAACAACAAAAGTGATTCAGCGATTCATAACGTTTGATTTTCTGACCGATGCATGCTACAATTGGATAGTTTTGGGGTCTGCGGACTGATGCAGTCATATCTTAAAATGTTAAACATCTTAAACATTTGAATCCAGGACTGTTGCGTATTGGTGAATGTTACATCCCTACAATAGATGTCTTCTGCCCTTTTTGGAATAGTTTGGAGGGGGCGGTGTAGTGTTTGGCTACGTTCTCTCAGGGAGTCTATTCAGCAGCAGAAAGCTCACCAGAGAGGCCACGTAATCTGTCAAATGTGGGTGGAAATGTGCTTTGCGATGCTCTGTTTATAGGCTGTGCCATATCAGTTTGGCAGCGAGAGAGAGAGACCTCACACGGGCTCAATTGGCGTCTCTTGTCTACAGCTTTCTATTCCCAACCGCGCCATCATACATTTAGCCTCCTGTGAAAATGAGCTTGACCTCTTTTTCCACTGAGTGTGGGAGAGAGGGAACAGGGCAGACTCAACTAGAGCATTTGATTGGCTGTAAATGTAGAGGACTATGCTAACTCCCCCTCTACCTTCTAACGAGCTCTCTGAATTTTGCCCCGCTCTCCTCCCAGGTCTGGCTCCCTTTAGACGGTGATGGCGCCAGGCGACATGGTGCCGGAGCATGCCAAGCAGCATAAGCTCAAGCAGGAGAAGGAGAACCGTCAGAGCACCACCAACACCAGGCCTGATGGAGACTGTGAGCCTGACGGATCCTTTGTCTTTGAGGCCCATGAGGCATGGAAGGACTTCCACAACTCCCTGAGACAGTTCTACGAAGTGGGGGAGCTCTGTGATGTCACACTGAAGGTAGGTCTGGACATAGAACTGAGACACAGGCAGAGTGGGGTTTCATAGTGTTCACAATGCCCAGCCACTAGCTCTTTGGCTACTAGTTATTTCTGGAATGTTTTGCCAAACAATGGGTAAAGCATAGAGATCCTATTAAATTACTAGAGGGGATATGTCATAAACCTTAAAAGTTCCAGAATGGAGTGAAAATGGCAGCCATATTGGTCAGGGAGACATCCAAACCAGTCTAGTTGGAATAAATGGCAGTAGAGGCTTAATCCTGATTTTACTTATGCAGGGAAATAAAAGTAAGGCATGTGATAAATCAGAAATTGTGTAATCGAATTATTGTCAATCAAAAATATTGTCATATAATTATAAATAGTTTATATGGGTTTCATAAGAAGGTTCATGTCCTTTCTAGTATTGTAATTCCTAATCATGTTTGCCTCCAGGGCAAAACATAATAGCTGAATCTGTTAGGCCTATTAAATCAAATTAGTTTGAATCCTTAAATAGCTGGCGATATCTCTCGCCTATTAAATATTGAACCAACAGAACCTTTTGTGGACTGAATAATTCAGGTAATGAATAACGGTGTGATCTCCTTTTCTCTCCGTGTTCAGGTGGGCAGCAGGCTGATACCATGCCACAAGCTGGTGCTGGCCTGTGTCATCCCCTACTTCAGGGCCATGTTCCTGTCTGAGATGTCCGAGGCCAAACAGGACCTGATTGAGATCAAGGACTTTGACGGGGCCGCAATCCACGACCTGGTGCGTTTTGCCTACTCCTCTCGGCTGACCCTGACAGTGGACAACGTGCAGCCCCTCCTCTACGCAGCCTGTATACTGCAGGTAGAGTTGGTAGCCAGAGCCTGCTGTGAGTACATGAAGGCCCACTTCCACCCCTCCAACTGCCTGGCTGTCCGCACCTTCGCTGAGAACCACAACCGCGTCGACCTGATGGACATGGCGGACCGCTACGCTTGCGAGCACTTCTGGGAAGTGGTGAACTGTGAGGACTTCCCGTGCGTGTCGCCTCCGCACCTGAGAACCCTGTTGTCCTCCAGCGACCTGAACATCCACTCTGAGACCCAGGTGTACAACGCTGCTGTCAAGTGGCTGAAGAACAACCCTCAACACCACGAGGCCTGGCTGCACCAGATCATGACTGAGGTAGGTCTGAAAGACTGCGTTTACACAGGCAGCCCAATTCTGATCATTTCCCCACTAATTGGTCTTTTGACCAATTGCATAAGATTTTTTCACATCAGATCTTTTTAAAAAATACCAGAATTGGACTGCCTGTGTAAACACAGCCTTAGTTGCACTGCTTGGCCTGGTTGGGGAGCTCTGTTTGTGGAACAGTAGGTGTGTGTGTGTGTAGTGTTTGACTGCTGTGTGTGTGCAGCCGGCTGCCTTGCAGGACAGATGCTTCTGTGTTAACGTTTATGTCGCCTATGTGTTGTGTATGTTGACTGTGTGTTGTGTATGTTGACTGTGTGTTGTGTATGTTGACTGTGTGTTGTGTATGTTGACTGTGTGTTGTGTATGTTGACTGTGTATGTTGACTGTGTATGTTGACTGTGTATGTTGACTGTGTTGTGTATGTGGACTGTGTGTTGTGTATGTGGACTGTGTGCTGTGTGTGTTGAGTGTATGTTGACTGTGTGTTGTGTATGTTGACTGTGTGTTGTGTATGTTGACTGTGTGTTGTGTATGTTGACTGTATGTTGACTGTGTTGTGTATGTTGACTGTTGTGTATCTTGACTGTGTTGTGCATGTTGACTGTGTGTGGTGCATGTTGAATGTGTGTTGTGTATGTTGACTGTATGTTGACTGTGTGTTGTGTATGTTGACTGTGGTGCATGTTGACTGTGTGTTGTGCATGTTGACTGTGTGTTGTGCATGTTGACTGTGTGTTGTGCATGTTGACTGTGTGTTGTGCATGTTGACTGTGTGTTGTGCATGTTGACTGTGTTGTGTATGTTGACTGTGTGTTTTGCATGTTGACTGTGTGTTGTGCATGTTGACTGTGTGTTGTGTATGTTGACTTTGTGTTGACTATGTATCCATACCTCCTGTAGGTGCGCCTCCCTCTGCTCCCAGTAGACTTCCTGACGGCCACGGTGGCCAAAGAGGAGATGATCAAAGGGAACCTGAGCTGCAGAGACCTGCTGGATGAGGCCAGGAACTATCACCTGCACCTCAGCAACAAGGTTGTCCCCGACTTTGAGTATTCTGTCAGAACAACACCTAGGAAACACACTGCAGGTAACCGACTGGCAGCTTGTCCAACTATGAATCCATCAGCTATGTGATTGTGTTGAGTAACAATGCAGAACACCGATAAAGGAAAAGTTGGAATTCCTGCATTTGATCTTCATATTACGAGCCTGACAATTAACGAGGTCGTTGATTTATTCCTCAGGGTGTATTTTCATGTATTGAGCTGGCATTGCAGAGAGTTGTGTTTTCTCCTGCTCTGAACTCATAACTTCTAACCCCTGACCTCTGCCTCGTCTTCAGGTGTGTTGTTCTGTGTGGGTGGGCGGGGAGGTTCTGGTGACCCGTTCCGCAGCATTGAGTGTTACTCCATCAGCAAGAACAGCTGGTTCTTTGGACCTGAGATGAACAGCAGGAGACGACATGTTGGAGTCATCTCTGTAGGAGGTGAGAGATGGAGGGAGGGCGAGAGAGAGGTGGAGGAGGGAGAGGTTGGAGAAGGGAGAGGTGAAAGAGGGAGAGGTGGGAGAGGTGGGAGGAGGGAGAGGTGAAAGAGGGAGAGGTGGAGGAGGGGGAGGAGGGAGAGGTGGAGGTGGGAGAGGTGGAGGAGGGGGAGGAGGGAGAGGTGGGAGGAGGGAGAGGTGAAAGAGGGAGAGGTGGAGGAGGGGGAGGAGGGAGAGGTGGAGGAGGGGGGAGAGGTGGGAGAGGGAGAGGTGGAGGAGGGAGAGGTGGAGGAGGGAGAGGAGGGAGAGGTAGAGGAGGGAGAGGTGGAGGAGGGAGAGGTGGAGGAGGGAGAGGAGGAGGAGGGAGAGGTGGAGGAGGGAGAGGTGGAGTAGGGAGAGGTGGAGGAGGGAGAGGAGGGAGAGGTGGAGGAGGGAGAGGTGGAGGAGGGAGAGGTGGAGGAGGGAGAGGAGGAGGAGGGAGAGGTGGAGGAGGGAGAGGTGGAGGAGGGAGAGGTGGAGGAGGGAGAGGAGGAGGAGGGAGAGGTGGAGGAGGGAGAGGTGGAGGAGGGAGAGGTGGAGGAGGGAGAGGAGGAGGAGGGAGAGGTGGAGGAGGGAGAGGTGGAGGAGGGAGAGGTGGAGGAGGGAGAGGTGGGAGAGGTGGAGGAGGGAGAGGTGGAGGAGGGAGAGGTGGAGGAGGGAGAGGTGGGAGAGGTGGAGGAGGGAGAGGGGGAGGAGGGAGAGGTGGAGGAGGGAGAGGGGGAGGAGGGAGAGGTGGAGGAGGGAGAGGTGGGAGAGGTGGAGGAGGGAGAGGTGGAGGAGGGAGAGGTGGAGGAGGGAGAGGTGGAGGAGGGAGAGGTGGAGGAGGGAGAGGTGGAGGTGGGAGAGGTGGGAGGAGGGAGAGGTGGAGGAGGGAGAGGTGGAGGTGGGAGAGGTGGGAGGAGGGAGAGGTGGAGGAGGGAGAGGTGGTGGAGGAGGGAGAGGTGGAGGAGGGAGAGGTGGGAGGAGGGAGAGGTGGAGGAGGGAGAGGTGGAGGAGGGAGAGGTGGAGGTGGGAGAGGTGGAGGAGGGAGAGGTGGAGGAGGGAGAGGTGGAGGAGGGAGAGGAGGGAGAGGTGGAGGAGGGAGAGGAGGAGGAGGGAGAGGTGGAGGAGGGAGAGGTGGAGGAGGGAGAGGTGGAGGAGGGAGAGGAGGAGGAGGGAGAGGTGGAGGAGGGAGAGGTGGAGGAGGGAGAGGTGGAGGAGGGAGAGGAGGAGGAGGGAGAGGTGGAGGAGGGAGAGGTGGAGGAGGGAGAGGTGGAGGAGGGAGAGGTGGAGGAGGGAGGGTGGGAGAGGGAGAGGTGGAGGAGGGAGAGGTGGAGGAGGGAGAGGTGGAGGAGGGAGAGGTGGAGGAGGGAGAGGTGGGAGAGGTGGAGGAGGGAGAGGTGGAGGAGGGAGAGGTGGGAGGAGGGAGAGGTGGAGGAGGGAGAGGTGGAGGAGGGAGAGGTGGAGGTGGGAGAGGTGGGAGGAGGGAGAGGTGGAGGAGGGAGAGGTGGGAGGAGGGAGAGGTGGGAGAGGTGGAGGAGGGAGAGGTGGAGGAGGGAGAGGTGGGAGGTGGAGGAGGGAGAGGTGGAGGAGGGAGAGGTGGAGGAGGGAGAGGTGGAGGAGGGAGAGGTGGGAGAGGTGGAGGAGGGAGAGGTGGAGGAGGGAGAGGTGGGAGGAGGGAGAGGTGGAGGAGGGAGAGGTGGAGGAGGGAGAGGTGGAGGAGGGAGAGGTGGAGGAGGGAGGGTGGGAGAGGGAGAGGTGGAGGAGGGAGAGGTGGAGGAGGGAGAGGTGGAGGAGGGAGAGGTGGGAGAGGTGGAGGAGGGAGAGGTGGAGGAGGGAGAGGTGGGAGGTGGGAGAGGTGGAGGAGGGAGAGGTGGGAGGAGGGAGAGGTGGAGGTGGGAGAGGTGGGAGGAGGGAGAGGTGGAGGAGGGAGAGGTGGGAGGAGGAAGAGGTGGAGGTGGGAGAGGTGGGAGAGGTGGAGGAGGGAGAGGTGGAGGAGGGAGAGGTGGGAGGAGGGAGAGGTGGGAGGAGGGAGAGGTGGGAGGAGGGAGAGGTGGAGGAGGGAGAGGTGGGAGAGGTGGAGGAGGGAGAGGTGGGAGAGGTGGAGGAGGGAGAGGTGGGAGAGGTGGAGGAGGGAGAGGTGGGAGAGGTGGAGGAGGGAGAGGTGGGAGAGGGAGAGGGGGAGGAGGGTATAAAATAGAGAGAATGTGTGGAAGTTGAAGTTTAGAAGTTGGACGTTTACATACACCTTAGCCAAATACATTTAAACTCAGTTTTTCACAATTCCTGACATTTAATCCTAGTAATAATTCCCTGTCTTAGGTCAGTTAGGATCACCACTTTATTTTAAGAATGTGACATGTCAGAATAATAGTAGAGAGAATTATTTATTTCAGCTTTTATTTCTTTCATCACATTCCCAGTGGGTCAGAAGTTTACATACACTCAATTAGTATTTGGTAGCATTGCCTTTAAATTGTTTAATGTGGGTCTAACGTTTCGGGTAGCCTTCCACAAGCTTCCCACAAGTTGGGTGAATTTTGGCCCATTCCTCCTGACAGAACTGGTGTAACTGAGTCAGGTTTGTAGGCCTCCTTGCTCGCACATGCTTTTTCAGGTTCTGCCCACAAATAGGATTGAGGTCAGGGCTTTGTGATGGCCACTCCAATACCTTGACTTTGTTGCCCTTAAGCCATTTTGCCAAAACTTTGGAAGTATGTTTGGGGTCATTGTCCATTTGGAAGACCCATTTGCGACCAAGCTTTAACTTCCTGACTGATGTCTTGAGATAATAACATAATTTTCCTTCCTCATGATGACATCTATTTTGTGAAGTGCACCAGTCCCTCCTGCAGCAAAGCACCCCCACAACATGATGCTGTCATCCCCGTGCTTCACGGTTGGGATGGTGTTCTTTGGTTTGCAAGCCTCCCCCTTTTTCCTCCAAACATAACGCCACCCATTCTGCAACTGACTGCAGCTCTTTAAGTGTTACAGTGATTTCACTTGCTGTGGTAGCTGACAGGTATAGTGTTGAGTCATCAGCATACATAGACACACAGGCTTCACTCAGAACCAGTGGCAGGCCATTAGAAAACATTGAAAAAGTAAGGGGCCTAGACAGCTGCCCTGGGGAATGCCTGACTCTACATGGATTTTGGTGGAGTGGCTTCCATTAAAGAACAACCTCTGTGTTCTGTTAGACAGGTAACTCTTTATCCACAAAATTGCAGAGGATGTAAAGCCATGACACATACGTTTTTCCAGCAGCAGATTATGATCGATCATTTCAAAAGCTGCACTGAAGTCTAACAAAACAGCTGCCTCAATGTTTTTATCATCACTTTCTGGTCAAACACTATTTTTTCCAAAGGTTTACTAAGGGTTGGTTACAGGCTGATTGGTCGTCTATTTGAGCCAGTAAAGGGTGCTTTGCTATTTTTGGGTAGTGGAATAACCTCCAGGCCTGAGGGAACACACTTTCCTGTGGGCTTAGATTGAAGATATGGCCAATAGGACTGGCAATATAATCCGGTATTATCCTCAGTAATTTTCCATCCCAAGTTGTCAGACCCGCTGGCTTGTCATTGTTGAATGACAACAATAATTTTTTCACCTCTTCTGCACTCACTTTACAGACAAAAAAATTACAATGCTTTTCTTTCATAATTTGGTCAGATATACTTGAATGTGTAGGTTTAGAATTTGTTGTTGGCATGTCATGCCTAAGTTTCCAATATCAGTGGGTTTTGTGATGAGTGAGCCATCTGATTCAGTGAATGATGGAGCTGGTTTTGCCTTTTTGCCTTTGTTTCATATTACAGTTTTTTCTTCTTTTTATTTCAGTTTAGTCACATGATTTCTCTACAGTATGTTTACCAATCGGCTGTGCAGCCATTATTAATTCTGCTGGCTTCCAGCAGTGTTTCCCCTATATTCGTGACTCAAACTTAAATGACTAAAACCACATATGAAGTATGTAGAAAAGATAATGGACCTGTATATTTTTTTAAATAAGATAATCTTTGAGAACTAAAAACCACCAGAATAATAACTAAACAGTCAGGGAGAATAAAAAATATCCCAAAATGTCATGGCATGGGGTCCCCATTGATTTAGTTATAATGTTTGAGTCATCCGATAGCATAAGAAGAATGCACAAGCCATGGCAAAATGTGTAGAATAGCTTTAAAGTAATTGTCCAGTGTTTCCAGATTCCTATGAAATATGACCTATAATTTCTTACAATATGAGTGAAATAGTTTTCCTTTCAAAAAATTGTAATTAAGTATGTTAAAAATAATATTTTCTGTGTTGGAATGGTGTGGCGTACCCCGACAGAATGGTTTGGGCGTATACCGTCATAAAAAATAGGATAACGAGTAGACTGCTGATTGGCCAGTTCATCCTCCTCAGGAATATGACATAATACTCTGAGGAAAAACAAGCATTATTGAGACACAACTTTGAGGTGGGGTTTTTTAAGGTTTTTTGTCCTCCAATTTATGCTTTGGCCACAAATACAAGTATAGGACGAGTCAACAACATTATTTAGGTATGAGTTAACAGAATATTAACTTGTAAAAGTGAGATTTTCACTGGACAGTTACTTTATTACTGCACATTTTCTCTCAGCCCCATGACAAAATGTGTAGAAGTAAAACTGTAAAGGTTCTCTCTGGCCCATGACAAAATGTGTAGAATTAAAACTGTAAAGGTTCTCTCTGGCCCATGGCGAAATGTGTAGAATTAAAACTGTAAAAGGTTCTCTCAGCCCATGACAAAATGTGTAGAATTAAAACTGTAAAAGGTTCTCTCTGGCCCATGACAAAATGTGTAGAATTAAAACTGTAAAAGGTTCTCTTTGGCCCATGACAAAATGTGTAGAATTAAAACTGTAAAAGGTTCTCTCTGGCCCATGACAAAATGTGTAGAATTAAAACTGTAAAAGGTTCTCTCTGGCCCATGACAAAATGTGTAGAATTAAAACTGTAAAGGTTCTCTCTGGCCCATGACAAAATGTGTAGAATTAAAACTGTAAAAGGTTCTCTTTGGCCCATGACAAAATGTGTAGAATTAAAACTGTAAAAGGTTCTCTCTGGCCCATGACAAAATGTGTAGAATTAAAACTGTAAAAGGTTCTCTTTGGCCCATGACAAAATGTGTAGAATTAAAACTGTAAAAGGTTCTCTCTGGCCCATGACAAAATGTGTAGAATTAAAACTGTAAAAGGTTCTCTCTGGCCCATGACAAAATGTGTAGAATTAAAACTGTAAAAGGTTCTCTCTGGCCCATGACAAAATGTGTAGAATTAAAACTTTAAAAGGTTCTCTTTGGCCCATGACAAAATGTGTAGAATTAAAACTGTAAAAGGTTCTCTCTGGCCCATGACAAAATGTGTAGAATTAAAACTGTAAAAGGTTCTCTTTGGCCCATGACGAAATGTGTAGAATTAAAACTGTAAAGGTTCTCTCTGGCCCATGGCGAAATGTGTAGAATTAAAACTGTAAAGGTTCTCTCTGGCCCATGACAAAATGTGTAGAATTAAAACTGTAAAAGTTCTCTCTGGCCCATGGCGAAATGTGTAGAATTGAAGGAAATTAGTATTAAAATGGCACAGTTTTCTCAATCCCCACCATGCTAACTTTGACACCACTGCTGAAAAATATTCTAGGGGAAATACTGCATTTCCATTGAAATACATCAGGCTATAAATACATCAGGTGAAAAGCATCTATAGAGCACTTATTTGGTTTCATTCCACTTATTTGGTTTCATTCCACTTATTTGGTTTCATTTTAGACACTGTTTCAGGGAAGTGTGATTTGTGTTATTCCAGATATAACAGTTGACCAGTGCCTGTCCTGAAATGTGAACAGTACCTCTAACCCTAAACCATAGAGGATTCCTGTACCAGAGGAGGCTGGTGGGAGGAGATATACTAATGGCTGGAATGATATTTAATGGAACGGAGTCAAACATGTGGTTTCCATATATTTTATGTGTTTCATACTGTTCCTTCCATGCCATTCCAATGAGCCTGTCCTTCTATAGATCCTCCCCTGCCATGTAAAGTAGCTGAGTTGACCATATTTACTATATGTAAGGTTGTCTATGGTCTAGTACTCCTAACCTTGCTCTGGTCCTCTCTCCTCAGGTAAAGTGTATGCAGTAGGAGGCCACGATGGTAGTGAACACCTGAGCAACATGGAGATGTTTGATCCTCTCACTAACAAGTGGATGATGAAGGCTTCCATGAACACCAAGAGGTATGTCATGTCTGAAACAAGGCAAGTCTAATATGAGTTACATAGATTTTGTTTTAGAAATGTTGTTTCACAGCCGATCATCAAGATATCTAATTACACTCAGTCACTCTGGTATATGCTGTCTTGTATGTGTGTAGGAGGGGCATAGCTCTGGCAGCTCTGGGAGGTCCTATCTATGCCATCGGGGGTCTAGATGACAACTCATGCTTCAACGACGTGGAGAGATACGACATTGAAAGCGACCGCTGGACTGCTGTGGCGCCCATGAACACACCCAGAGGAGGGGTGGGCTCTGTGGCCTTAGGGGTGAGATTAGCACAGATACATGGCTGCACTGAACATGTAGTGCCTTCAGAAAGTATTCACACCCTGAATTTGAGATTTTGTGTCACTGGGGATATTTTATTTTTTTGTACAAATTAATTAAAATTGAAAAGTTGAATTGTCTTTAGTGAATAAGTATTCAACCCCTTTGTTATGGCAAGCCTAAACAAGTTAAGGAGTGAACATGAACAAGTCACATAATAAGTTGCGTGGACTCACTCTGTGTGCAATAATAATGTTTAACATCAATTTTAAATGGCTATCCCACACAGGGCAGCAGATAGCCTAGCGGTTCGAATCCCCGAGCCGACAAAGTGAAACCCTGTCGATGTGTCCTTGAGCAATGCACTTAACCCTAATTTGCTCCAGGGGCTGATCCTGTAGGTAGGCCATCATTGTAAATAAGAATTTGTTCTTAACTGACTTTCCTAGTTAAATAAAGGTTAAATAAATAAAATAATAATAAAGTCGCTGAGTTGAGTAGTGAATTTCAAACACAGATTAAACCGCAAAGACCAGGGATGTTTTCCGATGCCTCTCAAAGAAGGGCACCTATTGGTAGACATTGAATATCCCTTTGAGCATGGTGACTTTAAAACAGTTGAGTTTAATGGCTGTGAAAGGAGAAATCTGAGGACTGGGGAGTTTTTCAGGATAGAAAATAAACGGAATTGAGCTAAGCACAGGCAAAATCCTAGAGGAAAACCTGGTTCATTCTGCTTTCCAACAGATACTGGGAGATAAATTCACCTTTCAGCAGGACCATAACCTAAAACACAAGGCCAAATCTACACTGGAGTTGATTACCAAGAAGACTGAATGTTCCTTTGTGGCCGAGTTACAAGACTTGAAAATGGATATCTAGCAATTATCAACAAACAACTTGACAGCTTGAATAATGTGCAAATATTGTACAATCCAGGTGAGCCAAGCTCTTACGCCAGAAAGACTCACAGCTTTAATTGCTGCCAAAGGTATTTACTCGGGGGTGTGAATACTTATGTACTGTAAATGAAATATTTCTGTAACATGTTTTCACTTTGTCATTATGAGGTGTTGTGTGTATATTTAAAAATACATATATTTAATACATTTTGAATTCCCTCTTAACAAAACCGAATGTAGAATAGGTCAAGGGGTATGACTACTTTCTGAACAATGTAGAAAACTGTTCTGCAACAGAAAACAGGCATTTGTTATTGGTTCAGATAGTACCTCTCCATTTCTGCCTGTTTTATTCTGTGTTGTGCCTAGTGCACACTACCCCAGTGTTTATAATATCACATTTAAACACTCAACAGGTGACATTACACCTGTAAAAGTATTTTATAACCATTTTATACCATTGAGTAAAGAGATTGTATTCCCTGTGCTGTTTGTGTAACTGAAGTCCAACCATGTCTGTGGGAAATAATAATCAGACCTTGTGCTGGTTAACCCTTTCCTGTCAGTAACAGGAACGCACCTAAAATGTTGAATTTACTGAGCCTCTTATAACGGCTTAAAAATATAGTGAAGCAGCACCTGAGTAGCAGATGAGTAGCACCTGAGTAGCAGCACCTAATTCAGTCCACTTCAAGCACTGAGAATCACTTGTTAACCCTCTCCTGTCCTGTCCTGTCCTGTCAGAGTCATGTGTATGCTGTGGGGGGTAACGACGGTGTGGCCTCTCTATCCAGTGTGGAGAGGTTTGACCCCCACCTCAACAAGTGGACAGAGGTCAGGGAGATGGGCCAAAGACGAGCAGGGAACGGAGCCAGCGAGCTCAACGGGTGCCTCTACGTTGTGGGTAAGAACACAGCACAGTACCACTGCATTGACATGTTAATCATTTAGAAGATGTGACTGACTTACAGTAAGTTACATTTAACTGAACTAGGTGAGACAACCACACATCACACATCACATTATATTTCATATCAGTGTTTAGCACCCATCCTACTGGCTACTGTTTAACATGGGTCACACCACTACACTCAAGGGCTTGGCTTGGAAACATGAAACAGAAAAGTTCATGTTTTGTTCAATTTGGTTACTTATTAAAAGTGATCCATAAGGGTTGGGTGATGTTTTTGGCTGAATTTGTCCTCTAAGGCTGTTTCAGAGCTCTGGCCTGACTTTTAGCCGACCCTAGTTTAAATGTGTCAGTATCTATCTATCTATCTATCTATCTATCTATCTATCTATCTATCTATCTATCTATCTATCTATCTATCTATCTATCTATCTATCTATCTATCTATCTATCTATCTATCTATCTATCTATCTATCTATCTATCTATCTATCTATCTATCTATCTATCTATCTATCTATCTATCTATATAATTATATATATATTATATATATTATCTCTGTCCTCAGTCTACCTCTATCTATATTATATATATTATCTCTGTCCTCAGTCTACCATAAGCATTGACCTCGGTGGACAGAGGAGGAATGTTTATTGATAGTCAGTCAGCTGCTTCACTGACCGGGTTATGCTATTCATATTACATCTTGTTCTGATTGAATATTTTCCTATACGCTCAACATAACTAACTTTATTTGGGATACGGCCTTCAGCTCTGAAATGGCACACCACTACACTCAAGGGCTTGGCTTGGAAACATGAAACAGAAAAGTTCATGTTTTGTTCAATTTGGTTACTTATTAAAAGTGATCCATAAGGGTTGGGTGATGTTTTTGGCTGAATTTGTCCTCTAAGGCTGTTTCAGAGCT
The DNA here is from genome assembly GCA_023634145.1 of Thymallus thymallus. NCBI lineage: Eukaryota > Metazoa > Chordata > Actinopteri > Salmoniformes > Salmonidae > Thymallus > Thymallus thymallus. The sequence continues at coordinate 39,615,800 of CM042390.1, read as the reverse complement.
CTGGCCTGACTTTTAGCCGACCCTAGTTTAAATGTGTCAGTATCTATCTATCTATCTATCTATCTATCTATCTATCTATCTATCTATCTATCTATCTATCTATCTATCTATCTATCTATCTATCTATCTATCTATCTATCTATCTATCTATCTATCTATCTATCTATCTATCTATCTATCTATCTATCTATCTATCTATCTATATAATTATATATATATTATATATATTATCTCTGTCCTCAGTCTACCTCTATCTATATTATATATATTATCTCTGTCCTCAGTCTACCATAAGCATTGACCTCGGTGGACAGAGGAGGAATGTTTATTGATAGTCAGTCAGCTGCTTCACTGACCGGGTTATGCTATTCATATTACATCTTGTTCTGATTGAATATTTTCCTATACGCTCAACATAACTAACTTTATTTGGGATACGGCCTTCAGCTCTGAAATGGCACATTCGTAGTTTGTAGTCAGCGCTCTACCGAGGTGTCCCTGAACTCCCCTCCCATCTCCCGTCAGGTGGTTTTGATGACAACTCCCCGCTGAGTTCTGTGGAGCGCTTCGACCCCCGTCTTAGCCGCTGGAACTACGTCTCTGAGCTGACCACGCCCCGGGGCGGAGTGGGCGTGGCCACGGTCATGGGTCGCGTGTTCGCGGTCGGAGGTCACAACGGGAACATCTATCTTAACACAGTGGAGGCCTTGGACCCCCGCATGAACAGGTGAGATGTAAACAGGGTTCCTGTTCGAGGAAGAGGTTGGACCAGGCAAGTTTAAACAACCCTTCTGCTATTGGTCAATACTCTAGCACAGATGAGAACTTGTTTTCTACTTAATGAGAGTCTTTAGTTTTATGTCTGGTGAGTTAATTGACACTTGACTGTGTGTGTTCCCCAGATGGGAGCTGGTTGGGTCTGTCTCTCACTGCCGGGCCGGAGCAGGAGTAGCTGTCTGTTCCTCCCACATCAGCCAGATTAGGGACGTGGGCCAGGGCTCCAGCAACGTGGTCGACTGCATGTGACCGCTGTCTAACCACTGGCTGACCGGAAGGATTGCACAAGACCAGACCGACACAGAACAGCATCCATCCCACGCACAGCCACAAGCACTCAGCCCCACTGCACGGTCACTGACTAGGAGCAGCTGTACTTCAGCAGTGGTTCCCTTTAGCACTGACTGTAATGTAATCAGTCTCACTATGTAGGGTGGTGTGCATATTATTCAGCTGAAGACACTTCTCTGACTGAACGTTGGCAGTGGAGAGCTGATTTACAAACAATCAATATATTTTCTATTTTTGTGATGTTTGCAGATGCATTTCAGTGATGGTGTATTTTGAGAATTGTACTATTGTACTGGATTTTCTTTGCTTCTTGACTGCTTTGGCTTTGGTTCTTTATCAAAGGAAAATGGCTGACTGATAGTTGAGCTTTAGATGTCATATTAAACAGGCCTTGCATATCAACTTATATTTTTAAGAGCAACCAGTTAGTACTTATGCTCTGTCAGACATCAATTTCACAACCATCACTGTCCGAACTGAGAGATCTTCTTAGGTTCCCAGCAGTCTGAACTGAGAGATCTTCCTAGGTTCTTAGCAGTCTGAACTGAGAGATCTTCCTAGGTTCCCAGCAGTCTGAACTGAGAGATCTTCCTAGGTTCCCAGCAGTCTGAACTGAGAGATCTTCCTAGGTTCTTAGCAGTCTGAACTGAGAGATCTTCCTAGGTTCCCAGCAGTCTGAACTGAGAGATCTTCCTAGGTTCCCAGCAGTCTGAACTGAGAGATCTTCCTAGGTTCTTAGCAGTCTGAACTGAGAGATCTTCCTAGGTTCCCAGCAGTCTGAACTGAGAGATCTTCCTAGGTTCCCAGCAGTCTGAACTGAGAGATCTTCCTAGGTTCTTAGCAGTCTGAACTGAGAGATCTTCCTAGGTTCTTAGCAGTCTGAACTGAGAGATCTTCCTAGGTTCCCAGCAGTCTCGCAAATATATAAAAAAGTATGAGAGAGAGCATTGTGAAGTTTGGACGGTATCTGTAGGATGGAAAGCTGTGAAGTAAAGACTGAACAGAACAGTGTTAGGGATAAAAATGTGTTGACATTCTATTGACTCCGAATAAGCCGCACATATACAATGTTTTTTATTTTCAGTTTGTTTTAGGATTTCAGGGCTTTCCATCAGTTCCATCTGATTTAGGCTCTGTGATGCTGAAACCGCTTTCGTGTTAGCATTAGCTAGCTGTAGCCTGTATTTGCGTTTGAACAATCATTCCTAACAGACCGAGTCTCATTGGGATGTATTAAACTATGGCGGTCTTTGGCAGAGTTTAACTAAAAGAGGATGATGCATGCCTTTGCTACCAGACTGAAGGTGTGAAGTTTTGAAATGGCTGAGGCACTAGTACTAACCCTCAGTACAGACAGTCTGGGGTCTTAGCAGAATGCTTACCTCTACTCTCTGTGTTCTACTCAAAGATAGCTGGGCTGTCGGTAAACAAGTGTGCTTTCAGATGTGTGAAGAGCTGAATCCTCTATCTGCCGAATAGTTCAGATATATTTTTATATTTGGAGTTTTTACGCAATCAGTGCTTATCGTCAGTGTTATTGTTTACTGTCGTATCTAGGGTTTGTTGTTGTGTTCCATCTTCCTGGAGTTGTCAGGGGTTTCACTATATTTTGTCCTATTGGAAATCAAATGTTTTTTTATTGTGACTCCTCCTCCTGGACAATTCAAGGCATTTCAGGTCATTCTGGATTTGATTTGTAAGACTGCTGTCGGTCAACAGATTGACTGAAGACTTTGATATAGAAATGTTTGAAGAGATGATATACACTTGAGAGTACAAAACATTAGGAACATGACATAGACTGACCAGGTGAAATTAAGACATGGATTGTTTGTGTGCCATTTAGAGGGTGAATGGGCAAGACAAAGGTTTTAGTGGGTCACGCCAAAAGTGCCTTTGAACGGGGTATGGTAGTAGGTGCTAGGCACACCGATTTGAGCAACGCTGCTGGGTTTTTCACGCTCAACAGTTTTTTTTGTGTTTATCACTCAAGGGACATCCAGCCAACTTGACACAACTTTAGGAAGCATTGGTGTCAACATGGGCCAGCATCCCTGTGGACCGCTTTTGACACATTGATGCAGTTCTGAGGGCAAAAGGGGATGCAACTAAGTATAATGTTTTGTACACTCAGTGTATAACCCTCCATTAAGGGATTATTTAGTTGTACCATTGGTTTGCTGTAATGCCTCTGGAGTGTCAGTTCATGCTTTTGTAAATGTGTTGATATTGGTTCAGATGAATGCTGTGTCTTGTTTTATTTTATACAGCTAATATCTTGTGTTGGTATTACTATAAAATACATCTGTCATTATCAATGATTTGGCTCCAATATGTCCATATTTGTTTTACTCTTTGGAAGTTAACATATTCTTATGTTCTGTATCAGTGAATAGTATAACTTAGATCAAATCTAATTAAAAGCCCTAACAAACAGTGCAGTTTCTAAGTAAAAAATAAGTATTAGGTAAACAATACATAAGTAAAGAAATACAAAACATTAAAATGACAGTGAAAATAACAGTAGCGAGGCTTTATACAGGAAGTACCAGTACAGAGTCAATGTGAGGAGGCTATATACAGGGGTACCAGTACAGAGTCAATGTGAGGAGGCTATATACAGGAAGTACCAGTACAGAGTCATTATGAGGAGGATATATACAGGAAGTACCAGTACAGAGTCAATGTGAGGAGGCTATATACAGGGGTACCAGTACAGAGTCAATGTGAGGAGGCTATATACAGGAAGTACCAGTACAGAGTCAATGTGAGGAGGCTATATACAGGAAGTACCAGTACAGAGTCAATGTGAGGAGGCTATATACAGGAAGTACCAGTACAGAGTCAATGTGAGGAGGCTATATACAGGAAGTACCAGTACAGAGTCAATGTGAGGAGGCTATATACAGGAAGTACCAGTACAGAGTCAATGTGAGGAGGCTATATACAGGAAGTACCAGTACAGAGTCAAATAAGGATTTCTATCATCCTAATCGAGGTGTAGATTACGTCTCACATTCCAGTGTTCCAACTTGTAAACAAAGCCACATGGGATTTCTCTTAATGCAACCTCTGTGCAGCCAATGGCAGTGTCAACTTTTTAGGTATACTGCCAGGAGCCGCTTGTGGTTTTGACAGCTCTAACACAGTTCCACCGCTAAGCTGTCTGAGTAAATGGAGCCCCAAGTTAAAAAGTAACCATTCAAGGCAGTTTCGGTTATATAATATTTACAGACTAAAAGTATGTGGATTTTAGGAGAATCATAAAACATCTTTTGGACTTTGAGATTTCATAATTGATATTGTGTCAAATTGACCTCCTATTCATGCATCAGTCCATTATTTCATTAAACTGAAGACGTTGAGGATTATGGCTGTAAGAAAATGTTACACTGGGTGCTCTTTCCATGACATAGACTGACCAGGTGAAAGCTATGATCCCTAATCAGTTAAAGAATGATTTTTAAGCCTTGAGACAATTGAGACATGGATTGTGTTTGTGCACCATTCAGAGGGTGAATGGGCAAGACAAAATATTTAAGTGCCTTTGAACGGGGTATGGTAGTAGGTGCTAGGCGCACCGGTTTGAGTGTGTCAAGAACTGCAACGCTGCTGGATTTTTCACACTTAACAGTTTCCCGTGTGCATCAAGAATGGTCCACCACCCAATGGACATCCAGACAACTTGGCACAACTGTGGGAAGCATTGGAGTTGACATGGGCCAGCATCCCTGTGGAACGCTTTCAACACTTTGTAGAGTCCATGCCCCGGCGAATTGAGGCTGTTCTTGTTATTTTCAAAATTCTTCAAGCTCGGTCAAGTTGGTTGTTGATCATTGCTAGACAACCATTTTCAGGTCTTGCCATATATTTTCAAGAAGATTTAAGTCAAAACTGTAACTCGGCCACTCAGCAACATTCACTGTCTTCTTGGTAAGCAACTCCAGTGTAGATTTGGCCTTGTATTTTATGTTAAAGTCCTACTGAAAGGTGAATTAATCTCCCAGTGTCTGGTGGAAGCAGACTGGACCATGTTTTCCTCTATGATTTTGACTGTGCTTAGCTCCATTCTGTTAATTTTTTATCCTGGAAAACTCCCCAGTCCTTAACGAATACAAGCATACTCATAACATGATGCAGCCACCACAATGCTTGAAAATATAAAGAGTGGTACTTAGTGATGTTGTTGGATTTGCCCCAAACATAACGCTTTGTATTCAAGACATAAAGTACATTTCTTTGCCATGTTTTCTGCAGTTTGACTTTAGTGTCTTGTTGCAAACAGGATGCGTGTTCTAAATATTTTTATTCTGTACAGGCTTCCTTCTTTTCACTCTGTCATTTAGGTTAGTATTGTGGAGTAACTACAATGTTGTTGATCCATCCTCAGGTTTCTGTTTTCACAGCGATTAAACTATGTAACTGTTTTAAAGTCACCATTGGCCTAGTGATGAAATCCCTGAGGAGTTAAAGTTAAAAGGACAGGTCCTAGTAACGACACCTTAACCCCACCAACAGTAGAGTGATGATTCAGACTTAACCCCACCAACAGTAGATTAATGATTCAGACTTAACCCCACCAACAGTAGAGTGATGATTCAGACTTAACCCCACCAACAGTAGAGTGATGATTCAGACTTAACCCCACCAACAGTAGAGTGATGATTCAGACTTAACCCCACCAACAGTAGAGTGATGATTCAGACTTAACCCCACCAACAGTAGAGTGATGATTCAGACTTAACCCCACCAACAGTAGATTAATGATTCAGACTTAACCCCACCAACAGTAGAGTAATGATTCAGACTTAACCCCACCAACAGTAGAGTGATGATTCAGACTTAACCCCACCAACAGTAGAGTAATGATTCAGACTTAACCCCACCAACAGTAGAGTAATGATTCAGACTTAACCCCACCAACAGTAGAGTGATGATTCAGACTTAACCCCACCAACAGTAGAGTGATGATTCAGACTTAACCCCACCAACAGTAGATTAATGATTCAGACTTAACCCCACCAACAGTAGATTAATGATTCAGACTTAACCCCACCAACAGTAGAGTGATGATTCAGACTTAACCCCACCAACAGTAGAGTGATGATTCAGACTTAACCCCACCAACAGTAGAGTGATGATTCAGACTTAACCCCACCAACAGTAGAGTGATGATTCAGACTTAACCCCACCAACAGTAGAGTGATGATTCAGACTTAACCCCACCAACAGTAGATTAATGATTCAGACTTAACCCCACCAACAGTAGAGTAATGATTCAGACTTAACCCCACCAACAGTAGAGTGATGATTCAGACTTAACCCCACCAACAGTAGAGTAATGATTCAGACTTAACCCCACCAACAGTAGAGTGATGATTCAGACTTAACCCCACCAACAGTAGAGTGATGATTCAGACTTAACCCCACCAACAGTAGAGTAATGATTCAGACTTAACCCCACCAACAGTAGAGTGATGATTCAGACTTAACCCCACCAACAGTAGAGTGATGATTCAGACTTAACCCCACCAACAGTAGATTAATGATTCAGACTTAACCCCACCAACAGTAGATTAATGATTCAGACTTAACCCCACCAACGGTAGATTAATGATTCAGACTTAACCCCACCAACAGTAGAGTGATGATTCAGACTTAACCCCACCAACAGTAGAGTGATGATTCAGACTTAAGCCCACCAACAGTAGAGTGATGATTCAGACTTAACCCCACCAACAGTAGAGTGATGATTCAGACTTAACCCCACCAACAGTAGAGTGATGATTCAGACTTAACCCCACCAACAGTAGAGTGATGATTCAGACTTAACCCCACCAACAGTAGAGTGATGATTCAGACTTAACCCCACCAACAGTAGATTAATGATTCAGACTTAACCCCACCAACAGTAGAGTGATGATTCAGACTTAACCCCACCAACAGTAGATTAATGATTCAGACTTAACCCCACCAACAGTAGATTAATGATTCAGACTTAACCACACCAACAGTAGATTAATGATTCAGACTTAACCCCACCAACAGTAGATTAATGATTCAGACTTAACCCCACCAACAGTAGAGTGATGATTCAGACTTAACCCCACCAACAGTAGATTAATGATTCAGACTTAACCCCACCAACAGTAGATTAATGATTCAGACTTAACCCCACCAACAGTAGAGTAATGATTCAGACTTAACCCCACCAACAGTAGATTAATGATTCAGACTTAACCCCACCAACAGTAGAGTGATGATTCAGACTTAACCCCACCAACAGTAGATTAATGATTCAGACTTAACCCCACCAACAGTAGAGTGATGATTTGGCATCACAGCTCAGGTCAAGTCTTTGTCATCCCTGTTTTACTGCCCCTCAGTCTTTGGACCTTGGGTTGGTTCTTAAAAGAAGGGAAACTGTGCCAGGATGCTTAAATCTGCATTGAGTTGCAGCAGGTACACACCCACTTGTAGAGAACGTTGAGAAGACTACTCCTTTAGGATGTATTAGACTCTGAGAACTAAACCAATACCAAATATTGATGGATAAAACACACAGCATGCTGCTACTGCTTTTCACCCTCTGTAGTCTGCTCAGTTGTGGTAAGTATAATCATTATTTATATATTTCTATGGAACCTAAATTCATCTAGTTTAATATCAAGTTCATATTGCTATAACTGAATAATTACACATACTAGGTATTTATTTGGACAGTGAAGCTAAAACCTTACATTTGTCTCTATACTCCAGACTTTTGGATTTGTGATCAACTGTTTGAGGAGGCAACAGTACAGAATGTCACCTTTTATTTGAGGGAAGTTTTACCGTTTAGAAATGAAAAGTGCTTTATGTATTTAGTCTCTCCATTTGAAGGTGGTCTTGGTATTTGGACAGATTCACTTATATGTGTATTAAAGTAGTATAAAGTGTAGTATCTGGTCCCATATTCATAGCAGACAATGATTACATGAAGCTTGTGACTCTACAAACTTGTTGGATGCATCTGCAGTTTGTTTTGGTTGTTTCAGATTATTTTGTTCCCAATAGAAATTAATGGTAAATAATGTATAGTGTCATTTTGGAGACACTTTTATTGTAAATAGGAATAGAATATGTTTCTAAACACTTCTACATTAATGTGGAGGCTACCATGGTTACGGATAATCCTGAATGAATCGTGTATAATGATGAGTGAGAAAGTTAGGTGTAAATATCATACCCCCAAAATACTGAAGGACCATAAAGATAATTGTATGTGTGGGGTACAGAGATGAGGTAGTCATAAAAAAATTGTTAAACACTATTGTTGCACAGAGAGTAAGCCCATGCAACTTATTACGTGACTTGTTAAGTGGCTTCCAAGTGGCGCAGCGGTCTAAGACACTGCATCTCAGTGCTAGAGGCGTCACTACAGACACCCTGGTTTGAATCCAGACTGTATCACAACCGGCCGTGACTGGCAACCGGCCCATAGGGCTGCGCACAATTGGCCCAGCGTCGTCCGAGTTTGGCCGGTGTAGGCCGTCATTGTTAATAAGAATTTGTTCTTAACTGACTTGCTTGGTTAAATAGGTGATGGTTAGCATGTCTTGGGGGTTATGATTGTGCCTCTGTTACTTTCTCACTCATCACTATTACACAATTCATTCATGATTATCTGTAATCATGGTGGCATCCACATTAATGTAAAAGGTTGTGATGGAAGGAGGGCACAATACCCTCTCATCACGAAGAGGCTGTGGAATGTTTCCTCATCTAACCAAAGAGAAAAAAAGAACAGGGGTCTATCACTGTTATTCATTACAACAAACTGAAGTTACTTATTTTTTCGTCTTGTTGTGTAAGTAAGAAATAAAGCACGAGGGGGTGTGGGACAATATACTATGGCTAAGGGCTGTTCTTATGCACGACCCAACGCGGAGTGCCTGGATACAGTCCTTAGCCGTGGTATATTGGCCATATACCATAAACCCCCAAGGTGCCTTATTGCTATTATAAACTGGTTACCAACATAATTAGAGCAGTAATCATAGCCGTGGTATTTATAATGGTCCATACATCGTATTGTACTTGCTTCGTTCTTTAACATAAACTGAACTATGAACAGTTAGGCCTGCAGCTAAACACTCCTGTGATTGCTGTGTTGTTAGCCTTCAGTCAGTGTGAGGAGGGATGGAGGGCATATGAGGACAAGTGTTACTACTTCTCTACCAACACAAAGTCCTGGGATGATGCCCGCACAGACTGTGTGGGACGGGCGAGCCATCTGATGAGCATCCTGGACATTCACGAGAGGGTGAGCTTCTGAGTTTCAGATGGGTGCGTTCTAAGTAGTCTAGTTTATAACTACTGTATGTGGCTCTGTACTGTAACCTCTGCCCTCTCCTGGTAGACATGGGTGCAGACTCAGACTGGTACAGAGATTTTCTGGATCGGTCTGAATGACATTGCTGCTGAGGGAGTGTGGGAGTGGACTGATGGGAGCACCTTCCTCCCCTACCTAGCGTACGTAGGCATCTTATGATCTTATATGATCTGACACTATATTAAAACATGTCAGCAAATTATGAATCCATGAAGTGAACCACCTGGTTGGAGGTAATCAAGTGCGGTTATGTGTCAATCATTGACTTGTATCAAGTACAGTAACACTCTATAGAAGCCTCTGTTGTGTGAAGGTTATTGATGATTGGTTGATGGGCACCATACTTGCCAGGATACTGTAGATGGGTATCAAGCCCTCATTTGACCCCATGATTATTAATATTCACATCTAATGTTTTTGTGTGCTTCTGCACTCTACAGATACTGGAAACCAGGGAGTCCTGACAACTGGCAGGACAACGAGGATTGTGGGGAGGTCTTGGGGGGAGAGCATGGACAATGGAATGATGACGTCTGTGCTACCCTACGGAAGTATATCTGCAAGCGGCCAAACCGTAGGTTCAACATACGCCATTGCCCGTTGTCTACAATAATGCTTATGGGACCTAAGAAGGTGAATGACATACGTCCACATTTCACTACTTTCCTCAGCTAATCCTCCAACAACATGCGACACAGCCAACGGATGGAGCCAGTATGGATCCAACTGCTACAAACTAAAGACTGACTCCAGGAAGAGCTGGTTGGGAGCCAGACACGACTGTGTGAGAGATGGGGCGGACCTGGTGTCCATCACATCACAGGAGGAGGAGCAGTTCATCACGGGACGACTGGACGATTCCTCCTTTGACCTTTGGCTTGGCTACACCACTCTGGTAATCACAACATACAGTATATGACCCATCCAAAAGATATCACACCCCAAAATCAGTATAGTCAGTACAATCCAGGATTAATTCATTAAAGAAAATATAATCCTTTGACAGATATCATTTCAATGTACAGTACCTACTAGGCACACACTGGTTGAATCAACGTTGTTTCAATATAATTTGTCAAGGCACTGTGACGTGGAATCAATATGGAAAATACATTGTATTTAAAAATGTAATCAACCAGTACTGTTTTCATCCAATTTCAACCAGCGTTGTAAACATTGAAATTAGGGTAAAACTTTAACTTAAAAACATTGACTTAGCCTGACTAAAAGGTTGTTACATCAATCTAATTTCAACATAATCATCAGAACTACATATATGATGAAATTTCATTGAACATTCCATATCGAATAATTCAATATTGGGTTGAATTTAAGATTTGATTAGACAGATCTATTTGACGTTGTTTCAATGTTGATAGTAAAATGGTATATTAGATATATTTTTATTTATTTATTTATTTAACCTTTGTTTAACTAGACAACTCAGTTAAGAACAAATTCTTATTTACAATGAAGGCCTACCAACAGGCCAACGTAATTGTTTCAACCTATATAAAGAGACAGGCCTAAATATTTCCTGCCTGAACAGTGACCCCTATTGGTAGATGAGAGGAAATGCACTTAATTGAGAACAACTTTACACATCCAGTTGCCTCCCTCTATGTACTCTGCTTAGCTTTGGAAACAAGCTGCGTTCGATTCAGCTGAGCTATCATGTCAACACATTTATACATTGATCAGCTTCCATACTCATTCGCGTAGGACTATCTAAATAACATTGAATAGTTGAAAGTAACTACTCTAACACAGGTTTTTTGCAAAAGTACATTTGGAGTGAGGTTGGGTTTATGTAGCCTGAATTGACATCTGATTTTCAATTTGTAGCTAGGTATACTGTCATTCATCCCTGGTTGATTCTTTCTTTGGAAGTTTAGAATTACCATTAGCCCTATAAATAGGATGCCAAATGTATGATATTAATAATACACTTTTCACCTTTGAATATTGTCTTGTATATGAAGGATGGTTGGTTGATTTATTAATACATTGTATTCACGTTTCCATCTCAAAAAATATAAGTTGAAGAATAGGACCACATCAAATCAAACTTCATTTGAAGTGCGTTTAAAGTTGGTTTTGAATTAGCACAATTCTTTAACTTTTTTTGGTTGATTGGTAGATAAACTGGATATTGAATTGTGAACGCAAACAAACATCAACATTTGAAGGAAATGTATCTTCTGCCTATATAGTATATAGAGCTGGGGATTGCCAGGGACCTCACGAGACGATATTATCACCACACTTAGGTGCCGCTACGATATGTATTGCAATTCGATACTGCACATTTATTGGAATTTTAAGTACCAAACATATTGCTCACATACTTCAAGTACAGACCCCTTTACTTTTTCCATATTTTGTTACATTACAGCCCAAAATTGATTAAATAAAAAATATACATTTTCTCAGCAATCTACACACAGTAACCCATAATGGTAATGAACTCAAAAACAGGTTTATAGAAATTTTTGTGAATGTATAAAAGTTTATAAACAGAAATATCGTATTTACATAAGTATTCAGACCCCTTGCTATGAGACTCGAAATTGAGCTCAGGTGCATCCTGTTTCCATTGATCATCCTTGAGATGTTTCTACAACTTGATTGGAGTCCACCTGTGGTAAATTCAATTGATTGGACATTATTTGGAAAGGCACACACCTGTCTATATAAGGTCCCACAGTTGGCAGTGCATGTCAGAGCAAAAACCAAGCCATGAGGTTGAAGGAATTGCCCGTAGAGCACAGGATTGTGTCGAGGCACTTCCATTCCTGCAGCATTGAAGGTCCCCAAGAACACAGTGGCCTCCATCATTCATAAATGGAAGAAGTTTGACCGCCCGGACAAACTGAGAAATCGGGGGAGAAGGGCCTTTGTCAGGGAGGTGACAAGAACCCAATGGTCACTTTGACAGAGCTCTAGAGTTCCTCTGTGGAGATATAAGAACCTTCCAGAAGGACAACCATCTCTGCAGCACTCCACCAATCAGGCCTTTATGGTAGAGTGGCCGGACGGAAGCCACTTCTCAGTAAAAGGCACATGACAGCCCGCTTGGAGTTTGCCAGAAGGCCCCTAAAGACTCTCAGACCATGAGAAACAAGACTCTCTGGTCTGATGAAACCAAGATTGAACTTTTGGCCTGAATGCCAAGCGTCACATCTGTAGGAAACCTGGCACCATCCCTACGGTGAAGCATGATGGTGGCAGCATGATGCTGTGGGGATGTTTTTCAGCGGCAGGGACTGAGAGACTAGTCAGGATCGAGGCAAAGATGGACAGAGCAAAGTACAGAGAGATCCTTGATGAAAACCTGCTCCAGAGCGTCCAGGACCTCAGACTGTGGCGAAGGTTCACCTTCCAACAGGACAACAACCCTAAGCACACAGCCAAGACAACGCAGGAGTGGCTTCGGGCCCAGCCAGAGCCCAGACTTGAACCTGATCGAACAGCTCTGGAGAGACCTAAAATAGATGTGCAGCAACACTCCCTATCCAACCTGACAGAGCTTGAGAGGATCTGCAGAGAAGAATGGAAGAGACTCCCTAAATACTGGTATGCCAAGCTTGTGGGTGGGGGGTGAGGGAGGCTGTAACGTAACAAAATGTGGAAAAAGTCAAGGGGTCTGAATACTTATCCAAAGGCACAAGGCTGCCATCAAGGCAAAGGGTGGCTACTCAAATCTAAAATACATTTTTATTTGTTTGAACACTTTTTTTGTTACTTCATGATTCCATATGTAGAGAATAGTAAATATAAAGAAAAAACTGGTATGAGAAGGTGTGTCCAAACATTTGACTGGTACTGTATGTCTAATGAAATATATGAAATATAAAATTCTACAATATTTCAACAACCCAATATATATACTATATTGAATGTAGGTTATCAAATATTTGTTATGTTTCTATGTGGACTTTTCTTTGCAATTTCAACATATACTGATGATTATGTTGAAATGAACAAGATGTAGCAACCTTGTCAGGTTAAGTCCATGTAGTTTAGTTTAAGGTTTACCCTAATCAATTGATTACAAAGCTGGTTTAAATGAAATGTATTTTCACAATACATTGCTCCAACCAGTGTGTGTCACCTGTGTTATAGAACTTACCCCTTGTTATAAAGAGTTATCATTTTTGTTTTTTCACAGAAATGCACAACAATATCGTGTCAGGTTGAAATTAACAGCACTCAGTTCAGCTGGTCTGATGCTTCTACTGGGGCCTACACCAACTGGGGAACTGATCCTGTGCAGCCAGATCTCAGGTAGGACAGGACATGTTGGGTGTCAGATCTATAATAAACTGTATAACAGTGATTGTGCAGGGTTGATTCTAGCTTCGTAGTCAAAATATGTTCTCTCTCCGACAGTGAAAAGCAGAACGGGATTTGTGTTGCCGTGATCAAGGAGGCAGGACAGGACTTTGGGAAGTGGAAGTCCCATATATGCCGTCATGAGCGTCCTTACATGTGCAAAAGAGCACTCAACAGTAAGTTCAGATCTTCAGAAATCATTACTGGATAGATGTGAATTATGTGGTATTAGCTCAAATTACTGTGACATGACATTTTAGCAGGTAAATCTTGGCAAACAGAAATAAAGAAGTGGGATGCATGTCAGCAAAGCCACAACACAACACAACACTAAACAACACAGTAATTGCACTATAACTGTGACAAACGGTTCCCACAAACTGTTTAAAGCTCTAAAACAGGTTATGATAAAAACGGCGCCGGTGGAGATGGCTGCCGTTCTACAGACGCCTAACCTGTAGTGCTACTATGTGTCGGTCGGGAAGGATGTACTTCAAACACCTGACAATGCCGAAATCCCCGTTACTCGCAGTAGAAAGAGACGGCGATATCGGGGACGTAGGTCGGGGTGCCTTGTAAGGATCCGACAGCGAGTGGGAAATCTGCCTTTACCATCAGCATTGCTAGCCAACGTACAATCATTGGAAAATAAATTAGACAAGGTACAATCACAAATATCTTACCAACGGGACATTAAAAACTATAATATCTTATGTTTCACCGAGTCGTGGCTGAATGACGACATGAATAACATACACCTGGCGGGTTTCAAGCTTTTTCGGCAGGATAGAACAGCGGCCTCTGGTAAGACAAGGGCCGACGGTCTATGTATATTTGTAAACAACAGCTGGTGCACAAAATCTAAGGACGTTTTGAGGTTTTGCTCGCCTGAGGTAGAGTATCTCATGGTAAGCAGTAGACCACACAAATTTACCAAGAGAGTTTTCATCAATATTTTTCGTAGCTGTCTATATACCCCCACAAACCCGGCCACTAAGACAGCACTCAATGAGCGGCCATAAGCAAACAGGAAAACACTCATCCAGAGGCTGCGCTCCTAGTGGCCGGGGATTTTAATGCAGGGAAACTCAAATCCGTTCGACCTAATTTATATCAGCATGTTAAATGTGCAACCAGAGGGAAAAAAACTCTAGACCACCTTTACTCCACACACAGAGACGCGTGCAAAGCTCTCCCTCGCCCTCCATTTGGCAAATCTGACCATAATTCTATCCTCCTGATTCCTGCTTACAAGCGAAAACTAAAGTAGGAAGCACCAGTGACTCAGTCAATAAGAAAGTGGTCAAATGAAGCAGATGCTAAGCTACAGGACTGTTTTTGCTAGCACAGACTGGAATATGTTCTGGGATTCTTCCGATGGCATTGAGGAGTACACCACATCAGCCACTGGCTTTATCAATAAGTGCATCGATGACGTCGTCCCCACAGTGACCGTACATACATACCCCAACCAGAAGCCATGGATTACAGGCAACATCCGCACATAGCTAAAGGGTAGAGCTGCCGCTTTCAAGGAGCAGGACTCTAACCCGGAAGCTTATAAGAAATCCCGCTATGCCCTTCGACGAACCATCAAACAAGCAAAGCGTCAATACAGAACTAAGATTGAATCGTACTACACCGGCTCCGATGCTAGTTGGATGTGGCAGGGCTTGCAAACTATTACAGACTACAAAGGGAAGCATAGCCGCAAGCTGCCCAGTGACACAAGCCTACCAGATGAGCTAAATTACGTCTATGCTTGCTTTGAGGCAAGTAACACTGAAACATGCATGAGAGCATCAGCTGTTCCGGACGACTGTGAGTAAGACCTTTAAATAGGTCAACATTCACAAGGCCGCAGGGCCAGACGGATTACCAGGACGTGTACTCCGAGCATGCGCTGACCAACTGGCAAGTGTCTTCACTGACATTTTCAACCAGTACCTGACTGAGTCTGTTATACCAACATGTTTCAAGCAGACCACCATAGTCCCTGTGCCCAAGAACACTAAGGTAACCTGCCTAAATGACTACCGATCCGTAGCACTCACGTCTGTATCCATGAAGTGCTTTGAAAGGCTGGTCATGGCTCACATCAACACCATTATCCCAGAAACCCTAGACCCACTCCAATTTGCATACTGCCCCAACAGATCCACAGCTGATGCAATCTCTATTGCACTCAACACTGCCCTTTCCCACCTGGACAAAAGGAACACCTGTGAGAATGTTATTCATTGACTACAGCTCAGCCTTCAACACCATAGTGCCATCAAAGCTCATCACTAAGCTAAGGACCCTGGGACTAAACACTTCCCTCTGCAACTTGATCCTGGACTTCCTGATGGCCGCAATTGTAGGGAGCATTAGGGGTGGGCAGGAGGAGGAGTACAGGAGCACAATCAATGACTTTGTGGTGGACTTAAGGAGAACCAAGGCCCAACGGACTGCAGTCCCTATACAGGGGATGGATGTGGAAATGGTTGGTTCATACAAGTTCCTAGGAGTCCATATGGAGAGCAGGCTGAAATGGGCTGGTAACACCGGGGCCCTGTACAAAAAGGGCCAGAGCCGACTCTACTTTCTGAGGGGGCTCAGGTCCTTCAACGTGTGCAGTAAACTACTGCATATACTTTCTACCAGTCTATGGTGAAGAGAACATTACCAACACCTACGCTCCGTATTTTCCGCTGGCTTCCCCACCACCACATAAAGCCCTGAGCTAGGCTGAAACACCTACATTTTGGAGCTGCCTTACTCAAGAAAGCTAAAAAAATATTGCAAACTGATATGTGACACGTATCAATTTTTTACCTAAAAATGTGGGGCTCAAAACAGGTGGGGCTGCATGACATGCGATCTTGATTCAACTTAATACATTGCCAATTATTATATGGTTTGATATGGTCCAATTTCATCCTCTCAAGGCAATTGAACACAGTGCAACAATGCTGATAAAAGTGGTCACTGCTCAATAGAATTGAGGTGCTGCTCCCCGGCAGAACGGCGCACCCTAGTGGCCGCAGTCTCGTCAGTGAAAACATGCACTTTTTTTTTTACAAAACTAAATAGTAACTGAAGTTCAATATCTATCCTTCGCGAAGACAATCTGTTCCTGTTTTCATTGTGTTTTTCGGAGTCTTTCTCTTTAAATCGCCATGGAAACGGCCCCTTTTAACAGATTGATGGAAGGCATCAAGTTGATTTTGTTTGGTCCAACCAGCGGAAACACCTCCACATGGTACCACCTCACAACACCAAATATGGAAGAGATACAACCAAGAGCACAGCAGTCTAAACTAGCCATGGTCACAGCAAATTCATGTTCTTATTTCATCAACACTGTCAAGTACAAGTATATTAGCTAAGGTTACAATATTGTAGAGAACAATTGAATGATTAATTATATGTAATTCGTAATAACATAGGGCAAAGAAAACAACGTTTTCACCTCTTAAATTTCCCCGTATTCTCTACATTGTACAGCAGTGAGTGAACGCCCTATACTGTGTTGTATTTCCTTCTAAAAAGCAATTTGCCCTCCTGGTTGGACCAGCTTCAGTGGGAACTGTTACTGGGTGGTCAGCAACAAGATGCTCCTGACCAGCTGGCATGAGGCTCAACAGAAGTGTTCAAGTGAGGGGGCTAACCTGGTGACAATTAAGACGTAAGAAACAAAACTTGATTTACTGAACATAATGATTGATAATTAGAATTTTCTAATTCGTATCACTTGTTGTTTTAGTCAAGAGGAGCAGTACTTCATCAACAGTCATCTACCTGAACTTAATCAAGGGGAAGTGCCTGATGTGTGGATTGGTGTTGCAGGTATATCAGACCTACAGATTTAACCCAATTGCTTTATTTGGCCAATATCTTATGAACTTTTCACTGTATTCTGCGACACTTGACCGACGAGCACTTCTGGTTGCATCGTTGTAAAGACAGACTGCAGAATATTCACTAAAACACATTTTAAATCAATGAAAGGCCAAGTCTACAATTTCCTGTTTTGTGATGTCACTAGATGAGGACCAGGATGGTACATTCAGATGGGCGGACAAAACAGATATTACCTTCTCCAATTGGAAACCTAGCTTTCCCAGGAACACAGCAAACCTCTGGGACTGTGGTCAGATCTACACCGGTAAGAGGATGTGCTCTGTACTTAATCCATCAACCAACTCTGGATCATAGAGGAAGAAAGGTACAGAACTTTAATTTTATTGTTTTTGCCTTACAGGAGATTTCTCTGGAAAATGGGAAACAACCAATTGCTTCAAAAACCTGGGGTACATTTGTAAAATGGTGGGGGGTCAAAATGTTAAGCCTACCTCTGTTCCAGGTTAGTGGCTGACAACTGGAAGCCTTTTGTTTGTATTCCTATAAATCATGTCAACGCAAACTAATACGTTCTTTATTCTATCAACATATTGTTTGACATATAACGTAATACTTTGCATTGTTTTGGTGTAGATTCTTATTGTGATGCTGGATATCTTCTCTATGGAGACTACTGCTATCACTTTGAGACTGAAATGGTGAAAAATTGGCAAGATGCAGAGAGTTACTGTGCCAGTCAAAATGGCCACCTGGCAAGTTTTCAAAATCAAAAGGAACTGAGTTTCATAACAAGTGAGTGGTTGACAAAATGTAAAAAAAATAAAAAATAAACAACATCTGTATGTTGTGCAAATATAAGGTAGTATTATTTTTTTCTTAAACATATTATATTCCATTTGAAACGTTCATTTGAATTTTGCAGCTCATATGCCCAGCCCATCCTGGGTTGGTCTAAGTGACATTACGACAGAAGGAGTGTGGGTCTGGACTGATGGTACTCCATCTGTGAGTAACAAATATTCCATTGATTAAAAGTTTGTGGGCCAGATTTTCTATGGTATACACATTTGAGAGAGTCTGGCTTAAATTAACATTCATTTTACCTTCACTCTCTCTTCCAGCACTTTCTACCATGGGCACCCAACCAGCCTGATAACTGGCAGGGCAATGAGGATTGTTCCAATATTCGGGGATTCAACCACCATGAAGCAGGGCTACTCAACGATGAGTTCTGTACCACCACATTAGAATTTGTCTGCAGAAAAGGTCTGATTGGTCATTTCACCATTTCCCATTACTGAATGTTCTTTGTAAAAACATATATGTACAGTGCATTCGGAAAGTATTCAGACCCCTTGACTTTTTCCAAATTGTGTTAGCTTTATTCTAAAACGGATTAAATTGTTTTGCAAATGTATAAACCCCCCCCCCCCCCCCCCCGGAAATATCAGATTTACAGAAGTATTCAGACCCTTTACTCAGTACTTTGTTGAAGCACCTTTGGCAGCAATTACAGCTTTGAGTGTCATTGGGTATGACGCTACAAGCTTGGCACACCTGTATTTGGGAATTTTCACCATTCTTCTCTGCAGATCCTCTCAAGCTCTGTGAGGTTGGATGGGGAGCGTCGCTGCACACCTATTTTCAGGTCTCTCCGGAGATGTTCGATCGGGTTCAAGTCCGGGCTCTGGCTGGGCCACTCAAGGACATTCAGAGACTTGTCCCGAAGCCAGCCCTGTGTCGTCTTGGCTGGGTGCTTAGGGTTGTTGTCCTGTTGCAAGGTGAACCTTCCCCCCCAGTCTGAGGTCCTGAGTGCTCTGGAGCAGGTTTTCATCAAGGATCTTTCTGTACTTTGCTCCGTTCATCTTTGCCTCGATCCTCACTAGTCTCCCAGTCCATGACGCTGAAAAACATCCCCACAGCATGATTCTGCCACCTCCATGCTTCACTGTAGGGATGGTGCCAGGTTTCCTCCAGACATGACACTTGGCATTCAGGCCAAAGAGTTCAATCTTGGTTTTATCAGACCAGAGAATCTTGTTTCTCATGGTCTGAAAGTCTTTAGTGGCCTTTTGGCAAACTCCAAGCAGGCTGTCATGTGGCTTCCGTCTGGCCACTCTACCATAAAGGCCTGATTGGTGGAGTGCTGCAGAGATGGTTGTCCTTCTGGAAGGTTCTCCCATCTCCACAGAGTTACTCTAGAGCTCTGTCAGAGTGACCATCGGGTTCTTGGTTACCTCCCTGAACAAGGCCCTTCTCCCCTGATTGCTCAGTTTGGCTGGGCGGCCAGCTCTAGGAAGAGTCTTGGTGGTTCCAATCTTATTCCATTTAAGAATGATGGAGGCCACTGTGTCTTTGGGGACCTTCAATGCTACAGAAATGTTTTGGTACCTTTTCCCAGATCTGTGCCTCGAACCAATCCTATCTCGGAGCTCTCTGGACATTTCCTTTGACCTCATGGCTTGGTTTATGCTCTGACATGCACTGTCAACTGTGGGACCTTCTATAGACAGGTGTGTGCCTTTCCAAATAATGTCCAATCAATTGAATTTACCACAGGTGGACTCCAATCAAGGATAATCAATGGAAACAGGATGCACCCAAGCTCAATTTTGAGTCTCATGGCAAAGGGTCTGAATACTTTTGTAAATAAGATATTTTTGTTTTAATATTTTTTATACATTTGCAACAAAATCTAAAAGCCTGTTTCCGCTTTGTCATTATGGGGTATTGTGTGTAGATTCCTGAGGATTTTTTTTATTTAATCCATTTTAGAATACGTCTGTAACGTAACAACATTTGGAAAAAGTCAAGGGGTCTGATTACTGTCCAGAGGCACTATTCAAAAGTAAATGCCCATTGACCACAGAAAGGGCAGCAGGTAGCCTAGCGGTTAGAGCATTGGGCCAGTAACCGAAAGGTTTCTGGTTTGAATACCCGAGCCGACAAGGTGAAAAACCTGTTGATGTGTCCTTGAGCAAGACACTTAACCCTAATTTTCCCCAGGGGCACCGTACTACTACGGCTGACCCTGAAGGTAGGCCGTCATTGTAAGTAAGAATTAGTTCTTAACTGACATGCCTAGTTAAATAAATGTTAAATAAAAATGTTCATCACTCAACTGTCTTTCTAATCCTCAGCAAAAGGTCAAGGACCCCCACCCAAGCCTCCCACATCGGGGCCAGGTAAAAGCAACAGCTTCTCTCCTAAGTGTACCATTCTTTGCCTCCCAAAAATGTCTAACGAGAAATCCGTTTGACTGTTGGCCATTTTAACCACACACATTTATTTTTGAGCAACAAACAGGTACATTTTTTTCATAGTGTGGTGTAAGACAGGGCGGTAGTCTAAGCCCTGCCCTATTCCAAAAGATATCATCCAATTTTTCCATCCTGCAGATTGGAATGCGAAGTGTGGCTCTTGGATGTCTGACCCGTTCAATGACTACTGCTACCTGTTTAACTACCTGTCCATGAGGAAATGGGCTGATGCACGTGCCGACTGTGTGAACCAGGGAGGGGACCTTCTCAGCATCACCGAGCCATTTGAGCAGGCTTTCATTCAATGTACATAACGTTGTGCTAAAAAGTTCTATAAACAGTTTCAGTTAAAAAAAAGTAATAGAACAATATTGTTTATTCACAACAGGAATTAAAATGTTGAGTAGTATTCTGATGTGTTGTGTTCATGAACAGCTCAGATCCAACTGATTCCTACGGGGGTGTCCATGTGGATGGGGGGACATGACTCCGTTACAGAGGGGGGCTGGGAGTGGACTGATGGCTCTCCTTTCAGATACATCCACTGGAACGCAGGTAATAGTCCTAATGCTTTCAGATACATCCACTGGAACGCAGGTAATAGTCCTAATGCTTTCAGATACATCCACTGGAACGCAGGTAATAGTCCTAATGCTTTTATAACGAGGCTATATACAGGGGATACCGGTATCGAGTCAATGTGCTGGGGTACAGGTTAGTCGAGGTAATTGAGGTAATTTGTACATGTAGGCAGCACTGTTAAAAAAATAAAAGAGTGGGTCAATGCAAATAGTCTGGGTAGCCATTTGATTAACTGTTCAGCAGTCTTATGGCTTGGGACGCTTATCCACTCATGGCTAATGGCTTATCCGCTGGAATGCAAGTAATGCTTATTTTTTCTATATTTCTTCCATGTATTTTAGAGGGGTGACTTCCCCGAGTGGCGAGGTGGTAGAAATACCAAGCATCACATTTCTCTAACCTCCTCTCTGCCTCACTCAGGCAACCCAGACGACTATGCAGGAGAGGATTGCCTTTCCATGCTTATCAACACCGGCTACTGGAACGATGACAACTGTGACAATAATAGAGGATACATATGCAAGCGCAGAGGTAACCTGGTCCTGTACAGATGGTTGTGTCTTTGAAAATGTACACATTTTATTTTTAAACCCTACTTCCCTGGTTTCTTTCAGGAAACACACCAGTTCCTCCTCCACCCCACGATGGTAAGTTAAATTAACCCTGCTCTTATAGACAAAGTATAAACTGTAGACTATTGATGCACATGTTTACTGTTGCCTTTTTGTAAATCTGATTTAAGAGTGTGGAGACTCCTTTTTCACTATCTTTGAAACCTATTGACCATGTTTGTACGGGCTGGATCTCCTGAAGGGTTTGAAACTGCTTACATCTGTGAGGACTCCAGTGCTGTCCTCCACTGCGACACCAACAGTTCTATCAACATTCAGTCAGCTTTCTTTGGCCGCAAGAGTGACAAGATCTGCCCCCACCAGGAAGGAGCTTCAGGTACAGGATAGAGCAAATGCCTCTGCCACTGAAGAGCTACTACTGTAGCTAGAACTATTTATCTATTTGTATGTGTTGGATGTAATACAGTGCTTCAGACAGCCATATTACTAACACATTGGTTATACCCATCAGGAACATGCACTGTAGATGGCATCTTGACAGAGGTACGAAAGGCGTGTGAAGGCCGACCCTTCTGCTTCTTGTATGCCCATACTGAAACTGACCCCTGCCCTTCCATCTCCAAATATCTGGAAGTAGTGTACAGCTGTGAGCAACATGGTAGGTTTTAACCATCCATAACCCTAACTAGACTCCCTGTCTGTACTCCAAATTCCTCAATACCAAACCCCCAAAACATGAACAGTACCTCTACTGTTTGTAAAATTGTCTCTCTGCAGTTATTCACATGCTGGGTAACTCTTGTGGTCTGACTTTTATGGTGCTGGTGTTTCAATCTTTCAGTGTGTCTGAAAAGTCTGGGTCTTGCCCAGGGTGGTACCATCCCAGATACAAGTTTCTCTGGCTCTTCCTCAATTGGGTCTAGCAATGGTCCTAGCAATGGTCGTCTGAATAGTAACTCCTGCTGGAAAACTTCAAGCCCCGGTAAGTTAACCCCTAACACCACTTTTCAAATGTCTCACAATTCTCAATTAAATTCTCACTACTTAATTGTGAAAGCATTTCATTTTGTTCCTCTTCTGACATCACCATAGCAAACTCCTGGATCCAGGTGAACTTGGGCGAAACCAAAAAGGTCACAGGGGTTGTGATTCAAGGGTGTAAAGATGCAGATCACTGGGTGACTAAATTCAAGATCCAGCACAGTATGGATGAAAGCCGATGGACTGACTACGTAGACGATGGAGGGGTAAAAATCACATCAAACACACAGCGCCGGTTTTCCAGATACAGATTAAGCAAAGTTCTGGACTAAATACCCCTTTCAATCGAGATCTACATTGAACATATTTTTAAGTCCAGGACTATACTTAATCCAACACAAAATGTTCCTGTTTTTCATTCACTGTCCCATGGTTGCCTGTCTGTATTATAAACACTGTCCCATGGTGACCTGTCTGGATTATAAACACTGTCCCATGGTGGCCTGTCTGGATTATAAACACTGTCCCATGGTGGCCTGTCTGAATTATAAACACTGTCCCATGGTGGCCTGTCTGGATTATAAACACTGTCCCATGGTGGCCTGTCTGAATTATAAACACTGTCCCATGGTGGCCTGTCTGGATTATAAACACTGTCCCATGGTGGCCTGTCTGGATTATAAACTCCAGCTCATCTTTTTACATTGCCCTTCCTGTTTGTTCAGGAATTCCCAGGCTCAACGGACAGGAACACTCCAGAGACCTACATCATGGGGACTCCTGTCTCTGCCCAG
The DNA here is from genome assembly GCA_023634145.1 of Thymallus thymallus. NCBI lineage: Eukaryota > Metazoa > Chordata > Actinopteri > Salmoniformes > Salmonidae > Thymallus > Thymallus thymallus. The sequence goes on along the minus strand of CM042390.1, from coordinate 39,591,988 downwards.
TATGTCAGGATTCTTCCCCAGGAATTCAACGGACAGGCTGGGCTTCGCTTTGACATCCTGGGATGTACACCTGACTGTAGGCAAAACTCAGTTATCTTCTTTCCCAATTATTATACATCTTTTGTGTCCACTCGGCAAACTGAGATGAGGTGTTTACTTTTCGCAGATGCTGTGGCTTGTAGTGCAAAGCCCAATTTTGACTTTGCCAGTGACCGTAGGACGTAAGTCAAGACTCATTTTGAATTATAGTTTAATTTCGGAATAGAGTATTACTTAGACTGCTGCCTTGATTTTATTCCATAACTGAGAAGAGACATTTGCTTGATTCCTCCAGGCTGTAGTCCATGCCTTACCATATTCCAAAAATGTATATGCTTCGATATTGGCTGATTTACAGTTATGTATGGATTCATATCCTCAATAGGCGGCACCACAGAAACTGACAGGGTACACACACAAAACACAACAAAAAGGCCTTTTTATGTCTACAACTATTTTTGCTATCTTCATGAGCATTATTTGCGTGCATCTTTCAGTGTCCACTGCCCAGCAGGATGCGCATGGCAGACATACACTGTGTACGGGTCAACAAAATATCGAGGGGTGAGTGAATAAAAATGGGTTTAACCATTTACCAACTCTGCTTAAACACACGGTTTGTAGATGTGACGATATCGGTGTATGTTCATGTTTATTTGCATGACATGAATCTGTGTTGTACCAGGACTCCCACATTTGTGCAGCTGCGATCCATGCAGGAGTAATCCTGAATAATAATGGAGGAGACTGTACTATGTTGAAGGAACCAGGCCAGAACTTCTACAGCGGCTCCACCAAGAATGGCATCACCTCCAGGCAGTGAGTGTCTCATTACTGAATGACGGTGCACTGTCTACACTACATGAATTACTTAATAAGCAACAAACCATGCTGCCAATACCAACATAGTACCCTTTGACCTTCAACAGGTATGATGGGAACTATCAAATATCATACCAGTTTGCAGATGGAGGTATGTCAGACACACCAACAAATAGAACATACTCAGACGTCAATCAAGTAGCCTAAGGACACTAATATGATTTCAATGTTATTGAATGTGCTGCAGGCTACATGCTGTCTTAACTCTTACTTTGATTCCTCTGCAGAGTTGAGATGCTCAGGGCCTGACTGGTATGAATTTGGGGAATTCTGCTACAAGCCCTACGGAGATAAAAAGACATGGCATGCAGCCCGTGGCGAGTGTAGAAAGCTGGGAGCTGACCTAGTGTCCATTCAGTCCATGACAGAACAGAGTTGGCTGGAGAGTTACCTCTACATGGGTAAGAGTCCACATGGTCCTTATGGGGGAACATGAACAATACTTATTGTTGGAAAGCTTATCTGACTTCTTCTTTTGATGTGTCTTCCTTGCAGCCACCAATGATGTGTGGATTGGGCTGAATGATTTGGGCTTCTCAGGCCTGTTCTCCTGGACAGACAACCACTGGGTCACTTTCACCTACTGGGCACCAGGAGAACCCAACAACCATCAAGGCTTCAATGAGGACTGTGTGGAAATGTTTTATCAGGTAACAAGGTTAGCTTGGGCCCATATGCCTAACTCTAACAATTACCCCATACTCTTAACCTTACTATTGTCATCTCTTTAACCTGATTCTTGTCCAACACAAGGTTTTATATTCCTTTATTGCAGACTGGTAGATGGAATGATGTCCCCTGCACAGAACTGAACACTTATATATGCAAGATGCCCAAAGCCCACTACCCGCTTCCCTCCGTCATGCCCACTGTGTATGGATGCCCACAGGTGAGTGCTTGTTCTTTTGTACCTGTACCTGCCTATAGCTGCAGCACCACATCAGTGTTTGTGTAATGTGTCATAGGGTTGGGACGCCTATGGCTATTCCTGTTACTGGATGGAAGAGACCGCCAGAACCTGGTCAGACGCCAAGGCCTTCTGTGAGCAGCAGAACAGCAAACTTCTGCATATTGGGGACATGTGAGTGTGACTACCTCAGCATCTCACAATATGTCTTTGTATGTTGTGGCAGATACAGATCATCAGTCTGGTGTACTTCTATTTGTTGGAAACCGGCTGGCGCAATTTGTTATCCAAAGGGGCATCACATTCAAGACAAACCCTTGCCTCAATATGTATTTATATGTCTATAGTGCTGGTCTTTGATTGGTGTTGAATAATATCTGTGATGTCTTTTCCAGTTATGAACAGTCCCACTTCACGGTGAAGCTGGCTGGATACAATGGTTTGTGGTGGATTGGATTGAGGGCAGGGGGTGATTCAGGAGGGGTGGATTACATTTGGGATAATGGAGCTCCTCTCACCTTCTCAAATTGGGATCGAAACCAGCCAGGTAGAGTCATGTTACATCAACTAACCAATCTGGAATATTTTCATGTTAGTATATCGGTTGAATTGTTTACCATTGTTTTTGTGATCCTCCAGATAACCATGCGGGAACCTGCGTTGGCATGACTACGGGTCCTACTGGCGGGTTCTGGGATGACAAGCCATGCACTGAGGCGTTCTCATTCGTGTGTGAGACACCAAGGCCTGACATCACCCCGCCCACTAAACCTCCAACTCCTCCCCCTTCACAGGGCTGTTCGGATGGTTGGACAGCTGAGCCACACTTCAGGAACTGCTACAGGGTAAAGATACAGACTAGCTTCATCTGAACTACTACAGGGTAAAGATACAGACTAGCTTCATCTGAACTGCTACAGTGTAAAGATGCAGACTAGCTTCATCTGAACTGCTACAGGGTAAAGATACAGACTAGATTCATCTGAACTACTATATGGTAAAGATACAGACTAGCTTCATCTGAACTGCTACAGGGTAAAGATACAGACTAGCTTCATCTGAACTGATACACTGTAAATATACAGACTAGCTTCATGTGAACTGCTACAGGGTAAAGATACAGACTAGCTTCATCTGAACTGCTACAGGGTAAAGATACAGACTAGCTTCATCTGAACTGATACAGGGTAAAGATACAGACTAGCTTCATCTGAACTGATACAGGGTAAAGATACAGACTAGCTTCATCTGAACTGATACAGGGTAAAGATACAGACTAGCTTCATCTGAACTGCTACAGGGTAAAGATACAGACTAGTTTCATCTGAACTGATACACTGTAAAGATACAGACTAGCTTCATCTGAACTGCTACAGGGTAAAGATACAGACTAGCTTCATCTGAACTGCTACAGGGTAAAGATACAGACTAGCTTCATGTGAACTGATACAGGGTAAAGATATAGACTAGCTTCATGTGAACTGCTACAGGGTAAAGATACAGACTAGCTTCATGTGAACTGATACAGGGTAAAGATACAGACTAGCTTCATGTGAACCGATACAGGGTAAAGATACAGACTAGCTTCATCTGAACTGCTTCATTGTAAAGATACAGACTAGCTTCATGTGAACTGAAATTTGGTTAAAAAAAAACATGGCATTATCTGTAGTGCTATAGGGTAAATCTCAAAATGTTTGTTGTAGCTCTTCACGGTGGACTTCTCCAAGAAGAAGAGTTGGTCTGCAGCCTATGAGGACTGTATGTCCAGGGGGGCAGACCTTGTCAGTATCCATAGCATGGAGGAAGAAAACTTCCTGTCCACGCACACCAAGGGGAAGTCCAAATGGATCGGGCTGAAACACAACCCTACAGATGGAGGTTACCACTGGAGTGACACTACTCCTGTGAGCCACACCAACTGGGGACATGGGGAGCCCAACAACCATGAGGGCCGTGAGGACTGTGTAGAGATGGTGAGCAACACAAATGGAACGTCCTCTTGGTGGAACGATCTCAACTGTGATGCCCATCAGGACTGGATCTGCATGATCGCCAAGGGGAAGAATCCCATCGTGCCTCCAGTACCCATTCCTCCTGTTCCAGGTAATCAGCTTAGTGCACTTCTGATCACACTGTTAAACCATAAGATAGCACCATAGAATCATGATAATTGATTTATTCCAGAAGTTTCTACGAGCTGTATGACCCTGAGAAATGTCTTGTATCTCCTCCAGCACCTGAATGCGGTACCAACCCTGGCTGGAGAAAGAACAATGGCATCTGTTACTACTACAACGATACCGACATAGTGGACTTCCACACAGCTATGTCCCGCTGCTACGTTGAGAAGGCCCATCTGGTCTCCATCTTAAACAGAGATGAACATGCGTACATCAACACAATGGTGCGATATGCTTGTCCAAGCAGAGCTCTCGAAACCAAAACATCTCACAGCTTTAACTTAAGCTTAACTTAGCTAAGTTTATCGGGTGTGTAGGAGGCGTTACAAAACAGTAACGTGTCTTGACATTTCAGATTGGGACGGGACGGGCCGAATCATCATGGATTGGAATGCGGGTGTTTGGGATCGCAGCAGACCAATATCAGTATGTACTTTTGTTGCGTTAATACTCCCCATGCTGTTGCATGATATGATATGTTGTCAAGACATTGCTCACCATCTATTTATGTTCCCCCTACACAGCTGGGTGGACTGGTCCCCTGTCACATATGTTTTCTGGGGTCCTGGAGAGCCTAATAATGCCAATGGGGAGGAACAGTGTGTCCAGATGAACAGACATCAAGGTACTGATGTAAACAGTTTGAACGTTCTGTAAAAAATATAATAATTTAAAATATATATATATTCATCTCCCATCCAACCATTTTGGTTGAATTTGCTCCTAAATATTTAGCAGTGCGACCTGATATTTTATTTTGGGAGCCTACAAAAATAATCACCCAGATAATAATTGTGGTAATGATTAGGCTTCGTTGTACCGTTGATTTCGAGTGCCTTAGAGATGAAAGTGAGCACAGATTAGTTACAGTCATCGTTGCGTCATTGCTACAGCGAAAAACGGATTGTCAGGTAAAAAGATACTGTACGACCCATATTACCAGAGCAATGTTTTTCTCTTCCTATCATGAATTGGCTATACATTCATTAACCATTTCGCAGGCTGTACCAAAACCACTCGCGGGTATTTGTTTACACCTTGTTCAGTCATGTAAATTCGTTAGTAAAACTTAATTACCAGTATATCCAAACATTTGAGGAAAGAAAGGAAAATGTATACATCTTCAGAAGATCAATGAGCGTGTCATCGAAATGAACTTGACGCTCTTAAAGAGACAGTGTACAGTTTTTAATAGGTAGTGCTCTTACACAATGTAGAAACATAATATTTCACAAATGACTGTAATGTCAATGACAGATTTTTGTAACATTTTAGATTTTCATTAGAAACAAATGTATTTACTGGGTTAGAATATTAGATTCAAAGGCACAAAAATAGCTAGAAATTCATATAGGCCTAATATAGGCTATATCTTAATACATTTAAAATCTTATTTTCTGGTGCTTTTTTAAGTTGAGAGCACCATTCTACCAATGAAAACGGTTAACTTAGAGCCCTGCATCCAACATACTCGTTCTCTTGTGTGTTGGTCAGTTTCTTCAACAAATCATCTGGTTCATCAATTCTCAAACTTATATCAGTAATAGAAAGGAAACACAGACTCTTTGTTTCAGTATTAAGATTATATTTAGTAATGCAATTGCAGGCAGAAGTAAGTACAATGTATATACTGTAGTAGCGCTCCCTTAGTTCTGCGAGGTGTCTAAGACATCCTCTAACTTATATAGCTTCTCGTACATTTCATATAAAACAACATCAGGTCATGACATCAGGTCATGAAAAGGTGGCATTTCAAAACAGGAAGTTCTAAGCATCTTCTTGGCATGATGAGTTTTCGCTCAGGACTGCAGCTGCTTCATTTTCTCAGAAAACCAGGCAGATAAGGCGTGAGCCAGACTGGGGGAGCAGGTGCGTGGGCAGCTTCTGTCTGATAGTGTCTGCAGTCCACAATGCTCAAAACAAGTTTGAATCACACAAAGGGAGGCCTCCATAGAGGAGACCTTGCAGTTTAATATTTCATAACACAATGTATTAACCCTTTAAAGGGGATGAGGCCCCTGGTTAACCCCTTGATGTGTCTCGTAGGTAATTGGAATGACGTCAACTGCGCCCGTACCAACGCAGGTTACCTGTGTAAGAAGTACCCTGGAGAAGACCACACTGCTCCTCCTCCCACCCAACCCTGGACGGGATACTGCCCAGAGGGTACGGCAGACACATCTCCATTATTCCTACAGGTGCTGATTGTGAAATTATCCCCCAAAACACTAGCAGTAACCAGTGTCTTTGTCTGGCTGTTCTAGGATGGATGCTGTTCCGAAACAAGTGCTTCATGTTCCAAGGGCACAAGCACGGGATGAAAGCAAACTGGGACATTGCTCGGAGTTGGTGCCAAAGTAAAGGAGCAGAATTGGCTGTCATCGACAATCAATATGAGAACGGTAAGCTACAGAAGCAACCCTCGCTTTGGAGATCCAGTGGATCAAAGTTCCTTTTACTTTTTCCATGGTTGTTTTACATTTGAATGTCCTCTCTTCTCCAGACTTTGTGTCCAGCTATCTAAGGGAACTGAAGCGGTCAACATGGATTGGCTTGACAGACAGCATGGTGGAGGGGGGGTTTGGCTGGAGTGACGGTGTGAGTCCAGTGTTGTACACCAACTGGGCCGACAAGGAACCCAACAACAATGGAGGACTGGTGAGAATCAGCTACAACATACTTCAGAAGAGGGGTTTAAGGTTTTTCACTCATAGACCGGTTTTTAAAACTAGATAATAGGCTACAAGTTTCACAAAGATTAGACTTTGACCTATTGCCTCCCCCAGGAGCACTGCACCGCCATGACTCATAACTACTTGGTGAGTGGACTCTGGAACGATGACTTGTGCACTGAGGAACATAGCTGGGTCTGCTCCATGAAGAAATGTTAGTTTTGACTTAAAAAAAACATATTTTTTTGCACACAACTCACTCTTTGTAACTAAATGATTTTGTGACCTTTGTTAAAAAGTCTATAATTTAATTCTGACAGCAAGCAGTATGGCTCCGCCAGCTCCAACCCAAAACCCCTGCCCCTCTGGGTACGTCTCCTGGTATAAGAACTGCTACAAGCTGGTGGAGGAGCCCAAGACGTGGGAGGCAGCTCAGGTGGCATGTGAGCAGGAAGGGGGAAACTTGGCCAGTATAGACATGAGCTACGACCAGGCCTTTGTGGCTGGGGCTGTACTCCAGGGCAAGGCAGATTCATGGATTGGACTAAGACGCAAGGTAGTAGCCAAATCCTCTTATAGAATTGAACTGGTATTAATCACAAGTTGAAGTTGTGTAATTTCTTTGATTATGATGAGTGGACAGGGTGCTCTTGGTTGATGGTTTGTTGTATCTGCAGGATGATAGCAGTTCCTATACATGGACAGACGGCTGGCCAGTGTTCTTCACTCACTGGGGACCTGGGGAGCCTAGCAACCACAAAGCAGAGGGCTGTGTAAGCATGCATGCAGACCACATCTTCCACGGAACATGGAACGATACTGATTGCAATTCTGCCAAGGCCTACATCTGCAAGATCTCCTCAGGTAGGAGCTACAATGCCTTCAGAAAGTATTCATATTGACTTATTCCACATTTTGTTGTGTTACAGCCTGAATTCAAAATGAATTAAATAGCTTTTATTTTCCTCACCCATCTACACACAATACCTCATAATGACAAAGTGAAAACATGTTTTTAGAAATGTTTACACATTTATTGAAAATTAAATACACATAAGTATTCACACCCCTGAGTCAATACATGTTAGAATTTCTGAGTAAGACTCTAAATTCTACAAGCTCTGTCAAGTTTGTTGTTGATCATTGCTACTCACTCACTCACTCACTCACTCACTCACTCACTCACCTACTCACCTGTTAATTGAAATGCATTCCAGGTGACTAATGAAGCTGGTTGAGAGAATGCCAAGACTGTGCAAAGCTGTCAAGTCACTATACCATCAAGGCAGCTTTAACACTTTTTTGGTTACTACAGGATACCATATGCGTTATTTCATAGTTTTCATGTCTTCACTTTTAAAGTTTACTGATCTTTCTTATATTTCTCAGATATAGGACAGACATTCCTTTTAGATACTTTTTTGGGGACTCTCTCTTGTTCCATGTAGTGAACCTGTTATACAGTGTGTTTGTATGGGCTAATAGAAGGCCAAATAAAAAGTTTAATCAAATAAATACTTCAAGGGGGTTTTAAAATTCTAATCAAATAGCAAAATGATCCTTGGTATGACCTTCTTAAAACAATTCCATATAGCTTAGTAGAACCCCCCCCCCCTCGTCTTAGACAGGGCTTAGACTCTTATGGGATAAGCAGAATAATTTAACTAGCCCACTCATGACAAGTGTAGTATATTTTCCACAGGTTTCCGATAATTGCAGCTTTAAATGCCACCTTTTAAAATACTACTTGTTTATATTCCTCTCGCTTCAGAGTCTCCTCCTCCAACCCCAGCCCCTGGAGATGGGAAATGTCTTCTTGGCTGGGTTCCCTATGGTCGCTACTGCTACTTTGTATACAATGGGCCCCAGGGATTCTCCTGGCCAGAGGCCAGACACTACTGCCAGATAGTAAGAGGAGACCTGGTGTCCATCCACAGTAGAGCAGAGGTGGAGTTCATCTTGAAAATGAACTACACCAGAGTACACAACGTCTGGATCGGCCTGACACGGGACAACAACTGTAAGTGGGTCGTTCCCACGAAAACGTGCCTTTAGCGTACCTTCGATATTTGAAGTAGATATAAAAGCCTGTTATATTAACTGAAGTGCCCTTTAAAATAGACCCATGGTGAAACTATTCCTTTTGAAATATTTTGTTCAATAGAAACATTGGACATCTAACAGTATCATAGTATAAAAGCTGGTTTGCTGGTTCTGTTCTTTTCATCCATTTTCTGGTGTTTTGTGGTGGAAAACTGAGTGGGTTGAACATAACTCGTCAACCTTGTTACCCATAGATAGACAGGCTAGAAATGTTTTAGCAATTACATTTTTTTGTGAAGCTTTCATTCAATTGCCAATCCCTGTTGCACACAACCAGCTTCCATTCCCACTGTCACAAGCAGATTTATGACCGATTTAAGATGATAGTTACGGTCAACCCTGTTACTTTATTTGGCACTTAATAGGCACTTACTATAATATTCTATTTATTTAACATCTTGATATAGGAAAGCTTGTTTTTTATTAAGTGCTTTTTATTACAGAATTTTAAACCAAGTTACCCTTCTTAAAAGGCACCGAATTGGTGGAACGACCTTAGTACTGTTGTGCACTGACCTAACCTTTCACTGTATTGTTTTCTCGCCTAAGTGTATAACATTATACTAATATTTGTAACTGTTTCCAGTTGGTTGGAGTTGGACAGACATGCAGTCCTTGGCTTTCCTGAACTGGGCACCTAACGAGCCCAACGAAGCCTTCCACCAAGGAGACGTGGGAGGAGAGAATTGTGTCGAGATGTACCCTGACGGACAATGGAATGACAACAACTGTGTGCAGAAGAGAGGATATGCCTGTCGCCACCGCCAATGTGAGTACTCAGTATAACTGATGCAGATAGGCACAGGGTATTTTTAGATGTTAATGCCACTGTTATTTCTCCTACAGACTACACCACAGATGATGGTGGTATAGTCATTCCCACTGATGCTCCCACAGCTAGCAGTAAGTTTGCTATACTAGTTGCAACATTGAAAAAAACATATTGTTCCTGAAACCATAGATCATACAAATATTAATTTTATTTTGTCCTTTCTTAAACAGGTGCAGGACTGATAGCTGGGGCTGTGATTGGGGCCATTGTTGTCTTCACCTTGATATTTGGACTGATATATTATGTCTTTAGCATCAGAGGAGTCAAGCTGAGTGATGTCAGCTTCCCAACAAGAACGGGAAAGGGCGTTGATGTGGTAAGTGAATCTTCTGCTCAAGAAACCATGGGTCTTATAAAACAAAATATATTTAATTGATTGGATCGTGTTATCAAATATTGATGTTCATGATGGTAACAGAGCACAAGAGAGGAAATAGCTGTTAGCTGTAAACAAAGCAAATAACAACAGGGATAATAGACGTCCTTGCCTAGTTCTTCTTTATATATTGAGATAAGGGCGATTGTTCATGTGAGGAGGTTTACAGGGATTCATGAACACTCCCCAGATATTCAAATTCAGCCTGAATCTTCCCTCAAATGACACTGTTTGTTCTTCTATTGCAGCCTGCTTTTAACAACCCCAACTTTGGAGGAGAATCGGAAACATGAAACATTGGATCTGGATCAGTTTTTGTATATTTCTATTGAATCATGATTGCCACACTTTCTCTTGTATAAGAGATCACCATGTCAATAACTTAGGTCTGTTTAAATAAAGCATGAATACAATCTCTAAGAACTGCTGAGACGTACATTTGAGAGAATGTTTTCTATTAATCTCTTTAATTCATGTAAATCAGTCGGCAACAAATAATGTTTTAATTTAAAATGTTTATACTTTTTTTTAGATTGATGCTTGTTGTTGTATATATATCACACTACATTATTAATAAAATCACTTTTCTGAACACCAAACAAACTGGGCTACCACGACCACCAGAGATTTTATATATCTGCCAAAAGGTAATGCTATTGTGGGATAATGTATGGAATAGTATTTAATGTATTGATAATGCACTTTTCTAAAAGAGGTTTGAATACATTTTTGCAACCTTTTTATACTATTTCTAAACGCCTTGCGTGCCAGAGACCTTTCAAATGTGTCTGCGGCTGAAAGTATCATAGTTATAATTTCACCTGATTTACTTTTGTTATGAAAATGTTTTGTTATCGTTTCACCTCATAATTCAGTTTGTTAGACTGCTATTACTTGAAAATGATTATGAATATAAAACAAACATGTTTGAAGATATGTTTTATGTTTGCTCAGATTAGAATATTGTGTGCTCTATCAGGAGAATATTCACTTGGGGTGCTTTGTTCTTCTAACTGCTACGGTAAAGCAATATCCTTGATGTATTCAACTTTTCACTGCTGGTATAGTGACTTGACAATTTTAATAGAGAAAGTATGCCACCAGTTTGTAACCTGCTAGAGCTTCTCCAGTCAACTGTAAGTGCTGTTATTGTGAAGTGACTTCACTCAGCCGTGAAGTGGCCACACAAGCTCACAGAACAGGACCTCTGAGTACTGTTGCGCGTATAAATCGTCTGTCTGCGGATGCAGCACTCACTACAGAGTTCCCAACTGCCTCTTGAAGCAACATCAGCAAAATAACTGTTGGTCGGCAGCTTAATGAAATTGGTTTCCATGGCAGAGCAGTCGCACACAAGCCTAAGATTACCATGCGCAATGTCAAGCGTCGGCTGAAGTGGTGTAAAGTTCGCCGTGAATTGGAACGCCGACTGCGAGCCAGGCCTAATCACACAACATCCGTGCCCGACCTCACTAATGTTCTTCTGGCTGAATGGAAGCAAGTCTCCACAGCATTGTTCCAACATCTAGTGGAAAGCCTTCCCAGAAGAGTGGAGGCTGTTATAGCAGCAAATGGGGGACCAACTCCATATTAATGCCCATGATTTTGGAATGAGATGTTTGACTAGCAGGTGTCCACATACTTTAGGCCATGTAGTGTAGTTTTGTTGATATCAAGTTTTTCTCCATTTATCAAGTATATAATTCAAATGTATACTTATTATACTGAACAAAAACAAACATAATTGCATTCTATCGATGGCGATTTTAATGCACAGACATACCGTAAATCCAGAGGCCCATTGTGGTGTCATACATCTGCCGACATCACCTCATGTTTCAGCATGATAATGCGCAGGGATCTGTACACAATTCCTGGAAGCTGAAAATGTCCATGGCCTGCATACTCACCAGACATGTCACCCATTGAGCATGTTTGGGGTGCTCTGGATCAGCATGTATGACAACGTGTTCCAGTTCGCACCAAAATCCAGCAACTTCACACAGCCATTTAAGAGGAGCGGGACAACGTTCCACAGACCACAATCAATCGCCTCATCAACTCTATGCGAAGGAGATGTGTTGAGCTACATGAGGAAAATGGTGGTCACACCAGAGACTGACTGGTTTTCTGATCCACACCCCTACCCAACAGATGTATATCTGTATTCACACTCATGTGAAATCCATAGATTAGGGCCTAACGAATTAATTTCAATTGACTTATTTCCTAATATGAACTGTAACTCAGTCAAATCTTTGAAATTCTTGCATGTTGTGTTTATACAGTATGTCTTAAATTACCACATTTTCATGAATTTATAAGCTTGAAGCCCATTCAAAAACAGTATGGGATTTGAACCAGGTAGTAGGCAGGAATTTCATAGGGTAGATAACGTTACCCAGGACCATCTAATCAGCAGGTTTTGCATGGGTGGTGTTTTGGCTTGCCTGGTGACATCACATCAGGTAATAGTTAATAGACCAATAACAAACAGAGTTCCAAACTACAACTTTGGGATGAAAATGTTTTTTTGTCCCGCATATTATTTGGAAGCGGTCGTCTTAAACTCACTTCTTTGTCGCATTATTCACACACTCTCAGCATTCGCTGCTTCAAGTTCAGTAGCCCACCTCTCCTCATCAATCTACACAAAATACCCCAGAATGACAAAGCGAAAACAGGTTTTTAAAAATGTTTGCAAATGTAAAAAAAAAAAAAAAAAAAAGATACCTTATTTACATAAGTATTCAGACCCTTTGCTATGAGATTCGAAGTTTCCATTGATCATCCTTGAGATGTTTCTACAACTTGATTGGTGTTCACCTGTGGTAAATTCAATTGATTGGACATGTTTGGAAAGGCACACACCTGTGTATATATAAGGTCCCACAGTTGACCTTTCCGCTCGGCCAAACTGAGCAATCGGGGGAGAAGTTACTTGGTCCAGAAGGACAATCATCTCTGCAGCACTAATCAGGCCTTTATGGTAGAGTGGCCAGATGGAAGCCACTCCTCAGTAAAAGGCACATGACAGCCCGCTTGAAGTTTGCCAAAAGGAACCTAAAGGACTTTTAGATTGAACTCCTTGGTCTGAATGCCAAGCGTCACGTCTGTAGGAAACCTGGCACCATCCCTACGGTAAAACGTTGTCGCAGCATCATGCTGTGGGGATGTTTTTCAGCGGCAGGGACTGGGAGACTAGTCAGGATCGAGGGTAAGTTGAACGGAGTAAAGTACAGAGAGATCCTTGATGAAAACCTGCTCCAGAACGCTCAGGACCTCAGACTGGGGCAAAGGTTCACCTTTCAACAGGACAACGACCCTAAGCACACAGCCAAGACAACGAACGCAGGAGTGTCTCTGAATGTCCTTGAGTGGCCTAGCCAGAGCCAGGACTTGAACCTGATCGAACATCTCTGGAGAGACCTGAAAATAGCTGTGCAGCGATGCTCCCCATACAACCTCACAGAGCTTGAGGATCTGCAGAGAAGAATGTGAGAAACTCCCCAAATAAAGGTGTGCCAAGCTTGTAGCATCATACCCAAGAAGACTTGTCTTTAATTGCTGCAAAGGTGCTTCAACAAAATACTGAGTAAAGGGTCTGAATACTTTTATAACTGTGATATTTATTTTATAAATGTGCTAAAATTCTCAATCTGTTTTTGCTTTGTCATTATGGGGATAGATTTTTTAAATACATTTTATAATATGGCTGTAACTTAACAAAACATGGAAAAAGTCGATGAGTGCTGTATGAAAAGCTGCGTAGGTGGATGTAGAAATCCCATTAAGCCCCTCCACTGCTTAATTGGTGCCCTTCCCCTCACATAAACCGTTTTAATAATGGAAAACTATTACAGTAAGGAACTTAGGCTAATTGTTACACAGAAATGATTTGTTATTTAGATAATGGCTGCATTGGGCCTTTTGAGAGCCTAGCTATCTAACGTTAGTACCTAGCTAGGTTATAAGAGATGGGTGACCGGAGTTCGATCGATAGATCGATAGATAGATTAGATAGATAGATAGATAGATAGATAGATAGATAGATAGATAGATAGATACTTTATTGTTCCACGAGGGGAAATTTCTTCGTCAAGCAGCTACGAAAAAACACAGGGCAGGTGCAAAATGCCAGAACGAAAATACACAAAAGACAGATAGCCCCAGAGATCCTATTAAATTACTATAATTAATTAGTATTCTAATTACATGTACATTTTAGTCATTTAGCAGACGCTCTTATCCAGAGCGACTTAGTTAGATAGTGCATACATATTCATACTGATTCTGTGTAGCCCCCTATCCAAACTTATATTATGCTAGCCAGCCCAGCAGTAGAACTCTGCTGTGCGTTGTACCATACCATACCGTCCCATACCTTCCAAACCTTAGGTCGTTGTACTGTTGTTGTCCATCTCAAAATGTCCCACGCACAGTGGCGGATTATAGGTATGGGCGACATGGGCAGCCGTCAGTTTTCTATCGCTCATTTGCACGTCACGTCAATGATATCTAGTTTGTGAGCTAGGCAGTCTACTGCCTGGGAAGGTCTCCCACTCAGCGGGGGAATCTATCAAATAGCGCACCTCTAACTTTCTACAGTACTAATGGAACTAGTAAAATCAGTCACACTACAAAATAAACCACAATTCATTCATAATACTGTGAATATTTTTTTTTTTATTTTTTTTATTTCACCTTTATTTAACCAGGTAGGTCAGTTGAGAACAAGTTCTCATTTGCAACTGCGACCTGGCCAAGACAAAGCAAAGCAGTGCGACAAAAACAACACAGAGTTACACAGTAAACAAACAATATATAGCACCATCCACCTCCTCAGCCACACAGGTGTCTTCACAAATGTTGTCTGATCCTGAGGATGAAGACCCATTTGCTTCCACTTCTCCCAAGCAGGATTCTTCAGGTGTGTTTGTGCGCACTCGTGTGTGTGTGTGTGGGTACGAGCACATATGTTTATGTATGCACACCTGCATAAAATAAACAAAATATATAATTTCCATATTGTAGGTAATAATGATTGTATTATTACTGGGTATGTATGTGGGATGTTCCACCACTATACATGCTGTGAATAACTTGTGTAAACTAATGCCCATGTGCTCTCCATTAGAAATGCCTGTAGCAGCATCCCCACCAAATCCTGCTGCTGAGGATGAACCACTGTCTACAGACCCTGCTGACTGGCCTTCAGTTCTGACTGACAGAATTCGGACTAGTTTTCAGAGAACCAAGTGAGGTACCACCTAACTTTTGTTTCCCCAAGGAATGAGAGTGATGGAAAAGTTGCCACTACCAGTATTTCAGGAAGACCTTGGTGAGTGGTGAAAAAAATCCCTAGAAGTTGGTTGGTGTATTCTGAAAGAAACAACAGCTTCTTCTGCTTCTGCTGCAAACTATTTTCTAAGAAGAAAATGGATTTAGCAAACTCAGGACTGTAAGACTGGAAACATGCAAGTTCTTTGCTGACATCACACGACAGCAGTCCAGAACACCAAACCTGCATGAAAACATGGAAAGAACTGGCAATGAGGATAAAAAAAGGGGAAACAATTGATAAGCATTATTTATTTTTTTTTTTTTTTTTCACCTTTATTTAACCAGGTAGGTCAGTTGAGAACAAGTTCTCATTTGCAACTGCGACCTGGCCAAGACAAAGCAAAGCAGTGTGGCAAAAACAACACAGAGTTACACAGTAAACAAAACAAAGCATGAGACAAAGCATGAGATGGCACTTATGGAGGCTGAAAGGATAAGATGGAGAGAGGTGTTGACACGTCTGACTGCTATTGTGCAGTCTCTGGCAATTATAAATCTGGCACTAAGGGGACACACAGAAACACTGTACTCTCCATCAAATGGAAATTTCCTCAAAGAGGTTGAACTGATGGCACAATTTCATCCTGCACCTTAACCGTGTCCAAAAAGGGACCCTGAGTCACACCACCAGCTACCTTGGCCACAGAATAAACTCATTGATTTGTTGAGCAGCATTTCAATAATGGTGAGTGACATCAAGCTGGCAAAATTCTTCTCTATCATTCTAGATGTTACCTCAGATGTCAGCCACACTGAACAGTTGTCAGTTGTGATTAGAACTGTGTCACTGAAGCCCCACATAAAGGAACATTTTGGAGGCAGAGGAGTCCACGGGTCAACATTTGGCATCCCTGATTCTCAAAAGATTAGCGGAGCTAAAACACCCTTTTGAGGACTTCAGAGGACAGTCTTATGATAATGGGGCCAACATGAGAGGCAAAAACAAAGGTGTCCAAGCCAGACTCCTGGAAATTAATCCAAGAGCTCTATTTGTGCCATGTAGGGCTCACACATTGAACCTGGTTATGGTCGATGCCACAGGTTACTTTGGCATCTGGGCCACCCTTTATCACAGGGTCTTTGGTTTGATCCCTCACCTCAATCAGTGCCTCTCTCATTGCTGCTGCCTGATACCTCAGTGGCTCGACACTCTCCCACCTTGTCTCAGTCCACATCTTCAAAGTGATGTCCACGTTTTTTCAGGATGGGCCATCAGGAGGGATCATACCGCTTCAGCATCTGTACAGTGGTGTGGTCTGACATCTTGAGCCAGATCCAACATGTGAGCAAGCTGATGCAGTCTCCCAGTGTGCATGTGGATGTTGCAGTAAGTCTTCTCAGAAAGACAGAGAGAGGTCTCAGTGCAACAGGCTTTATGACGGCACAAGCGTCAGCCAAGGATATTTGCGAGGGTATGAATGTAGAGGCCGTTCTACAACAAAAAAGGCTGATGTCCACAAAGCGGCATTTTTCATACAAATCATTTGATGAGCCTTTGAGAGAAGCTGAAGGTGACACTTTTCAATGTCGTTGTTGATGCTGCAACCTCAGCCCTTCAGGAAAGATTTTCCACATTGGAAAATGTGGGGGAGAAGTTTGGAGTGCTGTCAACCTTCCAAAGTCTCTCAGATGAGGAGCTGACAGAACAATGTGAGGCGCTTAGTAAGACACTGCACTATAAAGAACACACTCACACAGCCAGCACATTTTCCCCAGAGTTTATTGCCTCAAACATTTTACAGAGATATACTGTTGAGCCAGTTAACCATTCTCAACAATTCATCTTCAGCTACAGCAGCTAAGCTACAAAAAGTCTGCAAAACAGCATCTTTGGAAAAAGCAACTTAAGAGTCAAAGAAAACCAAAATTAATTGTCAGTCTTTATACATCTCTGTACATTGCAGCTCAAACTATTTACATATTTCCACAAGGCAAAAAAGTTGAATTACAAAACATGTCTGCACATTTTCCCAGTAAATGACCAAGGTGATGATAGTCCTTTTAGTGTGAGATTAGATTATATATATATATATATATATATAAATAATGGTCAATAATTATAACTTTGCACAGAACACCTACAACTGAAGCGCAAAAAAATAAAAGGTTTAAATGAAGCATGACAATGAAGCTTCAAAAATATGAAAGAACATGTAACATAACAGAAACCAGAGCAATGTTTTAGTAAAGTAGAAACAGGATAACGTTTCATTTCATGTGCAGTTTTTTTTACATCCAAGTTGGGTTACTCAAAGTATGATTGATTACTTACAAAGCAGCCTACTTTGGAGGGAAAATATGATCTATCTATCTATCTATCTATCTATCTATCTATCTATCTATCTATCTATCTATCTATATATATATATATATATATATATAGATATATATATAGATATATATATAAAAGTGAAAATCCATGGTACCAGTGTACTCTATTCATATGGTTCATATGTGGTAAAATAAATACATAAACACATTGTTCTTTTCTGGTTCCGTGTGCAGCATGCATATATGTGCATATGTTCACACACACACACACACACACACTGGGGGCCAAAAGTTTGGAATATTACTCATTCAAGGGTTTTTCTTATTTGCATAATTTTTTACATTGTAGAATAAAAGTGAAGACATCAAAACTATGACATAACACATATGGAATCATGTAGTCACCAAAAAAGTTTTAAATAAATCAAAATATATTTTATATTTGAGATTCTTCAAATAGCCACCTTTGCCTTGATGACAGCTTTGCACACTCATGGTATTCTCTCAACCAGCTTCACTTGGAATGCTTTTCCATCAGTCTTGAAGGAGTTCCCACATATGCTGAGCACTTGTTAGCTGCTTTTCCTTCACTGCGGTCCGACTCATCCCAAACCATCTAAATTTGGTTGAGGTTGGAACCACCGGTCTAATGTCCATTGCTCGTGTTTCTTGGCCCAAGCAAGTCTCATCTTATTGGTGTCCTTTAGTAGTGGTTTCTTTGCAGCAATTCGACCATGAAGGCCTGATTCACACAGTCTCCTCTGAACAGTTGATGTTGAGATGTGTCTGTTACTTGAATTCTGTGAAACATTTATTTGGGCTGCAATCTGAGGCTGGTAACTAATGAATTTATCCTCTGCAGCAGAGGTATTTCTGGGTCTTCCATTCCTGTGGCAGTCCTCACGAAGCTGGTTGAGAGAATACCATGAGTGTGCAAAGCTGTCATCCAAGGCAAAGGTGGCTATTTGAAGAATCAAAAAATATAAAATATATTTTGATTTATTTAACACTTTTTTGGTTACTACATGATTCCATATGTGTTATGTCATAGTTTTGATGTCTTCACTTTTATTCTACAATGTAAAAAACAGTGCAAATAAAGAAAAACCCTTGAATGAGAAATATTCCAAACTTTTGGCCCCCAGTGTGTGTGTGTGTATACACACATATATATATATATACACACATACACACACCATTAGCTTTTCCAGTGAGACCCATTTCTTGAAAAAATAAATTGAACAGTATAGTAACAATAAAAATGCAAATAACTACATTGCACAGATCTAGTCATTTCTAAGCATGGTGGTGTAAACCAATCTCACATTTTTCATCAAAAACAGACTTTTATTATTGTTCTAAATATTGTTTTGCTTTTATCGGTCCGTTTTATTGCTCATAACCAAAGCCTTACAACAAGCAGGAGTTCAAGTCAAAGTGGTCTTTCTGTCCAACCCACAGGAGAACACTGAAGGGTACCGGAAATACACAAAAAACTGTGAAACTGATACATATGTTGTTTATCGTGCTGTAAGCATTGACGTGTTAATGCTGAAATGAGAGCTGCAGGGTGGGAAGAAAATAGAATATTGATTGACTGATGAAAAATAAATAAGGAACACTAGCATTTTGCCATCGATAACATCCATTAAACATTAAATAACCACTGATTTAATCAATATACAAGTGTGTAATTGTAATACCATCAAACCCCACATTCAAATCAGAAAAACAAATACCTTGATGTCATTCGTTCTACAGGAAGGCAGGGTCTAGGTCTGGTAATCTTTGATCTCCATGAATAGACAGCGCTGAACACACATGATAAAATAATACTCTAGACACTGACTGTGTCCCAAATGGGAACCCGTTCCCTATATAGTTGACTACTTGGTCAAAAATAGTGCACTGTAGGGTGCAATTTGGGACGGAGTTGTTGTTATCTAGGGAGTTGTGTGGTCTAAAATGGTGGTAGTAGGCACTGAAGAGATAATGGACAAAAGGGTCAAAGGTCAGTCGTAAGATTTAGCCAATCATTTGTCCAGTCACTTCTGCTGACCGGTGGTACATAAACCATAGTCTCTACTACTGTACGAAAAAAAAAAAAAAAAAATCATTTAGATGTGTTGACAAATGTTACTTTCAAATGACTTGGGCTGTTATTGTAAGTACACAGATCATGTGACACCGGCGCTATGTAAAGGAAGTAAACAAAACATCCCGTCAGCGCTTTCTCACAGGTTCCCAGTCCTACAATTAATAATTTCCAACTGTGACGGCTTTAAGTAAAAAATACACTTTTCAGCCACTTCTGACTTCAAAACTCCTACCACATACTCAGCCACTTCTGACTTCAGTTAATGGGACATGCTTTGTCAATTATCAATACAAGATAATACATTCAATAAGTGTTCCATTTGAGAAGACAGACTCAAGTGTCCTTTAAACATCTAAGGCACTTTTGTTTCTACTGAATGATGCCATGTTGTCTGTATAAAAACTGGTTAAATGCAAAGCTTCAGCCTGCGTGTTAAAAAGTAGGTATGCTGAATAGATTGGAGAACTAGAGAAAACGCTCTTAACCATCACACTAAGCCACAGTCCCTCCCTCCCCTTCCATCAGACAGCTTTGCTCTGCTTCTCATGTGCAGTGAAGATGAGGTAGTTACTTCATCCTTCCTGTCTGAAGAGTAGGGACCAGGCTACTAGTCAAACTACTCCATCGTAGACTATTTGGTAATTTGATAAAAGGAAGTTAAGTACAAAATCCAACTCAAATCAAAGCATATTTATGTTATGACTGAATTAACATAGTGGACTCACCATGGCACGTAGAGTCCATCTCTTTGGAAGAGGAAATTGGAAAATAATAAAAATCTTAACAAAAAGCAACAAGGACCATCTTGTCTCCATGAAAGAAAAAGGCCATTCATGAATACTGACGTCCATATTTCAGGGCAAGGCATCTATCCATTAAAATATATTTATGGTAGAGCAGAGACATTCTAATTATATCCTGCTGAATTTGACCAATATTATTATAGACGTGTCTGGGATGGATGGATCTCTTCAGTTCTATAGGACTTTTCAGTTGGCTGTGAAGTAAACATTGACCATATCAACGCTTTTGATCAAAACAAAAAACTTAATTGAAACATCAACAATATATTAATAGTGATAATAATAAAGATAATGAGGGTAATAAATACGCTTTTTGTCATCACTGCTTTGCATTTCCACAGGAGAAAGGTGAGGCCTCTTTGACCCCAACCAACAAGCAGGTTCTTCAGACAACCATCCCACAGGGACACGCCCTCACTGACCCCCAGGACAGACAGGGCCCAGAGGGGTGGCAGGGCCACAGGGACACGCCCTCACTGACCCCCAGGACAGACAGGGCCCAGAGGGGTGGCAGGGCCACAGGGACACTCCCTCACTGACCCCCAGGACAGACAGGGCCCAGAGGGGTGGCAGGGCCACAGGGACACTCCCTCACTGAGGGAGTCCTATTCAGCTTAGCTCAGCTCTGTCTGTCAGCCCTTACTATTCAGCTTAGCTCAGCTCTGTCTATCAGCCCTTATTATTCAGCTGAGCTCAGCTCTGTCTATCAGCCCTTACTATTCAGCTGAGCTCAGCTCTGTCTATCAGCCCTTACTATTCAGCTGAGCTCAGCTCTGTCTATCAGTCCTTACTATTCAGCTTAGCTCAGCTCTGTCTGTCAGCCCTTACTATTCAGCTTAGCTCAGCTCTGTCTATCAGCCCTTACTATTCAGCTGAGCTCAGCTCTGTCTATCAGCCCTTACTATTCAGCTGAGCTCAGCTC
Organism: Thymallus thymallus; assembly: GCA_023634145.1. Lineage (NCBI taxonomy): Eukaryota > Metazoa > Chordata > Actinopteri > Salmoniformes > Salmonidae > Thymallus > Thymallus thymallus. Next base: position 39,570,557 of record CM042390.1, on the reverse strand, counting down.
TGTCTATCAGTCCTTACTATTCAGCTTAGCTCAGCTCTGTCTATCAGCCCTTACTATTCAGCTGAGCTCAGCTCTGTCTATCAGCCCTTACTATTCAGCTGAGCTCAGCTCTGTCTATCAGCCCTTACTATTCAGCTGAGCTCAGCTCTGTCTATCAGCCCTTACTATTCAGTTGAGCTCAGCTCTGTCTATCAGCCCTTACTGCTGCTGAGCTCCAGAGGATGTGATAGTTGTTTGTTGATGGACCCTTCCATGTGACCAAAATCGGACGGGGGACCTGAAAATGCATGTAATCCTTCTGTGTGTGTGTGTGTGTGTGTGTGTGTGTGTGTGTGTGTGTGTGTGTATGTATTTGGATACAAAGTCACCTTTTTATTTCATTTTATCCCATGTGAACAACTTGTAGAGGGACTTGGGATCCTGCTTTCATCTGATGGCGTCAATAAATAAAATCAAAAAGGATGTCCTGGACAGGTGAAATCCAGGGCAGGACAGGGGGATCCAGGGCTGGGCAGGACAGGGGGATCCAGGGCTGGGCAGGACAGGGGGATGAGAAGTGGTCACTGTGCCTCGCGTGTGTCCAGTCGGAGCCACTGCAGTCCCTGCCGTGTGTGACGCACCAGAGAGCTCATGGTAGACGTCAGGCTCAACGGGCCCAGAGCCAAGTCCAGCTCCAACAGCAAACCTAGACAGACATGGAGAGATAAGGAAATACCAACAGACTGAGTAGGAGTAAAGAAATGCTCACATGAATATTAATACATCCGTCTATCCACATCACCAGTATCATTTCCCCACAGTGATCATGACCTCTAGTGGTGACATGTAGAACAGCTATAAAGAATCCATTCCTGTGTAATAAAACCCCCTGCTACTCCCTCACCACTGCCTCTGTGGGCCAGCTCGTCAGCCTGCTCCCAGATGTCGTGAGCACTCAGGAAGAGTGCTGTGATGTTTACGTAGGACGACGCCACCTGCTGGATGACCAGTGGAATGGCCACAGTGCTGACGGTGCCCACCCCGCTGCTGTGGTTGGAGCCCGGCCCAGAGCTGGCTGTGCTGGCAGGAGATGGCATGGGAGACATGGGGGATGGGGTGCCAGTGCTTCTGGGGATGAGAGAACAAGCCAGGGCATGAGACTGAGTACATCTATAACAGTCTACATAGTTATTATGTGGGTTCACTGGGCTGTATATTTCACTGTCAATCAATCGTTACTTATAAAGCCTTTTTAATATCAGCATTTGTCAAAGTGCTATTTATTGATTGACTGTGTATGACAAAAATTGTATTTGACTAAAAAGGGACAGGCTGAAGAGGACATACTGTACACATTAGGTAAAATACTCACTTTGAGACACATGGTGAGGGGGCCTGGGTTGCAGACTTTAAGGAACTCTGAAAAGGAGGATATTTAAAAAAACATTTTTAAAACATAGGCTCCAATGATCAGTTTCCCCAGACATATACTGAACAAAAATATAAAACGCAACATGCAATTATTTCAATGATTTCAATGAGTTATAGTTCATATAAGAAAAAAAAGTCAATTGAAATAAAATCATTAGGCCTTAATCTATGGATTTCACATGACTGGGCAGGGGCACAGCCAATCAGAAATATATTTTTTTGCACCCTCCCTCAGACGATCCTACAGGTGAAGAAGCCAGATGTGGAGGTTCTGGGTTGGCGTGGATACACATGGTCTGCGGTTCGGAGGCCAGTTGGATGTACTGGCGAATTCTCTAAAATGATGTTGGAGGTGGCTTATGATAGAGAAATTAACATTCAATTCTCTGCCAACAGCTCTGGTGGACATTCCTGCAGTAAGCATGACAATTGCACACTCCCTAAAAACATCTGACACATTGAGACATCTGTGACATTGTGTTGTGTGACAAAACTGCACATTTTAGACTGGCCTTTTATTGTCCACAGCACAAGGTGCACCTGTGTAGTTATCATGCCGTTTAATCAGCTTCTTGATATGCCACACCTGGGGGAATGCTTTTGCCTGCGCTGCAGACTGCTATATCGGTCCGCTAATACAGGACCCTAGCACTACTTTTGTGGAAAAATATATTTAAAAGAATATACTATATAACAGTTGAAAGTTTAGACACATACTCATTCAAGGGTTTTCCTTTATTGTTACTGTTTTCTACATTGTAGAATAATACTGAAGACCTCAAAACTATGAAATAACACATATGGGATCATGTAGTAACCAAAGTTTTAAACAAATCAAAATATATTTTACATTTGAGATTCTTCCAAGTAGCCACCCTTTGCCTTGATGACAGTTTTGCACACTCTCGGCATTCTCTCAACCAGCTCAATGAGGTAGTCACCTGGAATTAATTTTAATTAACAGGTGTGCCTTGTTAAAAGTTAATTTGTGGAATTTCTTTCCTTCTTAATGTGTTTGAGACAATCAGTTGTCTTGTGACAAGGTAGGGGTGGTATACAGAAGATATCCCTATCTGTCAAGAACAGCTAAAATAAGCAAAACAACAGTCCATCATTACTTTAAGACAAAGGTCAGTCAATCCGCAAAATGCAAGAACTTTGAAAGTTTCTTAAACTGCAGTAGCAAAAACCATCAAGCGCTATGATGAAACTGGCTCTCATGAGGACCACAACAGGAAGGGAAGACCCAGAGTTACCTCTGCTGTAGAGGATAAGTTATACCAGCCTTAGAAATTGCTTCACAGAGTTCAAGTAACAGATATCTCAACATCATCTGTTCAGAGAAGACTGCGTGAATCAGGCCTTCATGGTCGAATTGCTGCAAAGAAACCACTATTAAAGGACACCAATAAGAAGAAGAGACTTGCTTGGGCCAAGAAACACGAGCAATGGACATTAGACCGGTGGAAATGTGTCCTTTGGTCTGAGGAGTCCAAATTGGAGATTTTTGGTTCCAACCACAGTGTCTTTGTGAGACGCAGAGTAAGTGAACGAATGATCTTCGCATGTGTGGTTCCCACCGTGAAGCATGGAGGAGGAGGTGTGGTGACACTGTCAGTGATTTATTTAGAATTCAAGGCACACTTAACCAGCATGGCTACCACAGCATTCTGCAGCGATACGCCATCCCATCTGGTTTTCGCTTAGTGGGACTATCATTTGTTTTTCAACAGGACAATGTCCCAACACACTTCCAGGCTGTGTAAGGGCTATTTGACCAAGAAGGAGAGTGATGGAGTGCTGCATCAGATGACTTGGCCTCTACAATCAACTGACCTCAACACAATTGAGATGGTTTGGGATGAGTTAGACCGCAGAGTGAAGGAAAAGCAGCCAACAAGTGCTCAGCATATGTGGGAACTCCTTCAAGACTGTTGGAAAAGCATTCCAAGTGAAGCTGGTTGAGAAAATGCCAAGAGTGCGCAAAACTGTCATCAAGGCAAAGGGTGGCTACTTTGAAGAATCTAAAATATATTTTCATTGGTTTAACACTTTTTTTGGTTACTACATGATTCCATGTGTGTTATTTAATCGTTTTGATGTCTTCACTTTCATTCTACAATGTAGAAAATAATAAAAATAAAGAAAAACCCTTGAATGAGTAAGTGTGTCCAAACTTCTGACTGGTACTGAATATTATTTTATTCCGGGGTGGCTGTGGCACCCTCAGCAACCCTACTTCCTGTGGCTAGGATGGGACCAACACTTTACATGTAGCGTTTATATTTTTGTTCCGTATGGATACAAACAAATGTTTAAAAGAATCACGGTACCAATAATTGCTTCTAATAAACCAGATGTACAGCACATTCGGAAAGTATTTAGACCCCTTGACTTTTCCTGCCGCTGAAAAACATCCCCACAGCATGATTCTGCCAGCAACATGCTTCACCATAGGGATGGTGCCAGGTTTCCTCCAGACATAATGCTTGGCATTCAGGCCAAAGAGTTCAATCTTGGTTTCATCAGACAGAGAATCTTGTTTCTCATGGTCTGAGAGTCTTTAGGTGCCTTTTGGCAAACTCCAAGCGGGCTGTCATGGGCTTTTTACTGAGGAGTGGCTTCCGTCTGGCCACTCTACCATAAAGGCCTGATTGGTGGAGTGCTGCATAGATGATTGTCCTTCTGGAAGGTTCTCCTGTCTCCACAGAGAAACTATAGCGCTCTGTCAGTGACCATCGGGTTCTTGGTCTCTCCCCCCTGCTCAGTTTGGCTGGGCAGCCAGCTCTAGGAAGAGTCTTGTTGGTTCCAAACTTCTTCCATTTAAGAATGATGGAGGCCACTGTATTCTTGGGGACCTTCAATGCTGCAGAAATGTTTTGGTGCAATTCCCCAGATCTGTGCATAAACACAATCCTGTCTCGGAGCTCTACAGACAATTACTTCGACCTCATGGCTTGGTTTTTGCTCTGGAGTTCCCACATGCACTTTCAACTGTGGCACCTTTCCAAATCATTTTGAAAAATCAATTTAACACAGGTGGACTCCAATCAAGCTGTAGAAACATCAAGGATGATCAATGGAAACAGGATGCAGCTGAGCTCAATTCTGAGTCTCATAGCAAAGGGTCTGAATAGTTATGTTAGTAAAGTATATGTTCATAATTTTTTATACATTTGTAAACATTTCAAAAAACTTGATTTTACTTTATTATTGGGTATTGTGAGTAGATTGAAGATTTTTCATTTATTTACAGTTTTTCTCAAATGCTAAAACACATTTCACAAACGTTTCCTCCATGTTCCCCAATGTCTAAACACAACACCCTTTTCTAAAGCTACATAAACACAACCACACCTTCTCACTTCAAAACTCAAACTTTCACACCAAAAGAGCAGCTCGAAGCTTTCAAAAATGTAAACACTATACACATCATTACACACTACAGCAAAACAATTGAAAACACAATGCTCAATTTGTGAGAAGGTTCTTTGTTTCATAACTGCCAATGCAAATTTTTTGAAACTTTGCAGTAATGGATCTTCTTAGATCTCTGCAGAGGATTAGGCATTTAGATTTGTGAGTTTCATATGAAGAGTATAAATCTATAGTAAATTCTGCATGTACACTACTGTAACAACTCAATGCAAAAACAGAATCTATTGCACACAACAGTACTCTTGAAAACATGATCAGGGTGTGAAGTTTTTTTATTTATTTTATTCACACCACACACACACCACAATCACTGTGCGGCATCATGTCGCTGAGCTGCATCGGGCCACATCACCTCATCCGCATCTTTTGGCGCCGGTCTATTGTGGCCAAGCTGACATCATCAATGCTCTCAAAGTTGACATTATCGGCAATGACTTTGTCTCTGATCTCCCGGAGTCTGATGAGGTTGTTCTCACGAACCATATCCACAATGAGGGTTTCTTGTGCCGCTGTAAATATGGCAACCCTCCCACCTCTATGCGGCATTCTTTCAACTCTAAAGAAAGAAACATGTGTTGTCAATTGACATGTTTTACAATACAGTAACAACTATTGAAACCAATAGACTACTTTCACAGGCTTGTAAAATTGTATTGTGACAAAGAAAGCAATAGAGTACAATACCTGTTGTGTTGTCTGAATGCCCTGATAATGGTGGCCACGGTGAACCTACTCAGGTTTGGACGGACTCTTAGTCCTGCTTCAGCCATTGTCATGCCATGGACAATGACATGGTCAATGACTGTTGCTCGCATCTCGTCCGTAATGATGGTGCGAGGTTGTCTTGCTCTCCCTCCTGGACCATCTCCTCTCCCTTGTTGGCCTCCTCCTCTCCCTTGTTGGCCTCCTCCTCTCCCTTGTTGGCCTCCTCCCCTCCCTTGTTGGCCTCCTCCTCCTCCTCTCCCTTGTTGGCCTCCTCCTCCTCTCCCTTGTTGGCCTCCTCCTCCTCTCCCTTGTTGGCCTCCTCCTCTCCCTTGTTGGCCTCCTCCTCTCCCTTGTTGGCCTCCTCCTCTCCCTTGTTGGCCTCCTCCTCTCCCTTGTTGGCCTCCTCCTCTCCCTTGTTGGCCTCCTCCTCTCCCTTGTTGGCCTCCTCCTCTCCCTTGTTGGCCTCCTCCCCTCCCTTGTTGGCCTCCTCCTCCTCCTCTCCCTTGTTGGCCTCCTCCTCCTCTCCCTTGTTGGCCTCCTCCTCCTTTCCCTTGTTGGCCTCCTCCTCTCCCTTGTTGGCCTCCTCCTCCTCTCCCTTGTTGGCCTCCTCCTCCTCTCCCTTGTTGGCCTCCTCCTCCTCTCCCTTGTTGGCCTCCTCCTCTCCTTTGTTGGCCTCCTCCTCTCCCTTGTTGGCCTCCTCCTCTCCCTTGTTGGCCTCCTCCTCTCACTTGTTGGCCTCCTCCTCTCCCTTGTTGGCCTCCTCCTCTCCCTTGTTGGCCTGCTCCTCTTCTTCCATGGCCAGCTCTTCTCCCTCCTCTGACTCGAATCCCTCTTCCCCTGACTCTGCCTTCATCCATTGTGTTTGTTTGGAATCTTCAGCAAACTGTGCACTCTGAACTTGCTTTTATACATGTGGTCACAGCATTAGCAACAAGTGTCTTCAATTTCGAGTCGTTGTGTGTAATGAATGACGCCAGGTGTGTTCAATGTGTTCAAATATTGCTGACTGTGGCAAGCATTTTGCATCACATGAGCTTTCATTTGAGAATATGAGCAGAGTTCTTTTACAACTTGTGTATTAGCAAGGAAAAATGTGTTAAGATTTATGAGAATGGAGGATTGTGTTTTGTGAATTGTGTCTTCATGTGAAATGTGTTTATGATATTGGAAAATGATGGCTAGATTTAGTAAATGTGTTTAGACAACTGGTCATTTGGTTTAGAGGATTGGCTTTTGTGTTTTAGCATTTGAGAAAAACTAATACATTTTAGAATAAGGCTGTAATGTAACAAAATGTGGAACACGTCAAGAGGTCTGAAAACCTCCCGAAGGCACTGTTTATACAGTAATTTATTTAAACCTAGACCTGGACAAAAAAAAACACTTGAGCAGAGATGTTTTTTTTAACTAACCAAAGATGGACCACAGCCTGTCGTTTCCAATGGGAGCAAATTAATCATAGTGGGCAGAACAAGCAAAGAGGTGGGCAGAGCCAATCACAAGCTAGAAAGATCCTATTGGCACGTTCTAGCATGCATTTCCATTAGGGAACGCCTACTCTGAAGTGCATGAGCAATAACTAAATTCACCCTTGCCTTCCTAAATAATGCAATATTTTCAAACTTTGGCAAACAGTAAATTCTAAAAAACGTAGTCCACTCTGTTCGCAACAGATGCTAGTTTTGGAAACAGAAAACTGTATGGAGATCAAATGTTTAATCAATGAGAAAATGAATCTCCCACTTCCTCTCGTCACAATATTTGGTGGGGAGTGGAAATGCAAACCAGATGCTTCAGATTTATACATCCTGTGAATCATCTGGCTCATTGCTCCATTTGTGACTTTAGTACTCCACTGGCTGATTCCTCAGAACTCCACTGGCTGATTCCTCAGAACTCCACTGGCTGATTCCTCAGAACTCCACTGGCTGATTCCTCAGAACTCCACTGGCTGATTCCTCAGAACTCCACTGGCTGATTCCTCAGAACTCCACTGGCTGATTCCTCAGAACTCCACTGGCTGATTCCTCAGAACATGTGTGTAAACTAAAAAAGAAAAAGACTAATCCTAAAAGCCTACCTTGAAATGATCTGTGAGGGTCCTTGAATACTTGAGTGCTGCTTCTCTTTTGTAGCGAAACATGGCCATCTGTAGAAGGGACAGGCCCCTCATACTGCCATACAGAAAACAACAAGGTTACATTCACATAATCCTCTCCAGGAACACTTCCTTTCAATGACTTCTGAAGGTAAAATGGATCCAATATACCACTACTTTATATTTCGGTTACATTTAACAGAAATATGGTAAACTATGGTGTGGTGTAACAGGGTATATGTTACATATAGTAGGGATGTGGATATCTATTTACCATAAAACTGTGAAGTCCTTGTCTGTAGCAGGGGCCGAGGGGTTCACAGAGCCCTTTAGTTTCAGTATGAACCTGTGAAGACCGGCAGATGTGGCATATAAAAACTACTAGACAAACACCAGGAAACACAGTAAAGCAAAGGATAGTTTCACATCTTGTCCTAGATCACATATCCAAATTGTGTTACGTCAGAGGAAGTACTTTGATCATTATTTCATACATTTTCTGTTTATATTATTCTGCGGATAGTCTCAGTGCATAGACTACTCACTACAGCTAAGGAGCTCCATCTAGAACATACTGTTTTTGGTTGCTCACCTGATCAGATCCAAGGTTTCAGCGAACATTGTATACGCAGACTTTGGGGTCTGGGGATCGGTTTCCATAGCAATGCCGCTCTCCACGAAGGACATGGCAGCATCTAGGTAGTTGAAAGCTTTGCCCACCTTATCCGGCTGGATGAAACACACAAGACAGACCTTGGTTTAATTGGGATACAGAATCCACTGAGCTCGTCTCATATAAGAAAGTAAAAGCGAAATGGAGAATTGAGAGAGAATGAGAGAAAGAGGGGACAGTTACCGTGGCATCTGCTTTGTGCTTGAGTATTTTGGCTTCCTTCATATGATACTCCACTGGGTACTGCCTGAGGGAGGCAGGAACAGAGTTACAAATCAGGTACAACAACACCCCTTAGAGATGGAGAAACGTGCACTCATTCAACAATGACCAACAGGGAGGGACGTTTACCTGTCCTCAAACTGAAACAGGGGTCTGGAAGACAGGGCAGCCCTGGTGGGCTGGGCAGGCAGGGATCTGGAAGACAGGGCAGCCCCGGTGGACTGGGCAGGGAGCGGTCTGGAGGACAGGGCAGCCCCGGTGGGCTGGGCAGGCACGGAGAAGGCAACGCTGCTCTTGGGGGCATTCTGACAGAATCACAAACGAGACAGTATTAAAACAGGCTTCATATCAACGTCGGATTCTCATTTAGCTTCATACAACCATTTAATGATAGATACAGCCTGAGCTTCTTTCCTTTGTATAACATTAAAACCTTTCCGACACCCATGCGTTAATGTATAACACATATTGACTCAAGTATCCTACCTCGGCGTGCTCTGTGCGTTGTTTTCTAGTGCTCTTCTTGTGCTTGACAAGTGTGGAGGTCTCCATGTCCCTGCGGTTGGCTGCAGAGGCTGTGCTGGGCTCTGTGGCATCCACTACGTGTCGTTTGTGGCCCCGCTGCCCTTTCCCAGGGTCCTGAGTGGTGGTGGGCTGCTGTAGAGGGACAGGCGCCCCCTTAGACCGCTTCCTCTCCGTTCTGTGAGAGAGAAAGCCAGACAGCATGTTACAGAGGGGAGAGCAGACGGTGTATCTCTACAGGGGAACTTTCCAAGTCTGACACCCAGCCTAGTCTCTAGGGTGGCATATGGCCAAATGAGGCTATTAAAGATGCTTGGAAATCACCAAACATTTTCTTTGATGCATCTCCAATATCTTTGTACTGTTATAAGGTATACAAGAATAATTATATACCAGAAGTAGTTTGGGGCAGAGAAGCTTCGGGTGGATGGATACGCTGCAGACACTATCTAGGAGGAGGGGGCTGGTGTAGAGTTACTCACTCAGACTTGTGGGAACCAGGACCTGAAGGTTTGAGATCTTTCTGCAGCTTTGGCTTCTTACTTGGCAGGGCTTTCACATCCTTCTCAGCCTGAAAAACAAACCATATTAGACACAGGCTCGCTCTTCTTGCACTTGAAATGTGGCAAACCAAGCATCTATGGCGAAATCATCATTATTAAAGAAAAGAGGGTTTACCATTAAGTAGACGTCATGCTCCATAGTACTACCACTTTTACTATATAGCGTTAGTCAACTGTACAGGTTGGCAGCCCTTACAGGGGCCATGACGCACAGCCTATATAAGAGCCTTGTGAAGTAGGCCAGGCTGCCCTGTACACCTCAACAGCAGAGAGCAAAAGAAATGACTAGATACCGTACATATCAATTCGTCACAATTTTGGAACTAAGCCAAAGACTGGTGTCTATACAATCAAAATCGATCGCATACATGTCGCAGATGTTATCGCAGGTGTTTCTAGCTCCATCAATGCACCAATACAATGCACCAATACAATACATAACAATACACACAAATCAGAACGAGCCATGTCATAGTCCAGAATATACTGTATACACAGTTGATGTCGGAAGTTTACATACTCTTAGTCAATATTAAAACTCATTTTTCAACCACTCCACAGATTTCATGTTAACAAACTATAGTTTTGGCAAGTCGGTTAGGACATCTACTTTGTGCATGACAGAAGTAATTCTTCCAACAGATTATTTCACTTATAATTCACTATATCACAATTCCAATAGGTCAGAGGTTTACTGTGCCATTAAACATGACATCATTCCAGAAAATGATGTCATGGCTTTAGAAGCTTCTGATAGGCTAATTGACATCATTTAAGTCAATTGGAGGTGTACCTGTGGATGTATTTCAAGGCCTACCTTCAAACTCAGTGCCTCTTTGCTCGACATCATGGGAAAATTAAAAGAAATCAGCCAAGACCTCCGAAGAAAAATTGTAGACCTCCACAAGTCTGGGTCATCCTTGGGAGCAATTTCCAAATGCCTGAAGGTACCACGTTCATCTGTACAAACAATAGTACGCAAGTATAAACACCATGGGACCACGCAGCCATCATACCGCTCAGGAAGGAGACACATTCTGTCTCCTAGAGATTAACGTACTTTGGTGCAAAAAGTGAAAATCAATCCCAGAACAACAGCAAAGGACCTTGTGAAGATGCTGGAGGAAACAGGTACAAAAGTATCTATATCCACAGTAAAACGAGTCCTATATCGACATAACCCTAAAGGCCGCTCAGCAAGGAAGAAGCCACTGCTCCAAAAGAGCCATAAAAAAGCCAAACTACGGTTTGCAACTGCACATGGGGACAAAGATCGTACTTTTTGGAGAAATGTCCTCTGGTTTGATGAAACAAAAATAGAAATGTTTCGCCATAATGACCATCGTTATGTTTGGATGATAAAGGGGGAGGCTTGCAAGCCGAAGAAACCCATCCCAACTGTGAAGCACGGGGGTGGCAGCATCATGTTGTGGGGGTGCTTTGCTGCAGGAGGGACTGGTGCACTTCACAAAATAGATGGCATCATGAGGAAGGAAAATTATGTGGATATATTGAAGGAACATCTCAAGACAGTCAGGAAGTTAAAGCTTGGTCGCAAATGGGTCTTCCAAATGGACAATGACCCCAAGCATACTTCCAAAGTTGTGGGAAAATGGCTTAAGGACAACAAAGTCAAGGTATTGGAGTGGCCATCACAAAGCCCTGACCTCAATCCTATAGAACATTTGTGGGCAGAACTGAAAAAGCGTGTGCGAGCAAGGAGGCCGACATATCGGACTCAGTTACACCAGTTCTGTCAGGAGGAATGGGCCAAAATTAACCCAACTTATTGTGGGAAGCTTGTGGAAGGCTACACGAAATGTTTGACCAAAGCCAAACAATTTAAAGGCAATGCTACCAAATACTAATTCAGTCTATGTAAACTTCTGACCCACTGGGAATGTGATGAAAGAAATAAAAGCTGAAATAAACCTCTCTCTACAATTATTCTGACATTTCACATTCTTAAAATAAATTGATGATTCTAACTGAGTGAATTTTTACTAGGATTAAATGTCAGGAATTGTGAAAAACTGCGTATAGACAGTAGTTATAAAGGATGGTGTGTATAGACAGTAGTTATATAGGGTGGTGTGTATAGACAGTATGGACAGTAGTTATAAAGGATGGTGTGTATAGACAGTATGGACAGTAGTTATATAGGATGGTGTGTATAGACAGTATGGACAGTAGTTATAAAGGATGGTGTGTATAGACAGTAGTTATAAAGGATGGTGTGTATAGACAGTAGTTATAAAGGATGGTGTGTATAGACAGTATGGACAGTAGTTATATAGGATGGTGTGTATAGACAGTATGGACAGTAGTTATATAGGGTGGTGTGTATAGACAGTATGGACAGTAGTTATATAGGATGGTGTGTATAGACAGTAGTTATATAGGGTGGTGTGTATAGACAGTAGTTAGATAGGATGGTGTGTATAGACAGTATGGACAGTAGTTATATAGGATGGTGTGTATAGACAGTATGGACAGTAGTTATATAGGATGGTGTGTATAGACAGTAGTTATATAGGGTGGTGTGTATAGACAGTAGTTATATAGGGTGGTGTGTATAGACAGTAGTTATATAGGGTGGTGTGTATAGACAGTAGTTATATAGGGTGGTGTGTATAGACAGTATGGACAGTAGTTATATAGGATGATGTGTATAGACAGTAGTTATATAGGGTGGTGTGTATAGACAGTAGTTATATAGGATGGTGTGTATAGACAGGTAAGACAGTAGTTATATAGGATGGTGTGTATAGACAGTATGGACAGTAGTTATATAGGATGGTGTGTATAGACAGTAGTTATATAGGGTGGTGTGTATAGACAGTAGTTAGATAGGATGGTGTGTATAGACAGTAGTTATATAGGATGGTGTGTATAGACAGGTAAGACAGTAGTTATATAGGATGGTGTGTATAGACAGTATGGACAGTAGTTATATAGGATGGTGTGTATAGACAGTATGGACAGTATTTATATAGGATGGTGTGTATAGACAGTATGGACAGTAGTTATATAGGATGGTGTGTATAGACAGTATAGACAGTAGTTATATAGGATGGTGTGTATAGACAGTAGTTAGATAGGATGGTGTGTATAGACAGTGTGGACAGTAGTTATATAGGATGGTGTGTATAGACAGTATGGACAGTAGTTATATAGGATGGTGTGTATAGACAGTAGTTATAAAGGATGGTGTGTATAGACAGTATGGACAGTAGTTATATAGGATGGTGTGTATAGACAGTAGTTATATAGGATGGTGTCTATAGACAGTATGGACAGTAGTTATATAGGATGGTGTGTATAGACAGTAGTTATAAAGGATGGTGTGTATAGACAGTATGGACAGTAGTTATATAGGATGGTGTGTATAGACAGTAGTTATATAGGATGGTGTCTATAGACAGTATGGACAGTAGTTAAATAGGATGGTGTGTATAGACAGTATGGACTTTGTTGTCTTAGTCTTCCTGTGATACCGGGTGCTGTAGATGTCCTGGAGGGCAGGCAGTGTGTCCTCTGTGATGCGTAGGGCTGACCACACCACTCTCTGGAGAACCTTGCGGTTGCAGGGATGCATGATGTAACAGGAGGGCGTACAAGCAGTACGGGACATTGTGTCTGCCGGTATGTTAGCAAGCACAAGCCCATTTTGTTTTAGTGTATGATAGTACTGTTGATACACCTATCCTTGGCTAGGAGTGGGACAAGGTCATTACTACTATTACTGAACCCAAACCAGCTCACAGCCTAAACAACAAACACTACTATCAGCAACACAATTTATACCATTTCATCATAACAACAGAAAGCCACCCACCGGTCTCTTTTTGCAGACTTTGGTCGGGATGGGGGCAGCAGGGTTGGTGTCTCCCCTAGCTGGGACCGTGTTAGGTCCCTTCCTGATGTCTGGGTCCTGGCCCCCCGGAGAAGGCCTGGGGCCCTGGGGGGGAACCCTGGACAGCAGGCTCAACTCTATCTTCACCAGCAGGGCCCGTGGAGGCCCCAGGCGGGCCCTGGAAACTTTGGCTGAGGACTCCCGCTTGGCCTGGTGTGCTGCGGCTGGAGCGTGGCGCCTGGGCTTCTTCTGAGGGTCCAGGAGGGTCTCTGTCCTGACACTGGTGTTCTTCTGGTCTAGTCCCTGGAGAGGGCTGGGACTAGGAGACGTCTCTCTCTGACAGTCCAGCACCAGAGTCACCTTGGGGCCACCCTGTGGTTCTTCAGTCTTCCTCTTCTCAGAGGCGCCACGCTTGGCAGGCTTCCTGCTGTCCGTTTTACTGCTGCTGTGCCCGGTTTTCGTTTTGATCTTCGGCCTGTCTGTGAACGAGGGGTCTTTGTCACGGGGGGCCACCTCCACACTCTCAACCCGTAACCCAGCCTGAGGGTCTTCAGGCCGGGGAGCCTTGGCTGGTCTGGAGGGGTGTTTGTTCCCCACAGTCTTTCTCTGGCTGCTGCTGTCCCCAACGTGTGAGGCGGCCGGGGTCTTGTGGCGGACATGCTGGTTGTGGGCAGCGCCCTCACTGCGTTGAGGTTTGGCTTCACCGTCACTGAATTCTGGGTGATACGGGGGTGTGTGGGATTTGTAGTCCCTGGGAGTAATGGCGGACTCCTCGTCATGGCTCTGCTGCTGTTTGGGTAGAGGGCTCAGTAGAGTGTCACTCTGGCTCTCTGTGCTGGGGTTCTGCTGGCTCACTCTGATCCAGTTGTTCAACTGCCAGTTAGTCACCACGGGGCCCTCAGTCTGGACAGACAGACAATATTCAAGAAATGTAAAGAAACAGACCTAGTTCTGAGATTGAGCAGGCTTTTTAGTCCAGGACTTTAATTTGTAAGTTATTTGAGTTATTTAAGTGTTCTGAGCGCATGACTAAGCAGTGTGCTGTGTGATTGTACCTTGGGCACAGGTGGGCTGCTGCTCCTGATGGGTTGTGGGGCCTCCTCTGTCCCACTCTCACTGCCTGACTCAGACCCTGAGCTGCTCTCAGAGTCACTGGAGCTGGCCGACTCCACCCCACTGGAATGTGCTGCTATAACCGTACTGAGGACCAGAAAGAGCGAGAACAAGGTTACAACCGTACTGAGACAGAGACCACCAAGTAGGGTTACATGCAAGCAGAGAACACTGAGACAGACACAGGTTAGTCAGAGCAGTATGTGAGAGGACAGAGAATGAAAGTCTTATATCCTGACACAGCGCGATAAAAAAAAATGTAGGGCTGTAGCAGTCATGACATTTTGTCAGCCGGTGATTGTCAGCCGGTCTCACGGTAACTGACCGTTTATTAACAAACACGTTTAGAATCTCCAGGCTGATTTGGAACATCTACATTTAAAAATGTCTAATAAATCCTTTTAATATACACCATCACAATAAACGGGTTGCACAGGCTGATGGACAGAGTAAATAAGCATTTTAACATCATAGATTTAGCCAGTGGTAATTTGTGGAATAGACACTGGCTGGAATGTGATTTTAACCAATCAGCATTCAGGATTAGACCCCCGTTGTATAACTGGTTATGTGCTATGCCATAGGCTAGTCCATTCCAGAGCGAGTGTGCAAATGAAGTGGCTATGTTGAGCAAGTAAGTGATCATTTGAAACAGGTCCTACATGCTAGATTTAGAGTGATTTGGCAACTTTAGAAGTGAATGATACAAACCTTAGAATGTCTTCGAAATCAAAACATATAAGGGCTTCAGGATGCGACTACAGGCTATTGATGAATAAGTCACAAAAAAAGCTTGCACTCAGTTCCTTGCCTCAGGCTGCACATGCTGTTTTCTCATCAAGTGATCCTATTTTCAACCATCAAACTATTCTTAATTTAATCACATCTTTACTAATGTGTACAATTAGTTAATATTTACAATGTCTAAAGGGGGGGGGGGGGGGGGGGGGGGAAATCAGCTGGAATAGGAACGTTTTCCCAATGTTTTTCAATCACGGCGGGTAAGCTACTCCGGTTTTATAGGGGAGTCTGAATACTTTCTGAATGCACTGTGCATACCCCTTTGGAAGGAAACCAATATTTTTGTCTTGCCCATTCACCCTCTGAATGGCACACATACACAATCCATGTCTCAAATCCTGCATTAAAATCAGTCTCTACACTGATTGAAGTCGATTTAGTGACATCAGCTTTCACTTGGATTCACCTGGTCAGTCTATGTCATGGAAAGAGCAGGTGTTCTTAATGTTTTGTCCAACATACCTACAGTAGAAAAGTGTAGAATATCTTCTTTCTAATGATTAAGTGACCTCAATTATCTCAACTCCTAATATTGAGCAAATAACATTCGCGTATCTGACATATTCTTACATCTACCATTGCGGCAAGTGCCGCTGGCTGCTGGTAAGCTTTCCTGACTTTATGTTTTGCCAACACATGGCTAACCCTCTGTTTAAACAGCTGCTCTTAGCGAGAATGTGTTTGAAGTTACCTTAAGGAAATCTCCTGACATCTACTCTGTAAGGACATAAATAATGTAGAGATAGAATGCATTCAGACAGACAGTGAGGGCTGTTTCAGGTGTAGGTGAGTGAAGGGAGATACTGTAGAGCTCTTTCACCCTCCCCCCACCTGTACTGTAGATAGAAATAAGACTGTCTACCTGTCTATGGTAATAGGACTGTCCCCTGGGTGCCTACCCCAACAGAAGTCGTTTCCGCTTGGGGCCCACTAGCCTGAGCCCTACCTGCAGCCCTAGACTCTCTCCTGTGCTCAGGTGGCTCAGGTGTTTGGGGGGGGGGGGGGGGGGGGGGGGGGGTCCCCATCACACACAGGTGAGGTGCATGTGTGACATGGCGTGTTGTAAGAGGACTTCACCTATTTAGACAAAGTTAAACCATTCACAAAAGTTAATATCAATAGCTTGAATTAAATCAATTTCAACCACCAGGAGGAAGTATTCAATCACTTTCAACGACCAGGAGGAAGTATTCAATCACTTTCAACGACCAGGAGGAAGTATTCAATCACTTTCAACGACCAGGAGGAAGTATTCAATCACTTTCAACGACCAGGAGGAAGTATTCAATCACTTTCAACGACCAGGAGGAAGTATTCAATCACTTTCAACGACCAGGAGGAAGTATTCAATCACTTTCAACGACCAGGAGGAAGTATTCAATCACTTTCAACGACCAGGAGGAAGTATTCAATCACTTTCAACGACCAGGAGGAAGTATTCAATCACTTTCAACGACCAGGAGGAAGGCAGTATTATTCGAAAGCAGTTAATAAATATAACAAGGGAAAATAGTGATGGAAGAGTCATCTTCTCAACACCATGTCCTCACTGTGACGTTAAAGAGACAGGGTCGTAATTTCTCAGCTGTTAGATAAGAAACTGTGACACAAACGGCTGTGTAATGACACTGGCCCTGCAGGAGCAGTCTGCTTTGCATGTGGCCATGTAAAGACAGAAAGGCAGTCTGTCATGCAGATGGCACACCCACATGTGAGTAGAGGCTCCTGCTATGTGCCCCTGCTGGTGAAACCTCTAACCTGAGGGCAGGGTGGTATATCTGCCGGTGAAACCTCTAATCTGAGGGCAGGGTGGTATATCTGCTGGTGAAACCTCTAATCTGAGGGCAGAGTGGTATATCTGCCGGTGAAACCTCTAATTTGAGGGCAGAGTGGTATATCTGCCGGTGAAACCTCTAATCTGAGGGCAGGGTGGTATATCTGCCGGTGAAACCTCTAATCTGAGGGCAGGGTGGTATATCTGCCGGTGAAACCTCTAATCTGACAGCAGGGGGCTATCTATACACACACACACACACACTACATGGGGTCACCACAACGTTTTCAACCCGAAGGGGAGGCCAGGGCCTAGTTGGGGACTTGACACAGGGTGATAGCAGGCTATACTCACCATGAGCTCTGTTGACAGATGGTGGAGGACGGGGCTAGTGGAGGTGATGCATAGTGTTCTAAGAAGATAAGAGAGAACACCAAACGTCATTACTAAAACTCAGACCCCACTAAACAGCATCATGGCCGGTCACCAATCAGTGAGCTTAGTGGAAGGGATTCAGGCATACAAGGTCAATACAGACCCGGGGGGTGGTAAAGGGTCAGAGCTTGACTCATTAAAGAGGAGAAGCTAGTGGTTTATTATTTCTTGGTCGGCCAGTTCAATAGATGGGAGATTAACAACACGGCTGTGATAAACAACTTTCTAACTGTGGGCGGGAAAGAGAGAGAGAGAGAAGAGAGAAGAGAGAAGAGAGAGAGAAGAGAGAGAGAGAAGAGAGAAGAGAGAGAGAGAGTAAGAGGAGGGAAAGAGAGAGAGCGAGCGCGAAAGAGAGAGAGAGAGTATTTTCAACTTGATGCATGTAATATGGTATATCCAGTGAGTGCAGACTCCCAATTTCCCCACATTAACGTGATGTAATATGGTATATCCACATTAACGTGATGTAATATGGTATATCCACATTAACGTGATGTAATATGGTATATCCACATTAACGTGATGTAATATGGTACATCCACATTAACGTGATGTAATATGGTGTATCCACATTAACGTGATGTAATATGGTGTATCCACATTAACGTGATGTAATATGGTGTATCCACATTAACGTGATGTAATATGGTGTATCCACATTAACGTGATGTAATATGGTATATCCACATTAACGTGATGTAATATGGTATATCCACATTAACGTGATGTAATATGGTATATCCACATTAACGTGATGTAATATGGTATATCCACATTAACGTGATGTAATATGGTATATCCACATTAACGTGATGTAATAAGGTATATCCACATTAACGTGATGTAATAAGGTATATCCACATTAACGTGATGTAATAAGGTATATCCACATTAACGTGATGTAATATGGTATATCCACATTAACGTGATGTAATATGGTATATCCACATTAACGTGATGTAATATGGTATATCCACATTAACGTGATGTAATATGGTATATCCACATTAACGTGATGTAATATGGTATATCCACATTAACGTGATGTAATATGGTATATCCACATTAACGTGATGTAATAAGGTATATCCACATTAACGTGATGTAATAAGGTATATCCACATTAACGTGATGTAATATGGTATATCCACATTAACGTGATGTAATATGGTATATCCACATTAACGTGATGTAATAAGGTATATCCACATTAACGTGATGTAATAAGGTATATCCACATTAACGTGATGTAATATGGTATATCCACATTAACGTGATGTAATAAGGTATATCCACATTAACGTGATGTAATAAGGTATATCCACATTAACGTGATGTAATAAGGTATATCCACATTAACGTGATGTAATATGGTATATCCACATTAACGTGATGTAATATGGTATATCCACATTAACGTGATGTAATATGGTATATCCACATTAACGTGATGTAATATGGTATATCCACATTAACGTGATGTAATATGGTATATCCACATTAACGTGATGTAATATGGTATATCCACATTAACGTGATGTAATATGGTATATCCACATTAACGTGATGTAATATGGTATATCCACATTAACGTGATGTAATATGGTATATCCACATTAACGTGATGTAATATGGTATATCCACATTAACTTACTTTGTCCTGGAGATGCAGGAGGGACATGCTGTGCTTCCTGTGAGGGGACAAAGTAGAGGCAACCAGCTTTAATGACACACACACACACACCACACACACACACCACACACACCACACACACACCACACACACACACACCACACCACACCACACACACACCACACACACACCACACACACACCACACACACACACACCACACACACACACCACACACACGCACGCACCATGAAACAAACAGGCCATGAAACAAACAGGCCATGAAACACACACACACACAGGCCATGAAACACACACACACACACACACACACACACACACACACACACACACACACACACACACACACCACTGAACAAGGTGGATGACGGGGCTAACACACAACAAGAGAGACATTATGCTTCCCTCAGAATCTACGACAACACTGATGATTAATGTCTGTAGTGTAGGTGCTGTGAATTACTGTCTGTGACTAAGTTAATGTATGTAGTGTAGGTGCTGTGAATTACTGTCTGTGACTAAGTTAATGTATGTAGTGTAGGTGCTGTGAATTACTGTCTGTGACTAAGTTAATGTATGTAGTGTAGGTGCTGTGAATTACTGTCTGTGACTTAGTTAGCATAAGAGGACATTTATTTGTGGATTCTAAGTTGCTAGTACAGTGAGGTTGTGTGGTGTGTAAACGGTGTGTAAATGGTGTGTAAATGGTGTGTAAATGGTGTGTAATTGCAGCAGGGCCTTCAGGCTCACCTTGACTGGGGAGGAGAACTTGGAGGGCTCAACTGTGCTGGGTGTGTGTATGGCAGTCAGGAGAGGAGGCCAGGAGTGGGTCATTTCCTGAAGGAGGGAGAGAGAGGTCAACCCAGAGAGGAGGACTAACTACACCAGGTTAACTACTAAGACCCAGAGAGGACTAACTATTCTACACAGCAGGACCCAGAGAAGAGGACTTACTACACTACACAGAAGGACCCAGAGAGGAGGACTAACTACACTACACACCAGGACCCAGAGAAGAGGACTAACTACACTACACACCAGGACCCAGAGAAGAGGACTAACTACACTACACACCAGGACCCAGAGAGGAGGACTAACTACACCACACACCAGGACCCAGAGAAGAGGACTAACTACACCACACACCAGGACCCAGAGAGGAGGACTAACTACACCACACACCAGGACCCAGAGAAGAGGACTAACTACACCACACACCAGGACCCAGAGAGGAGGACTAACTACACCACACACCAGGACCCATATGACTCATTCATACAGCACATTAAGTGGTGTTCTGTCCTGAATTAATAGTAGCCAGCTCGGTAAACATGGGTTGTATTTAACACAGGAATGTGAAAAGCGGCCATGTGCTCAGCGACTGATCCCTCTTAAGCAACCCAACATTCTTCATGATGATAATGAACACTTGCAAACTGAGCTACCACCACTTCTCCCCTCTGTAGAATTGATTACAGCTGTAAGTAAAGATTTGAGAACTGCTTACCCTCAGAATGTCCTCCACACAGTCAGCTTCATTTGACAGCGTCTGGAAAGGAGCACAACAACGTTTGAGTGACACAGAAACCAGCCAATAGAGGAAGCTTGAACAAAACACGTACATAACACAGTCATGGTGGTAAATGCTGTGAAACAGCTAGGACCATGTGACCTTCCCTGACACACAAACACACATGCCCACGTGCGCACACACACACAATGAACCCTTTTGCGACCTCACACCTGATACAGTCCAGTGAGCTTGAGAAGAGGCCCTTCTCAGAGGTCAGACTGAGGCCAGGCCAAGCCAGGGTGTGTGTGTTAGTCTGTGGCCTCCATGATTGGAATCTCAGAGCTCAAAGATGGTCACAGAATTTCAGTTCAAGTTCAGACAAATCACAGAATTTGCCTTTTTGGATGGACTTTTAATTCTCTCTTTACTGTACGTCACACTAACAAATACATGTTAAAGATGAATTGTTAACAGCAATGTCTTGAGTTGTCTCTTATAAAGAACAGCAATGTCTTGAGTGCACAGAAGCGTCAACTAAGGCTTCCATGATTAAGGCCGATTTAGGCAGCCATCCAGGAACGATGCAGCATGTACAAAATTATTTTATCAGATTAACATTCTGACAACAAACAATGGTGTTCTGATGTCACTTCAGCTGACAGTTCGCCGAGCCAGGCAGTTTTCAGTGAAACCTTTCAACTGACGTGTTTCAGCAGTCTATAGAGTACCAAAGACAGACTTAAGATACATAGATAGATAAGATACTTTATTGTTCCCCGGGGGAAAATTCCTTCGTCAAGCAGCTACGAAAAACACAGGGCAGGTGCAAAATGCCAGAACGAAAATAAACAAAAGGGTACAGGGTACCCCCTGTATATATCCTCCTCATAATGACTCTGTACCGGTACCCCTGTATATATCCTCCTCATAATGACTCTGTACTGGTACCACTGTATATATCCTCCTCATAATGACTCTGTACTGGTACCACTGTATATATCCTCCTCATAATGACTCTGTACTGGTACCACTGTATATATCCTCCTCATAATGACTCTGTACTGGTACCCCTGTATATATCCTCCTCATAATGACTCTGTACCGGTACCCCTGTATATATCCTCCTCATAATGACTCTGTACTGGTACCCCTGTATATATCCTCCTCATAATGACTCTGTACTGGTACCCCTGTATATATCCTCCTCATAATGACTCTGTACTGGTACCACTGTATATATCCTCCTCATAATGACTCTGTACTGGTACCCCTGTATATATCCTCCTCATAATGACTCTGTACTGGTACCACTGTATATATCCTCCTCATAATGACTCTGTACTGGTACCACTGTATATATCCTCCTCATAATGACTCTGTACTGGTACCACTGTATATATCCTCCTCATAATGACTCTGTACTGGTACCACTGTATATATCCTCCTCATAATGACTCTGTACTGGTACCACTGTATATATCCTCCTCATAATGACTCTGTACTGGTACCACTGTATATATCCTCCTCATAATGACTCTGTACTGGTACCACTGTATATATCCTCCTCATAATGACTCTGTACTGGTACCACTGTATATATCCTCCTCATAATGACTCTGTACTGGTACCACTGTATATATCCTCCTCATAATGACTCTGTACTGGTACCACTGTATATATCCTCCTCATAATGACTCTGTACTGGTACCACTGTATATATCCTCCTCATAATGACTCTGTACTGGTACCACTGTATATATCCTCCTCATAATGACTCTGTACTGGTACCACTGTATATATCCTCCTCATAATGACTCTGTACTGGTACCACTGTATATATCCTCCTCATAATGACTCTGTACTGGTACCACTGTATATATCCTCCTCATAATGACTCTGTACTGGTACCCCTGTATATATCCTCCTCATAATGACTCTGTACTGGTACCCCTGTATATATCCTCCTCATAATGACTCTGTACTGGTACCCCTGTATATATCCTCCTCATAATGACTCTGTACTGGTACCCCTGTATATATCCTCCTCATAATGACTCTGTACTGGTACCCCTGTATATATCCTCCTCATAATGACTCTGTACCGGTACCACTGTATATATCCTCCTCATAATGACTCTGTACTGGTACCACTGTATATATCCTCCTCATAATGACTCTGTACTGGTACCACTGTATATATCCTCCTCATAATGACAGTAGGCCTACTGTACTTTATATTCATATGAGAGGGTATTTTAGTTGGAGCAGTCCTGTCTGGTCGCCTGATAAGCAGCTCCCATTGTTCGTGCACTCATGCTATGCAATACCTTTTTGCACTCCTGACTTCTTGTATTTTGACTTTTTCATACTGCAGCTCTATGTATCATGTATCGTGTATCTGTCTTCTGTGTATTTCGTTCTGGCATTTTGCTCCTGCCCTGTGTTTTTCATAGCTGCTTGACAAAGTAATTTATTTTTAATCTATCTAATTGTTTATTTTTTATAGGCTAATGTTACTCCCTTTAAATCATCTGTACATGCTTGTGAATTGTTGCATTATTCAAGAGTGTAGTATGGTTAAGACCCTCTAAACACAGCAGTGAGTAAATTTGTTTTAATGAAACTGTTTTATTTGTTTTCTCTGTCAGACAGACGGACTCAACATAACGGCTCCCAGACGCTCAACATAACGGCTCCCAGACGCTCAACATAACGGCTCCCAAACGCTCAAAATAACGGCTCCCAGACGCTCAACATAACGGCTCCCCGACGCTCAACATAACGGCTCCCCGACGCTCAACATAACGGCTCCCCGACGCTCAACATAACGGCTCCCCGACGCTCAACATAACGGCTCCCAGACGCTCAACATAACGGCTCCCAGACGCTCAACATAACGGTTCCCAGACGCTCAACATAACGGCTCCCCGACGCTCAACATAACGGCTCCCAGACGCTCAACATAACGGCTCCCAGACGCTCAACATAACGGCTCCCAGACGCTCAACATAACGGCTCCCAGACGCTCAACATAACGGCTCCCAGACGCTCAACATAACGGCTCCCAGACGCTCAACATAACGGCTCCCAGACGCTCAACATAACGGCTCCCAGACGCTCAACATAACGGCTCCCAGACGCTCAACATAACGGCTCCCAGACGCTCAACATAACGGCTCCCAGACGCTCAACATAACGGCTCCCAGACGCTCAACATAACGGCTCCCAGACGCTCAACATAACGGCTCCCAGACGCTCAACATAACGGCTCCCAGACGCTCAATATAACGGCTCCCTGACGCTCAACATAACGGCTCCCAGACGCTTACGACTACGCTCCTAGGCTACGTGCCAAAGGCCCCCCTATTCCTTTTATAGTGTACTACTTTTGACCAGGGCCCTATGGTTTCTGGTCAAAAGTAGTGGACTATGTAGGGGATAGGGTGCCATTTGGGATGCCAACCACAAACAGTAGAGCTGTCAAGCCACAGACACAACACATTCAGACTTCTCTCGCTCTCCTCAGACTACTGCTGCAACATAACAGCCTAGGTAGTGGTTAGGGTTTAGTGCCTAACAACTACTATATTCCAACATACCAGCTTGAAAAAAAATATTTGTTTATAAACCGTGGAAGCAAGGGACTGTCCCGATACGCTACTTCCATCAAAAAGCCCCAGCCTCGTAGCTGCTTTTTTCAAAAACAAAAAAAGCTCTGCACAAAACATGGGGTTGTGTGACAAGTCTTTTGCTGTGTTTTTCCCTCAGGTTTCCATGTTTCAGATAAGGGGACTAAAGTAGTCCTCACTCAGCTCACAGCAGTAGTTACGTAAGGTGGTGATGACAAAGCAAATGCATTGTGCTGCTGAAAGGGAGGCCTCAGCGGAGAACTGCTGCTGGCAATCTCTCAGTGGCGGCTGAGGTCACTAGCTGCCATATAAACAGCACTAAGCGTGGATGGGTGGGGTGGGAGGACGGCTTTTCTCTCTCTGTTGAAGTGTATAACGCCACACCACAAACACAGCCTGGACCGGAGAGCCACTTAATACTTAGCCAACCAGTGCTGACTAGGTCATTAGTCTACTTTAGATAGACAAACATCAAGGGCTCCAGGATTTAGTCTTTAGAAAAGTATCAAAAGGAGGAGTGTGTGGGATCGCTGGCTACTGCTGCTCTGAGACAAGACAACACCACCTGGGGCTGGGCGAAGACAGAGGGGGACAGCACAACGCTAACATGTAAACCAAATGAAAAGTTCATTGGCGGATTTGCAGACATTATCGCAGGTGTAGCGAAATGCTTATGTTTCTAGCTTTTAACAGTGCAGCAATATCTAGCAACACATATCTACAAGTGAATAATATCTAGCAACACATATCTACAAGTGAATAATATCTAGCAACACCTATCTACAAGTGAATAATATCTAGCAACACCTATCTACAAGTTAATAATATCTAGCAACACATATCTACAAATGAATAATATCTAGCAACACGTATCTACAAGTTAATAATATCTAGCAACACATATCTACAAGTGAATAATATCTAGCAACACCTATATACAAGTGAATAATATCTAGCAACACCTATCTACAAGTGAATAATATCTAGCAACACCTATCTACAAGTGAATAATATCTAGCAACACCTATCTACAAGTGAATAATATCTAGCAACACCTATATACAAGTGAATAATATCTAGCAACACCTATCTACAAGTGAATAATATCTAGCAACACATATCTACAAGTGAATAATATCTAGCAACACCTATCTACAAGTTAATAATATCTAGCAACACATATCTACAAGTTAATAATATCTAGCAACACATATCTACAAGTCAATAAAATAACAATAATAATCTGGGATTGATTTGCACTTTTCACAGTACGTTCATCTCTAGGAGACAGAACACTTCTGATAGGCTTTTAGAACTGTTTGGCCATAATGACCATCGTTATGTTTGGAGGAAAAAGGGGGAGGCTTGCAAGCCGAAGAACACCATCCCAACCGTGAAGCACGGGGGTGGCAGCATCATGTTGTGGGGGTGCTTTGCTGCAGGAGGGACTGGTGCACTTAAAATAGATGGCATCATGAGGATGGAAAATGATGTGGATATATTGAAGCAACATCTCAAGACATCAGTCAGGAAGTTAAAGCTTGGTCTCAAACGGGTCTTCCAAATGGACAATGACCCCAAGCATACTTCCAAAGTTGTGGCAAAATGGCTTAAGGACAACAAAGTCAAGGTATTGGAGTGGCCATCACAAAGTCCTGACCTCAATCCTATAGAACATTTGTGGGCAGAACTGAAAAGGCGTGTGCAAGCAAGGAGGCCTATTAACCTGACTCAGTTACACCAGTTCTGTCAGGAGGAATGGGCCAAAATTCACCCAACTTATTGTGGGAAGCTTGTGGAAGGCTACCCGAAACGTTTGATCCAAGTTAAACAATTTAAAAAGGCAATGCTACCAAATACTAATTGAGTGAATGTAAACTTCTGACCCACTGGGAATGAAATAAATACTATAATAATACAATAATCTCTACTATTATTCTGACATTTTACATTCTAAAAAAAAAAAATGGCCTTAGACAGGGAATTTTTACTAGGATTAAATGTCAGGAATTGTGAAAAACTGAGTTTAAATGTATTTGGCTATTCAACTGTACATACATACATACATACATACATACATACATACATACATACATACATACATACATACATACATACATACATACATACATACATACATACATACATACATACATACATACAGCAGTTCTACAGGATGGTGTGTATAGACAGTAGTTATATAGGATGGTGTGTATAGACAGTAGTTATATAGGATGGTGTGTATAGACAGTATGGACAGTAGTTATATAGGATGGTGTGTATAGACAGTAGTTATATAGGATGGTGTGTATAGACAGTAGTTATATAGGATGGTGTGTATAGACAGTAGTTATATAGGATGTGTGTATAGACAGTATGGACAGTAGTTATATAGGATGGTGTGTATAGACAGTATGGACAGTAGTTATATAGGATGGTGTGTATAGACAGTATGGACAGTAGTTATATAGGATGGTGTGTATAGACAGTATGGACAGTAGTTATATAGGATGGTGTGTATAGACAGTAGTTATACAGGATGGTGTGTATAGACAGTATAGACAGTAGTTATATAGGATGGTGTGTATAGACAGTAGTTATATAGGATGGTGTGTATAGACAGTAGTTATATAGGATGGT
This sequence comes from Thymallus thymallus, assembly GCA_023634145.1. Lineage (NCBI taxonomy): Eukaryota > Metazoa > Chordata > Actinopteri > Salmoniformes > Salmonidae > Thymallus > Thymallus thymallus. The sequence goes on along the minus strand of CM042390.1, from coordinate 39,543,512 downwards.
GTGTATAGAGATAGATAGATACTTTATTGATCCCCCGGGGGGGAAATTTCATTGTCAAGCAGCTACAACAAAACACAGGGCAGGTGCAAAATGCCACAACGAAAGTACACAAAAGACAGATACACGGTACATGATACATAGAGCGGCAGTATGAAAAAGTATAGAAATACAAGATATCTGGAGTGCAAAAAAAAGCTATAAAAGGACATTGCATAGTATGAGTGGTTGGCTGAATATGTACACTATACATTGGTGGATGTTGGATGGTTAACTATACTATACAGGTCGATGGCAGAGAAATACTTCAGTAGCTAAAAATGCGTATGATATGAGCGAGGGTAATAATAGTTTACTTAATAGACAGACTGGGTAAATTAACAGGTAAGTGAAAATTTTGCATGGTTAAATTAGCTGTACAGTTAGGTATACAGTTATATTTACAGATAAGTGAATACTTGCATGTTTACACAAACTGTACAGGTAAATGACAGGAAGAGATACTTTAATAGCTAAAAGTGTGTATGATATCATTTGGGGTAATAATAGTAATTCCCTTAAAATACAGTCCTTAGTGCGCAGGGTTTAATTACAGACAACTGCACTTATTGCACATTCGATATACTAAAAGCAATGAGAAAAGGTGCAACTGGCAGGATACTAATATGCATTCCTGAGTGAATGCCTACGTCCAATAATTACTTACAATATTGCATGTGATATAATATAACAACTGTACATGCGTATGTATATACAGACCTGTATGAATAAATAGGTCCTGAGTGGATGAGTGCTGACGGACCAGAGTTACTCACGGATGAATGCATAATTGTTAGACAGTAGTTATATAGGATGGTGTGTATAGACAGTATGGACAGTAGTTATATAGGATGGTGTGTATAGACAGTAGTTATATAGGATGGTGTGTATAGACAGTAGTTATATAGGATAGTGTGTATAGACAGTATGGACAGTAGTTATATAGGATGATGTGTATAGACAGTAGTTATATAGGATGGTGTGTATAGACAGTAGTTATATAGGATGGTGTGTATAGACAGTAGTTATATAGGATGGTGTGTATAGACAGTAGTTATATAGGATGGTGTGTATAGACAGTAGTTATATAGGATGGTGTGTATAGACAGTAGTTATATAGGATGGTGTGTATAGACAGTAGTTATATAGGATGGTGTGTATAGACAGTAGTTATATAGGATGGTGTGTATAGACAGTAGTTATATAGGATGGTGTGTATAGACAGTATGGACAGTAGTTATAAAGGATGGTGTGTATAGACAGTATAGACAGTAGTTATAAAGGATGGTGTGTATAGACAGTATAGACAGTAGTTATATAGGATGGTGTGTATAGACAGTAGTTATATAGGATGGTGTGTATAGACAGTAGTTATATAGGATGGTGTGTATAGACAGTAGTTATATAGGATGGTGTGTATAGACAGTATGGACAGTAGTTATATAGGATGGTGTGTATAGACAGTATGGACAGTAGTTATATAGGATGGTGTGTATAGACAGTATGGACAGTAGTTATATAGGATGGTGTGTATAGACAGTATGGACAGTAGTTATATAGGATGGTGTGTATAGACAGTAGTTATATAGGATGGTGTGTATAGACAGTATGGACAGTAGTTATATAGGATGGTGTGTATAGACAGTAGTTATATAGGATGGTGTGTATAGACAGTATGGACAGTAGTTATATAGGATGGTGTGTATAGACAGTAGTTATATAGAATGGTGTGTATAGACAGTATGGACAGTAGCTATATAGGATGGTGTGTATGGACAGTATATGAATAGAAGAGGTGTAGTGGGCGATGATCAGACTGTCATAGCAGGATATTTGGTAATACCGGCAGTGGACAATTTTCAAACCCCACTGGGCTTCTGTAATCCAGAAGGTTAGCAATGCTACAAGAACATGTAAAAAAATCCAATAGAGAATGCTAACTAAATGCTAACGAACGCATAGCTTACATTTTATCCAGTATGACCAACTATTTGTAGGACAGACATCCCAGCTCATAAAGTTATACAAGTAACTCAAAAATTTCTACTCAATTTGCTGCGCGCACAAACCAAATATTAGACAGCAAGGCTCTTGATCCAGGGAAGATTCTCTGCTGTTAGCAAGGTTGCTTTAGGAATGTTTGTATTATATTAACCATTAGCTGTTGCGAAAGCCGCAGCTACTCTTCCAGGGATCCACACAGAACATGAAACATGACATGATACAGAGCATTAATAGACAAGGACAGAGCTATATACATTTAAAAACAGCACACATAGCCTACATATCAATACATACACACAAACTATATAGGTCAAATAGGGGATAGGTGTTATAGCGTGAGGTGTTGCTTCATCTGTTCTCTGAAACCAGGTTTGCTGTTCATTTCAGCAATATGAGATGGAACAGTGTTCTACGCAATAATGGCTCTATATAATGCTTTACACTTTCTTGAATTTGTTCTGATTTGGGGACTGTGAAAATTTATGGTGGGGTGTGTTTGTTTTGTGTGTCAGAGCTGTGCGTTTTCAACACATTAATAAGAAGTGATGCGGTCAGTCTCTCCTCAACTCTTAGCCAAGAGAGACTGGCATGCATAGTATTTATATCAGCCCTCTGATTACAATGAAGAGCAAGACTGTTCAGGGCCAGCTGCAGCTTAACTAGGTATTTTTTTCAGCATATGTCCATATGTCTGGACAAGACTAAACTAACCTCTATTACGGACAGACCTCTCCCCATCTTCACAACCCTTTCATCTATAGGTCTAGCGTTTAGGGAATGATTAGTACCAAATACAATGCTCTTAGTTTTAGAGGTGTTCAGGACTAGTTTATTACTGGCCAGCCATTCAAAAACTGACTGCAACTCTTTGTTAAAGGGCTTCAGTGACTTCATTAGCTGTGGTTGCTGATGTGTACATGGTTGAATCATCAGCACACATGGATGCTTTGTTTAATGCCGGTGGCAGCTCGGAATGCACGATATGGTTGAAAAGCCATACAACTTAAGTTCAACAGGTTATGGTCAATAATATAAAAGTAATGTGTGTCAGTGCTGTACATGTTGAGTGCTCTTCTCTATAGGCATGCTGAAAGTCTGTTCATTTGTTTACAGAGAAATAGCAAATAACATATATATGTTTTTCTAACAGTTTGCTACGAGCTGGCAGTAGCTTTCCATCCAATGCCGTGAGGTTTGACATTATTGATCGATAACAATAATTTTTCCACCTCTCCCACACTAACTTCAAACTTAAAAATAATGTTTTTATTTCATTATTATTTTTTATACATGAGTACGATTGTTCGTTGTTGGCATTTGCTGCCTAGGTTTACCCACTCTGCCCATCTCTTTCAACCATACAGTTTTTCAATTCCTCACTTCTAACAGTCAGTTTCTTAACATGTGCATGTTTATCAATAACTGGAAAAAGCTATTTCATAAATTCATCAAGTGCAGCATCTGGATGCTACTTATTAATCACATCAGAACAAAAAAATGTAATATAATATAACTTTTATATAATCTCCTATACACTATTTTAGGCCCAGCTTTCTGAAATGTGCCTTTCCTAGATATAGCCACTATATTGAGTTCTACAGTATTAGTAAAAATGTGACCAATACATGTGATGATCTTGTTCCTGTAGTGTTTGTAAACACCCTGGTAGGTTGATTAATAACCTGAACCAGATTATAGGCACTTGTTACAGTCATTAAAACCAGTCATTATTCAAGTCCCCAAGAAAGTACACCTCTCTGTTTACATCACATACACCATCAAGCATTTCACACATATTATTTAGATACTGACTGTTAGCACTTCATGGTCTATAGCAACACCGCAAAATAATAGGCTTTAGATGAGACCGGTGAACCTGCAGCAATAACACTTAACATGAGATCTTTTCTAAGCATTACTGGGATATGGAGATATATATACACATACACATACACCCACACACACACACACACACACACACACACACACACACACACACACACACACACACACACACACACACACACACACACACACACACACACACACACACACACACACACACACACACACACACACACACACACACACACACACACACACACACACACACAGTTGAAGTTGGAAGTTTACATACTCAGTTTTTCACAATTCCTGACATTTAATCCTAGTAAAAATTCCCTGTCTTAGGTCAGTTAGGATCACCACTTTATTTTAAGAATGTGAAATGTCAGAATAATAGTAGAGAGAATGATTTATTTAAGCTTTTTTTTTTTTTTTACTTTCATCACATTCCCAGTGGGTCAGAAGTTTAAATTACACTCAATTAGTATTTGGTAAAGTTCAGGGCAGAGGCCGGCTAGTCTCTCGTTCCCATCTTTGATGCACCTGTACGGTCTCCACCTCCTAGATGGTAGCAGGGTGAATAGACCATGGCTCAGGTGGCTGAGGTCCTTGATGATCTTCTTGGTCTTCCTGTGACACCGGGTGATGTAGACGTCCTGGAGAGCAGGCAGTGTTCCCCCGATGATCCGATGGGCTGACTGCACCACCCTCTGGAAAGACCTGCGGTTGCGGGTGGTGTTTGTGAGGGTCTAAGGGGTCTAACCTCCTCCCTGTAGACTGAGGTTTTAGGCCCAAGGAGTGCAGGAAAGGAGTGAATTGGATCTTGCAGATACTCTACCAAAGTTCCACCCTAAAGTCTACACCGGTTGTATTTGGCAGTTGTATTTGACGCATGTAACAAATACAATTTGATTTGTCTTGTCATTGTTGGTAAATCAGGCCTACCACTGTTGTGTCGTCAGCAAACTTGATGATTGAGTTGGAGTCAATCAGTCCCGTGTTGAGGATCAGTGTGGCGGAGGTGTTGCATACCTCTAGCACCTGGGGTCAGTCTGTCAGGAAGTCTAGAACCCAGGTGCACAGGGAGGAGTTCAGACCTTTAGTTTTGAAGGCTGAGCTGTAGTCGAACAGCCTTCTCACATAGGTATTCCTCTTGTCCAGGTTGGATAGGGCAGGTGTCAGGTAAGGTGGTGGTGATTTCATCCTTAACTAGCCTCTCAAAGTACTTCCTGATTACAGGAGTAAGTTATGGGGCCAGTCATTTAGTTCAGTTACCTTCATTTTCTGGGGTACAGGAACAGTGGTGGACATCTTGAAACAAGTGGGGACAACAGACTGCATTAGGGAGAGGTTGAATATGTCAGTAAACACTCCAGCGAGCTGGTCTGCACATGCTCTGAGGACGCGGCTTGGGATGCCGTCTGGGCCGGCAGCCTTGCGTGGGTTAACTTGAATGTCTTACTCACGTCGGCCACAGAGATCAGGAGCACACAGTCCTCGCCTTTGGTACAGTCTCGGCCAGGTCCAATTCATGCCTTTCCCCTACCCCTCGTCCCTAACCCTTCAATGTTCTGAAGGGTCTGGATAGTAGCTTAAACTACGCATAAAATAAAGCACCACCACAGACACACAAAGACAAGTTAAAGTCAATAAACCCCCAAAAAGGAGAGGTTCAATAAATCTTGAGGTCCCTGGCAGACCTACAGAGCATGCCTTGAAATGTCTAGATCACACCAACTCTCCCTCAGCAGTTAATATGGCTCATCTTGACTACTAACGAGACACACCCTTCTTTCCTAACCCCATACTACACGACTACAGTAGAGTCGGGCACCAGACTACTGCTCAACCACATTCCAACACACACACACACACATACACACACACACACACACACACACACGACTAACCAATGCTGGGGATTTAGGATGGGGTACAATGGCATGGACATTTTCTAAACAGGAACCAGGTCTGGATAACAACAAACAAATCACCAAAGCAACACCACCTCACTGCATTCCTTGTGTACCAGCCAGGTAGTATAGTCTAGCTACTTTAAGCATTGCAATTCAAGGTGAGACTTAGGCTGTGTTTACATAGGCAGCCCAATTATGGGCAAAAGATCTGATCGAACAAAAGACCAAATAGTGGAAAAATCAAAGAATTGGGCTGATTTGTACATTCAGTGTAAGAAATGTACAACTGTGTGATAAAATCTAGGAATCAGTTTGGCCTACCTTGAGTTTGGCCAGTGGCTACAGAGAAGCCTCCTCAACCATGTTGTATTACTACTGACTGTGATTGTCTCCCTGTGTTAACAGGCGCCAGACTGCCAGCCCTGATGACAGTGTGTACGTGTGGGCGTTTTGCTGAAGTGCAAAGCCACACAAACACACACCCATTTCTTGGAGCGCCCTTACTTCAGCCTAGTCACGGACCTCAGAAGACTTTGCTGACTGCCCCCACTACTAAGAGTAGCCTAAACATATGCCATTAAGCAGAAGCTATGGCCACCACGTGCTACAGATCCAAAGCAAGACTGTTTAGTATCAGTTTCACTTTTTTTTTTATCAGTACTTTATTTAAAACAGTTGTGACTGTTCACTAGTGGACCTTTCTTTAGTTTAGTTAATAGGTCTGTGAGGAAACGTATTGATCCAAATAATTCCTCTCAGTACCTTCAGCTCCATTCTAAAGTTCCTGGGTCAGAGTCTGAGCTGCCCAGGCAAACAACCTGAGAGAGATTACTGTGCCACATTCAATTGTTATCGCAGAAGGATTTAAGCATTACACTACTGTATGGCTGAGGCAGCGCTTAGACAGCAGAGTAGAGCACAATGCTCCATGTAGGGCTGGGGCAGGCAGCTTCAAGCTGGATAAAAATAGAAACACAATGGAACCCCAGACGCCAAACACCTCTACATCACCCACTCTCCAGGACATTCACTATGGATTCAATTCAATGGAACCCCAGACGCCAAACACCTCTACATCACCCACTCTCCAGGACATTCACTATGGATTCAATTCAATGGAACCCCTGACACCAAACACCTCTACATCACCCACTCTCCAGGACATTCACTATGGATTCAATTCAATGGAACCCCTGACACCAAACACCTCTACATCACCCACTCTCCAGGACATTCACTATGGATTCAATTCAATGGAACCCCTGACGCCAAACACCTCTACATCACCCACTCTCCAGGACATTCACTATGGATTCAATCAACGTAACTTCAGGGTTGCATGTATAGGACCCAACATTGTGGAACATTCAGATAGAAATATATTATTTAGAACAGATGTGCCTCTCTGACAATGACTAGGGGAGTCATCTGACATGTCAGCTCTATTCGTGTTCAGTTTGTGAGGGGTGAGTTGAAGTGAGCGGGTGGGGGGGGGGGGGGGGGGGGGTTATGAGTCACTACAAAGTTATCTTCTGCTGGATTAGTACCCGCAGTGGGTGAAAACGCCAGCCTGCCAAATCAGCACTGCTGGGTTAGTGTCCACGTGTGCCAGGGGCCAGGGAGTGGCCAGGGCAGGAAGGGGCCCCAACAATGAGCAGAGCTGCTGCAGGTGCAGCCTGGGCTGTGGGGGGGGTGTGAGGCGGGTGGAGGACAGGGGATTGGCCACATTCCTCATAAGAGAGGCATTTAATATATCTGGATTGTGGACAGCCTTAGAAAGGCAGGATTAAACAAATTATGAAGTGTGCTGCTCTGCGCTCAGAAGCTGTCCTCTCTGGATGGAGTGGAGAGAAAGTTGAAGATTAATCTTGGCTCAAAACAGTATGGTCAACAAGCTCAGCTCTTCTTAGTCCAGGTTTTTTTCTGCATAGAAAAGTATTGGGCGGGCAAGAAAAAAAACAAGATCGTTAGGGAGAATCTAAAATTCTCCAAAATGTCTTGGCATGTGGCCCTGATTGATTTTGTTATAATGTTTGAGTCCCTCAGAATAAAAATACGGCATAAACAACAGTAAAGATTGCTCTCCGCCTCATGGCAAAATGTGTAGAATTGCAGGAAACTAGGTTTAAAACGGTAAAGATTGCTCTCCGCCCCATGGCAAAATGTGTAGAACCGCTTTAAAAACAGTCAAACGTTGTCTGAGGCCGAGAAGGGCACTAAAATATTAGAGACTGCGCCATTGGTCACACCATCGCCATCCCCACCACCGAAGCCCCATTTTGATCCAGAAAAAACCCTGTGAAAACAACCTGAGGGAGAATTCTCTAGTTGGCTTATAGAGACAAGGGCAATATTATATTCTGATCTGCAAGTACGATGAGGGCCGTGAGGTGATTAGTATGGCGAATAAAATTCATTGCAAAATGTAAACAAAAACAACAAATGAATACCAAAATAAATGCATTGCAATTTTTTGGTTAGGCCTACAAAAACAGACATACCTGATTAGTCAAGTTGACTCAAGTCACTGAAGAATAACAAAATCGCTAATGATTAGTAGGGATGTAACGATTCACGGATATGCGTCGGCCTCCGATTCACGTTTAAGATACAAGTGCATCGGTCCGTGGACCACAAAACGATCCAAATGTAGCATGAATTGGTCTGAAAATCGATTCAAATGTTACGAATCGCCGGTTCACTAAAACATATTGCTCACCTTACATGCTTTCTACCCTCCAAAAATACCTCATCTTTGGTGACCGGTGTAATTTACGATGTTATTGTCATCTATCCGCTGTTGAAAATTGTGTTTCACTGGAATAAAAGTAAGCTACCGGAGACACGACTCTCATCCGACTATACCTGCTGAATGGGGCTTAAAGAGATTTTATTCTGATTGTTCAGGTTCACCATCAGCAATAGTTTTGAAAGTGTTGCTTTAAACAATCAGTGTATATGGTCATTTTTAGATATACAGGGTAAAGTTGATCATTTCATAAGGAGGAATCCCTTTTGCAAGGCGCACTGCATGGATGAAGCAAAAACAGGAGAGCGGATCCCTCCATAAAAACGTCCAAACGGTCAAAACAATTCGATTGTGCTGTATTCACTGGCTATGTCAAAGATAATTTGTAAACGATAAGTATTGATACATTACTAGCTCAAACATATAATCTGCAAGTTAAATTAGCGGAAGATGGCGATTTCAGAGCCAAAGTGGCAGGACAAAAATATATATAGGTTACATTGCCCTAATCTGATAGCAAGGTGTAGATGTCTAGTAGTTACATTGTAGTCTCTCCACAACACTTGACCTAATTGACCGAGTGAAAAGAAGGAAGCCTGTACAGAATGAGATACATTACAACTTCCAGCAGGACAATAACCTAAAACACAAAGCCATATCTACACTGGAGTTGCTTACCAAGACCACGATGTTCCTGAGTGGCCGAGTTACACCGGTACCTCCTGTATATTGTTATTTTATTGTGTTACTTTTTATTTTATAGTTTACTTAGTAAATATTTTCTTCTTAACTCTATTTCTTGAACTGCATTGTTTGTTAAGGGCTTGTAAGTAAGTGAGCATTCATCACCCCCATTGGACACTATTGTAAACGCCCATCATTACCAGATACAGGTGTGCATAAACTGAAGTTACAGATTATTTTCCAGTTGGTGTCTGTCGTCTGTTCCTCCCACAGGTAGACGAGGCCGGACGAGGTCCCATGGCAAATTTAGTGTCCCAAATAGCAGCCTATTCCCTTTATATAAATCAGAGCCCTATGGGTCCTGCTCAAAAGTAGAACACTATGTAGGGAATACCGTTCCACTTGGGACGCAGGCAAAGTCAAAGCCAATTATGGAAAAATTCCCCCACAGAGAGAATAGAATTAGACTAGCATCCGTTCGTTCTGAATGACTTCCACTGACTTGGCCTCACAGGCTGTCAATAAGCTACAGCTGAAGTCAGAAGTTTACATACACCTTAACCAAATACATTTAAACTCAGTTTTTCACAATTCCTGACATTTAATCCTAGTAAGAATTCCCTGTCTTAGGTCAGTTAGGATCACCACTTTACTTTAAGAATGTGAAATGTCAGAATAATAGTAGAGAGAATGATTTATTTCAGATTTTATTTCTTTCATCACATTCCCAGTGGGTCAGAAGTTTACATAGACTCAATTAGTATTTGGTAGCATTGCCTTTAAATTGTTTAACTTGGGTCAAACGTTTCAGGTAGCCTTCCACAAGCTTCCCACAATAAGTAGGGTACGTTTTGGCCAATTCCTCCTGACAGAACTGGTGTAACTGAGTCAGGTTTATAGGCCGCCTTGCTCGCACACGCTTTTTCAGTTCTGCCCACACATTTTCTATAGGATTGAGGTCAGGGCTTTGTGATGGCCACTCCAATACCTTGACTTTGTTGTCGTTTAGCCATTTTGCCACAACTTTGGAAGTATGCTTGGGGTCATTGTCCATTTGGAAGACCCATTAGCGACCAAGCTTTAACTTCCTGACTGATGACTTGAGATGTTGCTTCAATATATCCACAATTTTCCTTCCTCATGATACCATCTATTTTGTGAAGTGCACCAGTCCCTCCTGCAGCAAAGCACCCCAACAACATGCTGCTGCCCCCCCCGTGCTTCACGGTTGGGATGGTGTTCTTGGGCTTGCAAGCCTCCCCCTTTTTCCTCAAAACATAACGATGGTCATTTTGGTCAAACAGTTCTATTTTTGTTTCATCAGACCAGAGGACATTTCTCCAAAAAGTATGATCTTTGTCCCCATGTGCAGTTGCAAATCGTAGTCTGGCTTTATGGCGGTTTTGGAGCAGTGGCTTCTTCCTTGCTGACCGGTCTTTCAGGTCATGTCGATATAGGACTTGTTTTACTGTGGATATAGATACTTTTGTACTCGTTTCCTCCAGCATCTTCACAAGGTCCTTTGCTGCTGTTCTGGGATTGATTTGCACTTTTCGCACCGAAGTTCGTTCATCTCTAGGAGACAGAACGAGTCTCCTTCCTGAGCGGTATGACGGCTGCATGGTCCCATGGTGTTTATACTTGCGTACTATTGTTTGTACAGATGAACGTGGTACCGTCAGGCGTTTGGAAATTGCTCCCAAGGATGAACCAGACTTGTGGAGGTCTACCATTTTCTGAGGTCTTGGCTGATTTCTTTTGAATTTCCCATGATGTCGAGCAAAGAGGCACTGAGTTTGTAGGTAGGCCTTGAAATACATCCACAGGTACACTTTCAATTGACTCAAATGAAGCTTCTAAAGCCATTACATCATTTTCTGGAATTTTCCAAGCTGTTTAAAGTCACAGTCAACTTAGTGTATGTAAACTTCTGACCCACTGGAATTGTGACAGATTATTTCACTGTCTGTAAACAATTGTTGGAAGAATTACTTGTGTCATGCACCAAGTAGATGTCCTAACCGACTTGCCAAAACTATAGTTTGTTAACATGAAATCTGTGTGGTTGAAAAATGAGTTTAAAATGACTAAGTGTATGTAAATGTGTGACTTCTGTACATGTAAGCTGGGCCTGAATGCAAAATTGGCATCCCTCTGCAGTTTTAAGCTGACCAAACGTTCAATATTAACCAAAGAAACAGGCCTGTTCCATTTTAGGCTATGTTCAAGGTTTGTTAGCATGAGGTTACGTAATACTTTTATTTTTCTTTGCTGACCAACTATTGCCTCTATCTAAAGTCCACCTTCCAGTTCTAATCTAAAGTCCAGTTCTTGGCTGTTCAAAGCCAATATCCCTGGCTTGTGTGTTCAGTGTGTCTGGCATTAACTGATATTTCTCCCACAGTAGGCTATATAGGCTAGTCAAAACAAGGAACCACATACACAACCATGGTTAAAAACAGAACAGGGTTCTGCTTACCTCTACAGACTGTGATGGTATCTTCAGCTTAGAAAGGCTGGGCTTGGTGCTTTTCAGTTCTGGTAAGGGTTCATGATAAGACTGGCCATGGAAGTCTTCTGGAGAGGGCTTGAGATCCGGAGACTCGCTGGTCACCTGGTCCTGGCCATCCATGGGCCGGACGTAGGCTGTGGGCTTCTGGGGCATGACCAGGTTGGGCTTTGAGGCCAGCGGTGGAGGGAAGGTCTGAGAGGGCAGGGTTGTCCCCTCGATGGCCAGAGGCGGGATGTCTCTCTGGGGGTCATCCAGGGGTGACACCACCATAGGGATGGGGGAGTTGGGGTGTAGGGGGGAGTCCTGGGGCTCAGAGTCGCTGGGGTCAATGGAATGTAGGGGGGATAGGGGCTCTGCTGGGGGGGACAGCGCGGAGAGGACCGGAGGAAGACTGGCACACTCCCTCAGGTCTGGCCAGGGGCAGGGCTCAGTTTTTCTCTGGTGTGGATCTGGGCTGGCCTGGCCCTGGCTGAGACCCAGGGAGGACTGGGTGTAGGAGGAGGAAGGACCCTGAAGCTTCTTTAGAGGCTGGCCAGAGTGGCTGCTACTAGAAAGACCACCACTCTGGCTTGACCCGTACTGAGGAGAGCTCTGGCTTGCCCCGTACTGAGGAGAATTCTGGCTTGCCCCGTACTGAGGAGAATTCTGGCTTGCCCCGTACTGAGAGCTCTGGAATGGAGGCTTTGCTCGGTCTCGGCTGTGAGATGGCCGCCCATACTTTGGGGTGACGTGAGATTGAGGGTCCTTAGAGAAGCTGCTGTCCAAACACTGGTGAGTGTTGGGGTTGTTCACATCTTCATAACTACCCAGCATCCTCTGGATACGGCTGGACAGCTCATCTTCTTTGTTCGTCTGAAACAGAAAATAAAAGTTACTCAGGTACTTCAGTGTTGACGAGAAGATGGATCACAGCAGGGTTCTTAGCAGCTCTGCAGCAGTTCTTAGCCTTGAAATAGAATTTAAAAAGCACCACAGTATGAGATGGAGGAGGAGAATAATATCATCAGGCTATACGCTCTTTGTTGTTGCGGAAGTTGACCTGATAATGCTAATGTTTACTTTGTATCACTGAGTTTACCTTTAAACCAAACACAGTAACATGCAGTGAGGATAAAACTCATTCACAGAAAGAAAAAGCATGACAGTTTAGCTGATTTCTTTCAGATAAAAGCATGGTTTAAGTAGCTAAATATACTTTTGCCCCTGTATGTGGCGGACTTTCTGATAACCCACCAATATGACCTTTAAAGCAGGAAAGTAGACAAGAAAGTGATCTGTGACAGTAGCTAGCTAACACCACGGGCTGTGGGTTCCATGTATGGGTTCACTGTCACTCCAAACATCGTCCTCTGAAAAGGGCAACGTTGGGCTGTGGTGTAAGAGGTTGCGTCCCGATTCCCTAGCCTTCACTCACATACTCCCTGCCATGGATTTAAAAGTATAGGATTGGTGTAAGCATTGGCTTGAAGGGAGTTTCCACTACGGTTAAATGCATGGTGGGAAGTGTGTAAGTGTACACACCAGTAGTATTAGAAGTATGTACAGTAGTAGTCCATACAGTAGTCGTAGACGAAGTCACTACAGTAGCATCCCTATTTTTGTAGTAGTAGTAGCCCCTATTGTTGTAGTAGTAGTTGTAGTAGTAGTAGTAGCCCCTATTGTTGTAGTAGTAGTTGTAGTAGTAGTAGTAGCCCCTATTTTTGTAGTAGTAGTTGTAGTAGTAGTAGTAGTAATAGTAGTAGCCCCTATTGTTGTAGTTGTAGTAGTAGTAGTAGTCCCTACAGTAGTAGTAGAAGTCCCTACAGTAGTAGTAGAAGTCCCTACAGTAGTAGTAGTAGTAGAAGTCCCTACAGTAGTAGTAGAAGTCCCTACAGTAGTAGTAGTTGTAGTCGTCCCTACAGTAGTAGTAGAAGTCCCTACAGTAGTAGTAGTTGTAGTAGTAATAGTAATAGTAGTAGCCCCTATTGTTGTAGTAGTAGTTGTAGTAGTAGTAGTAGTAGCCCCTATTTTTGTAGTAGTAGTTGTAGTAGTAGTAGTAATAGTAGTAGCCCCTATTGTTGTAGCAGTAGTAGTAGTACCTATTGTTGTAGTTGTAGTAGTAGTAGTAGTCCCTACAGTAGTAGTAGAAGTCCCTACAGTAGTAGTAGTTGTAGTCGTCCCTACAGTAGTAGTAGTTGTAGTAGTAGTAGTAATAGTAGTAGCCCCTATTGTTGTAGCAGTAGTAGTACTACCTATTGTTGTAGTTGTAGTAGTAGTAGTAGTCCCTACAGTAGTAGTAGAAGTCCCTACAGTAGTAGTAGTTGTAGTAGTAGTAGTAATAGTAGTAGCCCCTATTGTTGTAGCAGTAGTAGTAGTACCTATTGTTGTAGTAGTAGTAGTAGTAGTAGCCCCTATTGTTGTAGCAGTAGTAGTAGTACCTATTGTTGTAGTAGTAGTTGTAGTAGTAGTAGTAGCCCCTATTTTTGTAGTAGTAGTTGTAGTAGTAGTAGTAATAGTAGTAGCCCCTATTGTTGTAGTTGTAGTAGTAGTACCTATTGTTGTAGTAGTAGTAGTAGTAGCCCCTATTTTTGTAGTAGTAGTAGCCCCTATTGTTGTAGTAGTAGTTGTAGTAGTAGTAGTAATAGTAGTAGCCCCTATTGTTGTAGCAGTAGTAGTAGTACCTATTGTTGTAGTAGTAGTAGTAGTAGTAGCCCCTATTTTTGTAGTAGTAGTTGTAGTAGTAGTAGTAATAGTAGTAGCCCCTATTGTTGTAGTAGTAGTAGTAGCCCCTATTTTTGTAGTAGTAGTTGTAGTAGTAGTAGTAATAGTAGTAGCCCCTATTGTTGTAGCAGTAGTAGTAGTACCTATTGTTGTAGTTGTAGTAGTAGTAGTAATAGTAGTAGCCCCTATTGTTGTAGCAGTAGTACCTATTGTTGTAGTAGTAGTAGTAGTAGTAGTAGCCCCTATTTTTGTAGTAGTAGTTGTAGTAGTAGTAGTAATAGTAGTAGCCCCTATTGTTGTAGTAGTAGTAGTAGCCCCTATTTTTGTAGTAGTAGTTGTAGTAGTAGTAGTAATAGTAGTAGCACCTATTGTTGTAGTTGTAGTAGTAGTAGTAGTCCCTACAGTAGTAGTAGTAGTAGCCCCTATTGCTGTAGTAGTAGTTGTAGTAGTAGTAGTAATAGTAGTAGCCCCTATTGTTGTAGCAGTAGTAGTAGCCCCTATTGTTGTAGTTGTAGTAGTAGTAGTAGTAGTAGTCCCTACAGTAGTAGTAGTAGTCCCTACAGTAGTAGTAGTAGTCCCTACAGTAGTAGTAGAAGTCCCTACAGTAGTAGTAGTTGTAGTCGTCCCTACAGTAGTAGTAGTTGTAGTCGTCCCTACAGTAGTAGTAGTCGTCCCAACAGTAGTAGTAGTAGTAGAAGTCCCTACAGTAGTAGTAGTAGTCGTCCCTACAGTAGTAGTAGTAGTAGTAGTAGTAGTAGTCGTCCCTACAGTAGTAGTAGTAGTAGTAGTAGTAGTAGTAGTAGTAGTAGTAGTAGTAGAAGTCCCTACAGTAGTAGTAGTAGTACTACAAGTCCCTACAGTAGTAGAAGGAGTAGAAGTAGTCGTCCCTACAGTAGCAGTAGTAGTCCCTACAGTAGTAGTAGTAGTAGTAGTAGAAGTCCCTACAGTAGTAGTAGTAGTAGTAGTAGTAGTAGTAGTAGTAGTAGTAGTAGATGTCCCTACAGTAGTAGTAGTACCTACAGCAGTAGTAGTAGTCCCTACAGTAGTAGTAGTAGAAGTCCCTACATTAGTAGTAGTAGTACCTACAGTAGTAGTAGTACCTACAGTAGTAGTAGTACCTACAGTAGTAGTAGTAGTAGTAGTAGAAGTCCCTACATTAGTAGTAGTAGTAGTAGTAGTAGTAGTAGTAGTAGTAGTAGTACCTACAGTAGTAGAGCCAGTAAAGGAAGCGAGACAACTCACAGTCTCCTTTTATCAGGTTCATATACAGTCAATGTAATAAGTAGACCAGACCCAGCTGCTGTCGCATTTGTGCCTATTGGAGAGCCACCCCTTAAGCAGACCTGAACTGTGCCAATTTTTTTTCCCAATGGTAAACGGCCTGAGTAAGACATCTTCATTTATTTACCATCTTTGGTAGAGCATCACCTCTAAGACAAAGAATCCACCTACGCTTTGCTTCACAATCAATTCACATGGCCCGGCCAATACAATGCCTGTCCCTAACAGACTCCTACCTTGCTTTCCTCTGGTCAATATGAGACGCTATGCATTGTGAATTAGAAGGGGGTACTCACTACCAGCAGTAGCTAACCCTAATTCATGGGATGTTAGTGACAGCTAATTCACCTCCCACAACACTGTTCACATTGAGAGGCTGGCCTTGTTCAGAGGACCAGCTGATGACAACAAAACATAAGGATTTGCCAGAATGAGCCAAATGCATCACAACAGGCAGCCGACCAAGGAAAGAGAGCCTCACTCATCCACAAATACAGTATACAGTCGTGGCCCAAAGTTTTGAGAATGACACAAGTATTGGTCTCCACAGAGTTTGCTGCCTCAGTGTTGATGATGGCAATTTGCATATACTCCAGAATGTCATGAAGAGTGATCAGATGAATTGCAATTCATTGCAAAGTCCCTCTTTGCCATGAAAATTAACTTAATCCCCCAAAAACATTCCCACTGCATTTCAACCCTGCTACAAAAGGACCAGCTGCCATCATGTCAGTGATTGTCTCGTTAACACAGGTGAGAGTGTTGACGAGGACAAGGCTGGAGATCACTCTGTCATGCTGATTGAGTCAGAATAACAGACTGGAAGCTTTAAAAGGAGGGTGGTGCTTGAAATCATTGTTCTTCCTCTGTCAACCATGGTTACCTGCAAGGAAACATGTGCCGTCATCATTGCTTTGCACAAAAAGGGCTTTACAGGCAAGGATATTGCTGCTGGTAAGATTGCACCTAAATCAACCATTTATCAGATCATCAAGAACTTCAAGGAGAGAGGTTCAATTGTTGTGAAGAAGGCGTCAGGTTGCCCAAGAAAGTCTAGCAAGCGCCAGGACCGTCTCCTAAAGTTGATTCAGCTGCAAGATTGGGGCACCACCAGTGCAGAGCTTGCTCAGGAATGGCAGCAGGCAGGTGTGAGTGCATCTGCACGCACAGTGAGGAGAATACTTTTGGAGGATGGCCTTGTGTCAAGAAGGGCAGCAAAGAAGCCACTTCTCTCCAGGAAAAACATCAGGGACAGACTGATATTCTGCAAAAGGTACAGGGATTGGACTGCTGAGGACTGGGGTAGAGTAATTTTCTCTGATGAATCCCCTTTCCGATTGTTTGGGACATCCGGAAAACCCCTTTGGCCGGAGAAGACAAGGTGAGCGCTACCATCAGTACTGTGTCATGCCAACAGTAAAGCATCCTCTGACCATTCATGTGTGGGGTTGCTTCTCAGCCAAGGGAGTGGGCTCACTCACAATTTTGCCTAAGAATACAGCCATGAATAAAGAATGGTACCAACACATCCTCCGAGAGCAACTTCTCCCAACCATCCAAGAACAGTTTGGCGACGACCAATGCCTTTTCCAGCATGATGGAGCACCTTGCCATAAGTGGTAAGTAAGTAGCTCGGGGAACAAAATATCACAATTTTGAGTCCATGGCCAGGAAACTCCCCAGACCTTAATCCCATTGAGAACTTGTGGTCGATCCTCATGAGGCGGGTGGACAAACAAAAACCCACAACTTCTGACAAACTCCAAGCATTGATTATGCAAGAATGGCCTGCCATCAGTCAGAATGTGGCCCAGAAGTTAAGTGACAACATGCCAGTGCGGATTGCAGAGGTCTTGAAAAAGCAGGGTCAACACTGCAAATATTGACTCTTTGCATAAACTGAATGTCATTGTCATTGAAAGCCTTTGACACTTATGGAATACTTGTAATTATACTTCAGTGTACCATAGTAACTACTGACATAAAGATCTAAGAACACTGAAATAGCAAACTTTGTGGAGACCAATACTTGTGTCATTCTCAAAACTTTTGGCCACGACTGTACTACAGCTTAAGCGAGAGATATAGATATAGAGAAAAGTAGAAAGGGCAGTAGGCTTCTTGAGGACTAGTCTATACCATGTCCATGATCTAACAACATGATATTATAGGCTAATATTTTCACAATAATTTGTTTTTTTAAGGATTGCTTGGAAATGCCTAAAGCCTAAGCCTACTTCCCTGACCAACGTATCACTTCCCCTGTGAGGTCACAGCCTCTATCTCAGTGACCCAGTGGGCACCCTGGCCAACCAGCACATGGCACGGTAATAAATATTCTGACCAAATTGCATTTTTTTTAAGCTGCACCCTCCTGTTTTCCAAGGAGCCTAATTAGCTAACCGTTCCTTTAAAATCAGGGGTGGGCAACTCTGATCAGAAGTCATGAGGAGCCGCAGTGGCTCGCGGGTCTGCGTACCCACATCCATACCTACAAAGGCCCTAGCCTTTTGCGGGCCCAAAATGTTGTTTTGCTTGGCGCTCCCCACTGTGCAAGAGAAACATTTTAGCGACCACCCTCTAGACAGCAGAGAGACATTTTGAACTCATTTCCTGCTACTCTACACATTTTGCAATTGGGCAGGGAGAAGAAAATAGCAGGTTTACAGCAAAGGTCCTGCAATTCTACACATTTTGCCATATGGTGGAAATAAATATTTGCCATTTTTATTAAGATATCAGAGCGACTAACAAAATTAAATGGGGGGGGCCATGATTAATATAAGTTTACATATCTGAAACGATAGACTAATTTACCAGATTAAATTGATGGAGTTCTGTCCTTGAGCTGTTCTATAAAAATGTTCTGTATTACGTCATGTTTCATGAGGATCCCAGGAAGAGTAGCTGCTGCTTTTGCAACAGCTAATGGGGATCCTAATAAAAGTGTAATAATAAGGAAACCCTAACCTCTAGACCGCTGCATCACTCTGGAGCTCTAACCTTATTCTCCCGACCTGTCATGTGGAATTCTCCCAATCTGCGGCGCAAGGTCTCTTAATCTGCAACGAAAAGTAAATTGACAAAAGCTGTATCTATTCTAGACAAAACCACCCCCTGCTTTAAATAACCAGCTGCTGGAGCTGACGGGCTCTGATAGCGGACAGGGACAGGACTAGCTGGCTGTTCACCCGGTTTAGGGTACTCCTTCGGGGTTCCCACTCTCTTCTGAGTCCTGACAGGGCAGGGGGCACCAAGAGGCCTCATTAACCGAACCGCTTCATGGTCGGCTGGGGATTCAAATCGGTCTGCGGAGGACATGGCTGGCTGGGGGTTCCATCTGTCTCCAATCACAGGCTGGGATTTCTATGCTCACTAGAGGCCATGGTGGTGCTCAGCAAATCACAGGCTGGGGTTTCCATCCACATGGCCTATCCTAAGTGATATCAAAAACCGAACTGTGAGGCAAACCTATCAATCACATAGCTACTTGCATGGCCTATACTCTGTAGTCTGTACAGCAGCGGCTCCCAAACCTCCATGTGTTTGATCTATTCCAGAGCTGGCACACCTTTTTCAACTAATCATCAAGCACTTGACTAGGTGAATCATGTGAGCTAGTTCAGGGCTATAACAACATTGCAAACAGTCTGGGGGTCCCCGAGGAGAACCACTGCTGTCCAGTGTATGAGCATGTAACACCATAAACAATTCCTCATGACAGGCCATTATCAATCATTTAGGCCCAGGCACCGTTTCCTGGATACAGCTTGATACAGCTCCTCAAGGTGAGGGTACTATAAACATGTACAATAAAAATATTAGCTAGATGTGACTCGTAAAAGGACTCCACTGTTACAATCTGATATGGATTTTCTGCAGTACACAACTAAAAAGCAATAAAGTAGTCCCTCTAACCTGGAAAGGCTCAGCTTTTTCCTCTGATATGTACACTACATGACCAAAAGTATGTGGACACCGGTTCATCGAACATGTCATTGCAAAATCATGGGCAATATGGAGTTAGTCCACCCTTTGCTACTGTAACAGCATCCACTCTTCTAGGAAGGCTTTCCACTAGATGTTGGAAATTTTGGAAAATTGCTTCCATTCAGCCAAAAGGCCTGGCTCGCAGTCGGCGCTACAATTCATCCCAAAGGTGTTAGATGGGGTTGAGGTCAGGGCTCTGTGCAGGCCAGTCATGTTCTCCCACACCAATCTCGACAAACCATTTCTGTATGTGTGCGGCTGCTCCCGACAAACAGATAATGTGCTGATGCTGCTTCCAGAGGCAATTTAGAACTTGGTAGGGAGTGTTGCAACAGAGAACAGACGATTTTTAAGTGCTACGCTCTTCAGCACTCGGCGGTCCAGTTCTGTGTGCTTGTGTGGCCTGCCACTTCACAGCTGAGCCATGGTTGCTCCTAGACATTTCCACTTAACAATAACAACAGCACTTACAGTTGACCGTGGCAGTTCTAGCAGAGCAGATATTTGACGAACTGACTTGTTGGAAAGGTGGCATCCTATGACTGTGCCACGTTAAAATTCCCTGAGCTCTTCAGTAAGGCCATTCTACTGCCAATGTTTGTCTATGGAGATTGCATGGCTGTGTGCTCGATTTTATACACCCGTCAGCCGAATCCACTAATTTAAAAGGGATATCCACATACTTTGTATATACAGTGCATTCGGAAAGTTTAGACCCCTTGACTTTTTCCACATTTTGTTACGTTACAGTCTTACTCTAAAATGTATTACAATTGTTGTTGTTTTTTTCCATCATTCATCTACACACAATACCCCAATGACAAAGCAAAAACAGGTTTAGAATTTATAAAAAATAAACAATTGAAATATCACATTTACATAAGTACTCAGACCCTTTGCTCAGTACTTTGTTGAAGCACCTTCGGCAGAGATTACAGCCTAGTCTTGATGGGTATGACACTACACCTGTACTTGGGGAGTTTATCCCATTCTTCTCTGCAGATCTCTCAAGCTCTGTCAGAATGGATGGGGAGGCCTCCCGAGTGGCGCAGCGGTCGAAGGCACTGCCTCGCAGCGCTAGCTGTGTCACTACAGATTGTGGTTTGAGGCGGTGCACAATTGGCCGAGCATCGTACGGGTTAGTAGAGGGTTTGGCCGGTAGGGAAGTCCTTGTCTTTAGCAACACCTGTGGCGGGCCGGGCGCATGCACGCAGCTGTACGGTGTTTCCTCCGACACATTGGTGCGTCTGGCTTCCCGGTTAAGCGGTCATTGTGTCAAGAACCAGTGCGTCTTGGCATGGTCGTATTTCGGAGGTCAAACAGCTCTCGACCTTTGCCTCTCTCGAGTACAGAGTTGCAGCGATGGGACAAGACTAACTACCAATTGGATTCCACGAAAGTGAGGAGAAAATAAATATTTCAACCATTTTTAAAAGAAGAACGGATGGGGAGCGTCGCTGCACTGCTTTTTTCAAGTCTCTCCAGGGATGTTTGATCAGGTTCAAGTCAGGGCTCTGGATGGGCAACTCAAGGACATTCAGAGACTTGTCCCAAAGCCACTCCTGCGTTGTCTTGGCTGTGTGCTTAGGATCATAGTCCTGCTGGAAGGTGAACCTTCATCCCAGTCTGAGTTCCTGAGCACTCTGGAGCATGATTTTAGGTATGTTTTTAATTTCTAATAAACTGTTTTCACTGTCATTATGTGGGACATTATAGGGTCTAGATAGATTTTTCTTAAAATCCATTTTAGAATAAGCCTGTAACAAAATGTGGAAAAAGTCCAGGGGTCTGAATACTTTCCCAATGCATCTTCCCTAAATCAGGGATGGGCAAATCCAGTCCTCAGGGGCCGGAGGTGTCAGACTTTGTCCCCATCCGTAGTCAACACAGCTGATTAAAATAACTGCATTCTAAAATGAAGAACATGATTAGTTGATTAATGGAGTCAGATGTGTTAGCTGAGGCATTGTGCCACCAATCAGACCCCAGAGGACTGGAGTTACCCATCCCTGGAGCCTGGAGCCTGGAGCTAGCCTATACTAGAGCTGCACCACTAAGAGCATCTTGACTGGCTGCATCACTGCTTGGTATGGCAACTGCTTGGCATCCGACCGCAAGGCACTACTTAGGGTAGTGCGCACGGCCCAGTACATCACTGGGGCAAAGTTCCCTGATATTCAGGATCTGTATACCAGGCGGTGTCAGAGGAAGGCCCTATAAATTGTCACACTGTTCTCTCTGCTACCGCACAAGCGGTACTGATGTATCAAGTCTGGAACCAACAGGACCCTGAACAGATTCTACCCCATAAGCCATAAGATGGCTATTTGGTTAATTATTTCACAACCTGGACTATCTGCATTGACCCTTTATTATCTATGCTGTTGCCTAGTCACTTTAGCCCTACCTATACGTACATATCTACGTCAATTACCTCGTACCCCTGCACATCGACTCGGTACTGTGTTACAAAACAACAGCTCCTCTCTGACACGTGGGCTGTGTTACAAACAAAGATAACGGTTACATTATCAGAACGCAAAAGCATTGGTAATGAACTCATCTTCCTCCGGCCTCTAATTCTCTTATTTGAAATAGAATCATTAACAGCATCTAAAATAGCCTGTATTTTGGGAATAACGGGGAACATGTTTGTAGTTGTTATTAGGACTGCAGGAGGACATACTAAGGGCCTAGAGAAGAACAGCAAGTAGTCTGACCTTGTAGGGTTCCCCAAACAGGGGAACGGTCTCCTGGTAGAACTCCTTCTCCTGGAGGGCTCCCTGGTTCCGCCGCTCCCACTCTCGGATGCGAAGGAGGTTCCTCTCTTCATTGTAGCTGTGGGGAATCAGACAGACAGAAAGGTTTAGAGTGTTCACTTAGACCGCTATTTAGACTTCAAGAAATGTGTGCGCTTAACTCAGACTTCAGGGTAAATTATACACGGATGTCATTGGAAGACCCTTGATGTATTGTCATCTCTACCTTCTTGCCCTTTGTGCTGTTGTCTGTGCCCAATAATGTTTGTACCATGTTGTGCTGTTGCCATGTTGTTGTCATGTGTTGCTACCATGCTGTGTGGTTGTCTTAAGTCTCTCTTTATGTAGTGTTGTCGCAATGTCTATTTTGTCCTATATAAAATGTATTTACACGTGTAATGGGGGAGGGGTGGAGATGTGCGCCCATCATTTCTGGGGAGAGGTGTAATGGGGGGATGTTCCCATCATTTCTGGGGAGAGGTGTAATGGGGGGATGTTCCCATCATTTCTGGGGAGAGGTGTAATGGGGGGATGTTCCCATCATTTCTGGGGAGAGGTGTAATGGGGGGGATGTTCCCATCATTTCTGGGGAGAGGTGTAATGGGGGGATGTTCCCATCATTTCTGGGGAGAGGTGTAATGGCGAGGGGGATTTACAATTGATTAAATGTAGATTTTTTTTCACTGCCCTATACACAATATCCCCATAATATCAAAGTGATTATGTTTTTACAAATTAATAAAAAAAATGAAAAGCTGAAATGGCATCAGGAGTAAAAAAAAATAAGTGTTTAACACATCACATAAGTTGCATGGACTCACTGTTTTACACATTACATAATAAGTTGCATGGACTCACTGTTTGCAATAAGTCTAACATGATTTTTTTATGACTACCTAATCTCTGTACCCAGCACATACAATTATCTGTAAGGTCCGTCAGTCGAGCAGCGAATTTCAAACACAGATTACACCAAAGACCAGGGAGGTTTTCCAATGCCTCGCAAAGAAAACCTCCCTGGTAGAAGGGTTAAAAAGATTTTTTAATTAAAAAAGTTTGGTGTATCCATATACCCAGTCACTACACAGTAACAGGCGTCCTTCCTAACACCGTTGCCGGAGAGGAAGGAAACTGCTCAGGGATTTCATAATAAGACCAATGGTGACTTCAAAACAGAGTTGAATGGATGTGAAAGGAGAAAACTGATGATGGATCAACATTGTAGTTACTCTACAATACTAACCTAGTGAAAAGGAAGCCTGTACAGAATACAAATATTACAAAACATGCATCCTGTTTACAACAAGGCACTAAAGTAATACTGCTAACAATGTGGCAAAGAAATTAACTTTTTGTCCTGAATACAAAGCGTTATGTTTGGGGAAAAATCAAACATCACTGAGTAGATCTCTTCATATTTTCAAGCATGGTGGAGGCTGCATCATGTTATGGGTATGGTGGTGGCTGCATCATGTTATGGGTATGGTGGAGGCTGCATCATGTTATGGGTATGGTGGTGGCTGCATCATGTTATGGGTATGGTGGTGGCTGCATCATGTTATGGGTATGGTGGTGGCTGCATCATGTTATGGGTATGGTGGTGGCTGCATCATGTTATGGGTATGGTGGTGGCTGCATCATGTTATGGGTATGGTGGTGGCTGCATCATGTTATGGGTATGGTGGTGGCTGCATCATGTTATGGGTATGGTGGTGGCTGCATCATGTTATGGGTATGGTGGAGGCTGCATCATGTTATGGGTATGGTGGTGGCTGCATCATGTTATGGGTATGGTGGTGGCTGCATCATGTTATGGGTATGGTGGTGGCTGCATCATGTTATGGGTATGGTGGTGGCTGCATCATGTTATGGGTATGGTGGTGGCTGCATCATGTTATGGGTATGGTGGTGGCTGCATCATGTTATGGGTATGGTGGAGGCTGCATCATGTTATGGGTATGGTGGAGGCTGCATCATGTTATGAGTATGGGAATTGTTTTAGGATAAAAAGAAACAGAATACAGCCAAGTACAGGCAACATCCTAGAGGAACACCTGGTTCAGTCTGCTTTCCAACAGACACTAGGAGACAAATCCACCTTTCAGCAGGATAATTACATAAAACACAAGGCCAAATCAACACTGACGTTGCTTACCAAGAAGACAGTAAATGTCTTTCAGTGAATCTACTTCAAAATCTAACAATGATCAACAACCAATTTGACAGATTGACAAATTTAGAAAATAATACAATTAAAAATAAATTTAAAAAAATGGGCAAATGTTGCACCATCCAGACGTGGAACTCCTAGGTACTTATCCAGAAAGAAAGACTGACAGTTGTAATCGCTGCCAAAAGTACTACTACAAAAGTATTGACTCAAGGATGTAAATTAGCTATCTTTACTTCATTTTCAATAAATTGGTAAAAATGTCTAAAAACTGGTTTTCACTTTGTCATTATGGGGTATTGTGTGTACATGGGTGAGAAAAAAATAAAATTTTGAATTCAGGTTGTAACAACAAAATGTGAAATAAAGTCAAGGGGTATGAACACTTTCTGAAGGCACCGTATCTAGAGACAGGTGTAATTATAGATAGAGACACTGTCCTATGGGGTTTCAGACACTCCCTCTAGAATGGCACACTGACAGAATACATGTCAAATGAATGACTTTACTGGCTTTTAAAATCGGTTCTGTGGAAGTAAGAACGGTGTGGATAATATGATGAGAGGAGAACTTGGAAAAAGCTTCAACTGTCATTTGGAAATATGGCAACAAAATTGACTGGACTCAAACATTTCCCAGAACACATTCTCAAAATCCAGTGGTGTAAAAGTACTTAAGTAGTTTGAGTATCTGTACTTTGCTATTTATATTTGACAACTTTTACTTCATTACATTCCTATAATAATATACTTTTTACTCCATACATTTTCCCTGACACCCAAAAGCACATATTGTATTTATAAAGAAGAATGCACTGTGCATGCAGAGGGTTGCAATTCCATTGAATTGGGATAGTTTAAACAAAATATGCCACAATACCTAGAATTGCCTTATGTGTATCCCACAAAAAAGGTTCACTGTTAAAAGCTAACTTTTTTGATGAATTTCAGCAAAAGTCCAGGGCTTAACTTCCCATGGAAAATGTCCGGAAAAAATTCCAGAAATTTACCGGAAACTTTCCGACCCTTTGCAACCCTAGTCTGAATACTTTCCGAATGCACTGTAAGTATTTTACTGGGCGACTTCCAATTTTATTTGAGTGATTTTCTATTAAAAAGCTATATTTACTTTTACTCAAGTACTTTTTCCCTCCATCACTGTCAAAATCCCCCCTTGAAGCTTCCATGGCAATAAGACAAGTAATGTGGCCTAGTTAACAGACCATTTGCAGCAAAGCTGAGAGCTCTAGTTGATTGATCGCATATCATTGAGACTGGGTAAAGTACCAAGCCAGCCAGCACAGAGAGTTGAGAAACTACCTTCATTTCTGAAGAGCACTTTGTGTAGTCTTTGTTTACAACTTGCCACTGAATTGTTGGAACAAGTTTCATAACCATAGCAAAGCTTCCTAATCCTATCCAATCAAAAAAAGTGAACCCAATTTATTAGGTATGGCAGTAGTAGTTACTGTATGTAGGGTCGAATAAAATCCTCAACCCAGAAATTAAAACAGAATTCAAATAATTTTCCTAAATGTATTGAACTTAGTAGGAAAACAATTAACTGTAGTCCTTAAAATTTGCCCATGTTAAATCATAAGAAAAAAAATGCATCAGTGATAAGCATTTTCCTGCAACTTTCTGAAACAGCACAGGAATGCCACGCTGTATGCGTTTGTGTGAGTGTGGTGCGCGCATACAGTTAATTCGGAAAGTATTCAGACCCCTTGACTTTTCACACATTTTCTTACGTTACAGCCTTATTCTAAAATGTATCATCAAATAATAATCCTCATTAATCTACACACAATGCCTCATAATGATAAAGCAAAAACAGTTTATTAGGAAATAAAAAACAGAAATACCTTATTTACACAAATATTCAGACCCTTTTCTATGAGACTCGAAATTGAGCTCAGTTGCATCTGGTTTCCATTGATCATCCTTGAGATGTTTATACAACTTGACTGGAGTCCGCCTGTGGTAAATTCAATTGATTGGCCATTAAATTTGGAAGGGCACACACCTGTCTATATAAAAAAAGGTCCCATAGTTGACAGTGCAAGTCAGAGCAAAAACCAAGCCATGAGTTCGAAGGAAATGTCTGTAGAGCTCCGAGACAGGATTGCGTCGAGGCACAGATCTGTGCAACTGGGTCCTGGACTTCCTGACGGGCCGCCCCCAGGCTGTGAAGGTAGGAAAATACACCTCCACATCGCTGATCCTCAACTCAGGGGCCCCACAAGGGTGCATGCTCAGCCCCCTCCTGTACTTCCTGTTCCCCCATGGACTGCTTTGCCACGCACACCTCCAACTCAATCATTAAGTTTGCAGACGACAGTAGTAGGCCTGATTTCCAACAATGAGGAGGTGAGGGCCCTGGGAGTGTGGTGCCAGGAAAATAACCTTTGCTCAATATCAACAAAACCAAAAAGGAGCTTATAATGGACTTCAGGAAACAGCAGTGGGTGCAGCCCCTTATCCACATCGACGAGGCTGCAGCGGAACCGGTGGAAAGCTTCAAGTTCCTTGGCGTACACATCACTGACGATGTGAAATAGTCCACCCAAACAGATAACATAGTGAAGAAGGTGCAACAGCGCCTCTTCAACCTCGGAAGGCTGAAGAAATGTGTTTCGGCACCTAAAACCCTCAAACTTGTACAGATGCACAACTAAGAGCCTCCTGTCGGGCTTTATCACCGCCTGGTACGGCAACTGCACAGCCCGCAATTGCAGGGCTCTCCAGAGAGTGGTGCGGTCTGCCCAACGCATCACCGGGGGCAAAGTACCTGCCCTCCAGGACACCTACAGCACCCAATGTCACAGGAAGCCCAAAAAGACCATAAAGGACAACAACCACCTGAGCCATGGCCTGTTCACCCCGCCATCATCCAGAAGGCAAGGTCAGTACAGGTACATCAAAGCGAGTCAAGATCACACTCTAGAACACAGTGGTCACCAACGTTTGAGTCAAGATCACTTTGAGTCAAAATGCAAGCAAAGACTTCTTTTTTTTTTTTTTTTTTAAACAGGACTTTAAAAAACCGAAGCCTATGCAACATTAACCAATTAAAACAATACTGTAGCAATGAGGTTTGCGCAGTAAGCTATAGGCCCAATATATTATCACCACATATTGACTTGCTTGAATTGCCCTGCCCAATGCATTGTTGTTCGGGCCATTTTAAAACACAACATGTAATGTTGGTCCCATGTCTCATAAGCTGAAATAAAAGATCCCAGAAATGTTCCATATGCACAAAAAGCTTATTTCTTTAAACTGTTGTGCACAAATGTGTTTGAATCCCTGTTAGTGAGCATTTCTCCTTAGCCAAGATAATCCATCCACCTGACAGGTGTGGCGTACCAAGAAGCTGATTAAACAGCATGATCATTACACAGGTGCACCTTGTGCTGGGGACAATAAAAGGCAACACGGCCACCTCAAGCTAAGAGAGCGTCGATTAGCATGTTGCGTTTATAGTTCAGTCTACATAAATCTACCTAAATTACCTGGTACCCACGCACATCGACTCGGTACGGATTCCACATTTAGACCAAAAGGGGGGGGGGGGGGGGGGCGCAAAAGGACGCCCTCCAGATCGCAAGGCATTAGTGTGAAATATTAGAGTGTGGCACGCCATTTTGAGTCCCATGATGTTATTTACAGGTGTAAATAATTTACAGCCACTGTAGTAAAGCTGCCTGCCACAGTGGTGGTCTGTGGGGTGATGTACACGAGCCCCTAGGTCCTCTTCCCACCCCATCTTACATCTATGCTCCCGTCTCCTCTCTCACATGAAAGCACCAGAATACACCAGACTGATAAGGACTAGAAGGATCATTCATGAAGATAGGCCTACTTCTAAATGCATCTGGCCCATAGATGTAGCCTGTTTAGTGCCTGGCTTTTCAGAAGGGATGCAAGAATGAGCATTTATCCTAAATGCAGCCCTATAACACAACAATGTCTGCATGACATCATTAAAATGCAAACTGCATACTGTGACCTACAGTAGGTCTAGCTTAGGCCTACAGGCAGAACTTTGGTAGGCGTCTGCACAGAAATTCCTTCGAACCACAAAAGTGGGATGATTGCAGGCTTTTAAGTTTTATAGGAGGTGCAGGGCTGTCTGTACTTAGCGAAGTTGAAGCAACACGCAGCATACTAGCCTCCACTAAAGAGAAGGGCTGTGTGCTGAGTGGGGGAGGGGAAGAATAGAGAGACTCCTTCCCCTGCAGTGGGGAAAGGTCAACATGTGGTTCACCCTGTATCATTACTCACAAGCCACTGACTAGTATACATTGAAGAAGGTGAAAAGATATTCGGCCACTAATGGTAAACACAATAGAAGTTAGTTTCAGTAAAGATGGCTTTTAAAATTTTCCTGATACATTTTGGGGAATATTCAGGAGGAAACAAGGAATATATGCTTATTCATATTAATACCATTTAAATGTATATGTTTATTGCATTGAATATATTTACAATATCATATGGAGACAGAAACAAACCTTTTGCCTTATCATAAGTAGACATAATTGCAAATGATTAAATCCTTCCAATAGAAATAAAAAAATCAATTTAGTTACGAATTTAACTTTAATTAAATGAGTTCACTTCACTGAACAACAAAGGAAAGGGAATATTGAATGATCCCCAATGATCCATCGCATCTCCCAAAAACCTTTTCAACATACATCTGTAAAATGATAGTCTAGAAACCAAAGCTTTGGTTGTCTTCTTCTCAGGCTTCCATGTCTTCTCCTTGGACCTCCTCAATGTCCACCTCTTGAACATCAGACTGAGGCCTCAACTTCACTGTCACTTTCCAACCTTGTTGTGGGTGGCTCGATGTCAGGCTCAAAAAGCCTCAAATTTCCCCGGATGGCCACCAATCTTTCAACCCTTGTATTGGTCAGCCTGTTGCGTGCTTTGGTGTGTGTGTTCCCAAACAAGGATCAGTTGCTCTCTGAGGTGGCTGATGTTGGTGGGTTTTGGAGGATGGAGGAGGCAACAGATCCACAAAGTCCTTTCCACCAGGTGGCTGATGAGATATGTTGACACGACTGCATCTCCATCCCAAAGCCCTTGCTTGGAAGTGTACTTCGCCAGACTGCCAAGAACCTTGACCTCATCCAGGCCAAGGTGGCGAGACACGGTAGTGATGACACCATAGGCCTTGTTGATTTCTGCACCAGACAGGATGCTCATGCCAGCATACTTGGGGTTCAACATGTACGCTGCAGCGTGTATGGGCTTCAGGCAGAAGTCTTCACGCTTTTTGATGCATTTCAGAACTGCAGTTTCCTCTGCTTGGAGCAACAGTGAAGAGGGCAGGGCAGTACGGATTTATTCTCTTACATCTGCAAGCAGAGTCTGAACATCAGACAGGATGGCATTGTCTCCCTCAATCTGTGCAATGGCTACTGCTATGGGTTTCAGGAGTTTCAGGCTGCTTACCCCGCTCTCCCAAAATACTTAACCAAGGAGGATCCTCTTGATGGGGCTGTCCAATTTCGGCAGACTGTGATATGGCCATTTCTTGGAGAGACTCCTTCTCTCCAGGAGACTGTCAAACATGATGACAACACCACCCCAACGGGTGTTGCCGGGCAGCTTCAATGTGGTGCTCTTATTCTTCTCACTTCGCTTGGTGAGGTAGATTGCTGCTATAACTTGATGACCCTTCACATACCTAACCATTTCCTTGGCTCTATTGTAGAGTGTATCCATTGTTTTCAGTGCCATGATGTCTTTGAGGAGCAGATTCAATGCATGAGCAGCACAGCCAATCGGTGTGATGTGAGGGTAGGACTCCTCCACTTTAGACCAAGCAGCCTTCATGTTCGCAGCATTGTCTGTCACCAGTGCAAATACCTTCTGTGGTCCAAGGTCATTGATGACTGCCTTCAGCTCATCTGCAATGTATTGACCGGTGTGTCTGTTGTCCCTTGTGTCTGTGCTCTTGTAAAATACTGAATGAGGGGTGGAGATGATGTAGTTCATTACTCCTTGCCCACGAACATCAGAGATGATTGCAATACAGTCTGCTTCTCTATGATTTGCTTGACCTTCACTTGAACTCTGTATACAGCAAATGAGTAGATAAAGCATGTCTGGTTGGAGGGGTGTATGCTGGGCCAAGAACATTCAGAAATCTCTTCCAATACACATTGCCTGTGAGCATCAGATGTGAACCAGCTGCATTCACAGATCGAGCAAGACATTCATCAGCATTTCTCTGACTACGTTCCTCCATTTAGTCAAAAAACCGTGAGCTGTTGCTATCGATAAGGTGTCTGATTCATCATTATCACCTCGAATAGAAGTAGAGGGACTTTTGTCAGAGGTTGTGAGCGCTGAGGGAACTTTATGCACTTGGCCAGATGATTCTGCATCTTTGTTGCATTCTTCACATATGATTTGGAACAGTATTTGCAAATGTTCCTTCTACATTAGCTGTAGTGAAATGTCTCCACACATCAGATAGTGATGATGCCCGTGGCATTTTCCTGTAAAGATGAGAAAAAAATGAGTAAAAGAAAACCAAATACAATTCCATGTACAGATAAATAGTTAAGCAGTTAGATTAAACAACTCCTTTGTAAGATACATGTTGGTAGCAAAAACTAACTAGCATAAATTGTTAACAGGTTAGAAATGATTGAAACACACTTTGCTGTAGGCTACTATTTACTAGTTAACAAAAAATCATGTATGTCATGTAAAATATATTCACCCACCCAGTATTGTAATCAAAACTTACCAGAAAGCATGTAGTCCTTGGCTCAGACAGTGTAGTAGTGTGGGCTCAATAGCATCTCATTAGTGTGCAAGATCTTGAGAATCAGCTGTACATGTGATAGAAGAATGCACTGTGCATGCAGAGGGTTGCAATTCCATTGAATTGGAGATAGTTTGCCACAAGACCTAGAATTGCCTTATGTGTCCCACAAAAAAAGGTTCACTGTTATAAGCTAACCTTTTGGATGAATTCAAGCAACATTTCCAAAATTCCCAGGGCTTAATTTACCAGAAGGTTTCTGACCCTTTCCAACCCTATTGATATCCTTATTCCACCATGGTTGGTAAGCAAGGTGTGACAGCATTTATTTTTCTATAGATTTGAAGGGACTACTGAGTTGGTATCTAAGCCCAAATAGCTACATTCGTTATATAAATGGGCCATTTCTCCTGTGTTACACCTTTCTCCCAGTAGTAGACACCGGTAGGGTTCTATGTCATACAAAGGCAGTAGAATTCACTTTCATCAACCTAAACACAGGCGTGTCTGCGATGCTGCTGATGGATGCATGGGATGTGTGGACCTGTGCTCAATAAAAGGCATGATAGCAGCACACTGTGGGCACAATTAACTTGTATGAGTCGCCTTATTAGGCCAATCAATCTACGTCTAGAACTAGTATGGCTTTACACAGACACAGAGACAGTATGGAGAGTTTTTAAACAAAGGACTATCAGCAGCCATAGATGGGTTTTATCAACAATAAACAGTGCCCATTCATATGTTAATGAGACATTCATGTTCTGAAGTCAGTGCTGTCAAACCACTACACCACTACAACTCAGACTCACTTGCTATTCATCTCAAACCTGATATTCAAAGGTTTGAATACCTGAACCGACAAGAAAAAAAAAAAAAAAAAATGCCAACTTAGCCCTAATTTGCTCCAGGGGCTGACACTGTAGGTAGGCTGTCATTGTAAATAAGAATTTGTTCTTAAAATACTTGCCTAGTTAAATAAAGTAAAAGATTTGAGACCTCTAAAAAGGCAATCAGCTGTTAATGCGCGGTGGCTAGATATTCAATCCTGCTGGTTAGCAAGTAAAAAATTATAACAAGGAATGACTGAAAGTACACTACTAGTTAGTTATTCTGCACAAAGTTGAAATACTGTTAAGGTCACTAAAACGAGTTATAACAGCCAGGGAAAATTCTAGATAAGAGTTAGGCATGGCACTACCAAATGATTCCCATCTGACCCTGCCTGGCCAGGAGTGAACTATCCAACTTCTGACTTCCAGTTCAAATGCATGTAACGTTTTAACTAACCACACATTACATAACGGACAGTTAGTTTTATTAAAATATATAAAATATTGTTGTTAGCTAGAAAAAAAAAATGATCTACACTATTTTATTATTATAATTTTTTTTAAACACGACGGAATTATTTAAAGAAGACATAACTAATGTGAATAGTTAGATCTGATCGGCTATGTAAAAACACACTGGCATCGTCGATCAGCTGGTTAGCAGTGGCACCAACCCGGTCCAAAACAACTATTAAACTCCGTTTAATGTTACAACACGGTTCTAGCGATATCCAAAGTGAGTTAAAGTAGCAAAGTAAATGTTTTTGGACTGGTCTCTTAGCTAGCCATGGCTATGACTGAGCTAGTTCCCAAAGCTAACGTTGTCTTGCTTACCTTGACCGAGCTGCCATGGTGCGCCTCCAAAAAACCACCCGCTAATTGCCTGCCATGTGTTTCTGACAATCCGTGACTGGATAATCTCCCCCACCTCTTGATTACATTGTTTACCCGTCAAATGCCATCGACATCTGTACATAAAATAAGAGTGTATAAGTTGTTCTCTGCTGGTAACTGTGTGTATTAGGATCTTGGTGTCTCAGCACATTGGGTCGGTCCATTTCACTTATCCGGGGGGGGGGGGGGGGCGCAGTGGCGTCTGTCGAAACAGAAAAGCAACGAGCAATGAACACATAACGACTGTTTATATGTTCTACTTATATCCAAATATATATATATATATTTAGATGTGTATTGTACAATGTGGGGTTTAGTTTTTTTTTTCCTCGCGTGTTTTTCAATTGTCAACTTTAAAAACAAAGTTTGCACAGTTCCCCCTGCACGTAGGAAATAGTACGGCCACACCATTCCTATTATGGGCATGTTATTCTTCTGTCTGACTCGCCACCTTAAACTACTGCCTCTGATAGCATCAAAAGTTGTATTTTATCTCTGAACTCATTAGACAGCACAGGCTACTGGATACAGAATATATTGAAAGAGTTATAATTGCTGATACATTTTATGATTATGTGGATATTTAAAATATGCCTTGCTATAAATGAATAAGTTATTGATAAATGTGAAGTCTATCTGGTGATGCATCCCATAGATCCTGAATAACATTACAATAGTAGATATCTATACATTCTATTTTCGTAGGGACACTAATTGAATTGAATAGAGTGATATGAAAAACAAATGGATCTAAGGCACTGCATCTCAGTGCTAGAGGCGTCACTACAGGCCCTGGTTCGATCCCGGGCTGTATCACAACGAGCCGTGAGTGGGAGTCCAACAGGGCGGCGTACAATTGGATCAGCATCGTCCGGGTTACACATCCCTGGGTCGCTCGTATTTTCAGTTCGCTGCAGCTAGCGACTGGAACGAGCTGTAACAAACACTCAAACTGGACAGTTTTATCTCAATCTCTTCATTCAAAGACTCAATCATGGACACTCTTACTGACAGTTGTGGCTGCTTTGTGTGATGTATTGTTGTCTCTACCTCCTTGCTGTTGTCTGTGCCCAATAATATTTGTACCATGTTTTGTGCTGCTACCATGTTGTGTTGCTACCATGTTGTCATGTTACGTTGCTACCATGCTGTGTTGTCATGTGTTGCTGCCATGCTGTGTTGTTGTCTTAGGTATCTCTTTTGGTAGTGTTGTTTTGTCTCTCTTGTCTTGATGTGTGTTCGGTCCTATATTCATATTTTATTTATTTGTATTTATTTGTATTTTTAATCCCAGCCCTCGTCTCCGCAGGAGGTCTTTTGCCTTTTGGTTGGCCGTCATTGTAAATAATAATTTGTTCTTAACGGACATGTCTAGTTAAATAAAGGTTAAAAGGTGCAATGGAGCCTTAAAGGGCCTATAGTTCATAGTCTGTAGAAGGAGAGAACGACTGCCCCTCTCATTGCAGAAAACAGGATCCTGCATTATTTGCAAGTTGGTTGTTTAGTAAAAACAGAGCGTGTGCAACTATAGGGGCATTTTAGATTGTTCTTCACATTTACATTTTAGTTATTTAGCAGACGCTCTTATCCAGAGTGAGTTACAGGAGCAGTTAGTGTTAAGTGCCTTGCTCAAGGCACATCGGCAGATTTTTCACCCAACGACCTTTCAGTTACTGGCCCAGAGGTGGGAGGAAAAGCCTTGCCTGATGACTCAAACTGAATCCTTCCGCTGCTCTATAGTTAGCTACATACTTCAGTCTGAGACTGTCATCATTGAAGAGAATTAGGGGTTTTGTACAAAACAAAGTCGTCAGCAATTGGATCATACTCTAACCAATCAGAGTATCAAAACCAATGATCATACTCTAACCATCAGAGTATCGAAACCAAATGACAAGTTTTCAGAATGCCGCTTCACCCATGTGTGTTTGTTTTAAGGGACCAATCAGACAGCCTAGAATGGATTTCCATTCTAGAAATCGTTGGGTAGGTCCAGACTCATTGCAGAAAAGTAACTAACATCTGTGGGCATGTCGTAGCTTTTTGCCGGAGCAAGGAGTTTGGGTAGCCAGGCAAGGAGAAGCCTGGAACAGACTACACACAGCAACACAGGCAATTGTAGTGAATATCAGTCGCCAGCTGACTTTGCATTGGGATTTCAAAGATCACTGTAACCATTCCACTTCCCCACTCTGGAACCTTGAAGCTCAGAATAAGACCAGATGTTATTTTCTCACGTTGATAAAGGAATGGTAATACTTACCCATCAGCCATGGCTCTGACGTAGAATACTATACTAGGTAAGCGTTGATAATAATGGAGAAGGCATATCCTATGTTTATCACTCTAATCATATGAATATAATGTTTCAATAAATCAAAAGTGTAACACATGTTTATGATTTTAATACAATCTCAAATCTATGTAGTAAATAAGTTATCTTAATTGCTGTGGCTTGTGCATGCAGGGAGCTTTATTTTTCATTCCCTCTATTCACACAATCATGCTGAGTTGTCAAATAAAATAACTGATTAGACTGTTGTGCTTGACATTTGTCACTTTAGTATTTAAAAAAACACATACTAGATGTGTATCAGTTATTCCACAATTACCATTTAACCATGGCTGAGAAAGAGAGCATCACCAAATAAATGTATGTTCAAATGTCATGCATGAACTCACTGTATTGTATCTGGAACTGCCATGGACACAGATAGAGCTGTGATTGGGGACAGTAAATCCTCAAAGCTCACATAAGAAATCATTTGAAAGGCAAATGTACTGTATTAGCCTAGATCTTACCTAACCTGATGTGAATGAAGCACAGTGTTCAGATTCTACTGGATGTCTCTCTGGCTGGCAACACGTGCACTGCTTTTTTCATAGCTAGGGCTGTTGTGGTCATGTGATCAGGTCAGGCTTCTCTGTTGAAAGCTCTTAACCCCTGTCTCTCCTCATCTCCCCATGGTGGAGACACAGAAATGCCCAGGTCTCTGGGGCTGGAGCCAGTAGGTTACATAAGGGCATGGCTCTGTAGAATAGTGGCAGCCTGACCCACACAGAGACAGACATAGATAGACAGACCAGACTGTAGTAGGCTAACCTATCTATCACCCTAACAGGTCTGTTTAGAGCTGAAGTCAGAGACAGAAAACACATTCAACCTGTGTTGAGAGAAGCTGTGTCTACTGTATCACTGAGCAGACCAGCAGCCATTAAATTTATCACTGGGCCATTAGCCAGCCAACTGCTCTATTAAAACAGTTTTGTTAGATGCAACATAATGTTGTGTAAGATTGTTTTTATGGCAGTTATTTTGGTTAAACTACACTAAACAAAAATATAAACACATGTAAAGTGTTGGTCCCATGTTTCATGAGCTGAAATAAAAGATCCCAGAAATGTTCCATACGCACAAAAAGCTTATTTCTCTAAAATGTTGTGAATAAATTGGTTTCCCTGTTAGTGAGCGTTTCTCCTCTGCCAAGATAATCCATCCACCTGACAGGTGTGGCATATCAAGAACCTGATTAAACAGCATGATCATTACACAGGTGCACCTTGTGCTGGGGACAATAAAAGGCCTCTCTTAAATGTGCACCCTTTGGCGCCCTTTTCTAACCCCACATAGTGTAATTTGAACAGCGGAGGCTGGTGGGAGGAGCTATAGGAGGACATACTAATTGTAATTGCTGGAATGGAATTAATGCAACGGTATCAAACACATCAATGGAAACCAAATTTTTGACTCCTGTTCCATTTATTCCATTCCAGCCGTTACAATGAGCCCGTCCTCCTATAGCTCCTCCCACCAGCCTCTTCTGAATTTGAGCCTGTGTTGTGGCGAGAGCAGAGCTACAAGGTACTCATCAGACATCAGACACAACCATATCAAACTCATCGAATATATGCTCTGCAGATCCTCTCAAGCTCTGTCAGGTTGGATGGGGAGCATCACTGCACAGCTATTTTCAGGTCTCTCCAGAGATGTTCAATCAGGTTTTCCCCCACTATTCGTACTACAACTATTTGCACATAGCAAAAACACTCCTAGCTGATAATATAACACTTGAAATGTCTGTATCTTTTTGAACCTTGTGTGAGTGGAATGTTTACTGTTCATTTCTAAATGTCTGTATCTTTTTTAACCCTGTGTGAGTGGAATGTTTACTGTTCATTTCTAAATGTCTGTATCTTTTTGAACCCTGTGTGAGTGGAATGTTTACTGTTCATTTCTAAATGTCTGTATCTTTTTGAACCCTGTGTGAGTGGAATGTTTACTGTTCATTTCTAAATGTCTGTATCTTTTTGAACCCTGTGTGAGTGGAATGTTTACTGTTCATTTCTAAATGTCTGTATCTTTTTGAACCCTGTGTGAGTGGAATGTTTACTGTTCATGTTGATGTTGTCTTTGTTTTTTCTCACTTTTGTTTATTGTTTATTTCACTTGTAAATATAAACACGATTCCCATGCCAATACAGCCACTTAGGGGGCCAGCGAGAGAGAGACAATTTGACAACTAGAAGAGATATCTATCCAAAACGGAGATGTACTGTATGGGTAAACCACTTTTCCAATATTTTTGGCCCTATAACAAAGAACAAACAGCTAAAAATACACATTCAAATACAAATCTTAGAATCAACTATTAAAGACTACCACATCCCACTGGATTCTCCAATTACCTTGAATGAACTACAGGACAAAATACAAACCCTCCAATCCAAAAAGGCCTGTGGTGTTGATGGTATCCTCAATGAAATGATAAAATATACAGACCACACATTCCAATTGGCTATACTTGAACCAAGGACTGATCACACCAATCCACAAAAGTGGAGACAAATTTGACCCCAATAACTACAGTGGGATTTGTGTCAACAGTAACCTTGGGAAAATCCTCTGCATTATCAGCACCACAGGTAACTTCCACAAAGCTGTGAACGATATGAGAGACAAGGCAAGAAGGGCCTTCTATGCCATCAAAAGGAACATAAAACTCAACATACCAATTAGGATCTGGCTAAAAATACTTGAATCAGTTATAGAACTCATTGCCCTTTATGGTTGTGAGGTCTGGGGTTCCGCTCACCAACCAAGAATTCACTAAATGGGACAAACACCAAAGTGAGACTCTGAATGCAGAATTCTACAAAAATACCCTCTGTGTACAACGTAAATACCAAATAATGCATGCAGTAGAGTAGAGTTAGGCAGATACCCGCTAATTATCAAAATCTAGAAAAGAGCCATTCAATTCTACAACCACCTAAAAGGAAGCATTGGAAAGAATTTACAAAAAACAGCACAAACTAGAATGCTATTTGTCCCTAAACAGAGAGTACACAGTGGCACATTTTTGACTATGCACATATTATAGCACATATTTCCCTCAGATTACACAGACCCACAAATAATTTGAAAACAAATCCAATTGTGATAAACTCCCATATCTACTGGGTGAAATACCACAGTGTTCCATCACAGCAGCAAGATGTGTGACCTGTTGAAAAGGGCAACCAGTGAAGAACAAACACCATTTAAATACAACCTATATTTTTTATGTTTATTTATTATGTTTATTTATTTTCCTTTTCCGTTTTGTACTTTAACTATTTGCACATCATTATAACACTTTATAAAGACATACAGTGGGGAGAACAAGTATTTGATACACTGCTGATTTTGCAGGTTTTCCTACTTACAAAGCATGTAGAGGTCTGTCATTTCTATCATAGGTACACTTCAACTGTGAGAGACGGAATCTAAAACAAAAATCCAGAAAATCACATTGTATGATTTTTAAATAATTAATTTGCATTTTATTGCATGACGTAAGTATTTGATCACCTACCAACCAGTAAGAATTCCGGCTCTCACAGACCTGTTAGTTTTTCTTTAAGAAGCCCTCCTGTTCTCCACTCATTACCTGTATTAACTGCACCTATTTGAACTCGTTACCTGTATAAAAGACACCTGTCCACACACTCAATCAAACAGACTCCAACCTCTCCACAATGGCCAAGACCAGAGAGCTGTGTAAGGACATCAGGGATAAAATTGTAGACCTGCACAAGGCTGGGATGGGCTACAGGACAATAGGCAAGCATCTTGGTGAGAAGGCAACAACTGTTGGTGCAATTATTAGAAAATGGAAGAAGTTCAAGATGACTGTCAATCTCCCTCAGTCTGGGGCACCATGCAAGATCTCACCTCATGGGGCATCAATGATCATGAGGAAGGTGAGGGATCAGCCCAGAACTACACGGCAGGACCTGGTCAATGACCTGAAGAGAGCTGGGACCACAGTCTCAAAGAAAACCATTAGTAACACACTACGCCGTCATGGATTAAATCCTGCAGCGCACGCAAGGTCCCCCTGCTCAAGCCAGCGCATGTCCAGGCCCGTCTGAAGTTTGCCAATGACCATCTGGATGATCCAGAGGAGGAATGGGAGAAGGTCATGTGGTCTGATGAGACAAAAATAGAGCTTTTTGGTCTAAACTCCACTCGCCATGTTTGGAGGAAGAAGAAGGATGAGTACAACCCCAAGAACACCATCCCAACCGTGAAGCATGGAGGTGGAAACATCATTCTTTGGGGATGCTTTTCTGCAAAGGGGACAGGATGACTGCACCGTATTGAGGGGAGGATGGATGGGGCCATGTATCGCGAGATCTTGGCCAACAACCTCCTTCCCTCAGTAAGAGCATTGAAGATGGGTCGTGGCTGGGTCTTCCAGCATGACAACGACCTGAAACACACAGCCAGGGCAACTAAGGAGTGGCTCCGTAAGAAGCATCTCAAGGTCCTGGAGTGGCCAAGCCAGTCTCCAGACCTGAACCCAATAGAAAATCTTTGTAGGGAGCTGAAAGTCCGTATTGCCCAGCGACAGCCCCGAAACCTGAAGGATCTGGAGAAGGTCTGTATGGAGGAGTGGGCTAAAATCCCTGCTGCAGTGTGTGCAAACCTGGTCAAGAACTACAGGAAACGTATGATCTCTGTAATTGCAAACAAAGGTTTCTGTACCAAATATTACGTTCTGCTTTTCGGATGTATCAAATACTTATGTCATGCAATAAAATGTAAATTAATTACTCAAAAATCATACAATATGATTTTCTGGATTTTTGTTTTAGATTCCGTCACTCACAGTTGAAGAGTACCTATGATAAAAATTACAGACTTCTACATGCTTTGTAAGTGGGAAAACCTGCCAAATCGGCAGTGTATCAAATACTTGTTCTCCCCACTGTAATATGACATTTGAAATGTCTTTATTCTTTTGGAACCTTTGTGAGTGTAATGTTTACTGTACATTTTTTATAGAGCGAGAGAGAGAGTGTGAGAGGGAGAGAGAGACCCCACTGCACAGCTATGTAGTAAGCATTGATTGGTTTAAAAGCCTCCCACACAAATACATCCCTCCCTCCACCAAGGCAAAGCCACGTGCCGGACAGGCTTATTGACCCATGCTTGGGGATTGTGTTGGGGTTTTTTCACACATTTTTACACTGCATTTCCAGTAGTCTCTCTGCTCTGTGTTGGTGGGGTGTTTTCAAAAAGGAAGCTGGCCCTGTGCCACAGCGGAAACATTGCTTTAGTGTCTCATGGAAGAGCTTTAACACGAATCAACATGCCAACCCTGGAATGTAATGCAAAGCTTTTTTGTTTCACAGAGAGGTAATGCTAGATGGTAGCTAAATGCAATTGATTCCCATGTGTTTTTTTGAAGTCTTAAAATGTGGAATGTTCAGTTTGGGGGAGCCGTAGATTCAGATGTATATCTCGTTCAGCCTGTAACTGAGATACGGTGCATATTGTGTGCTGTACATGTTGCATGGGGCTACAGAGCCTGTCACATAGGGATCATATGGTTGGATGTAAAGATGCCTGGGTAGAAATATGATCCTGAGTGTGTTTAGGCATCAGAACAAAAACACTGGGCTGGATTAAACCAATCAAATGTGTGCCTCTCCCTCTGTGCATTGCTACTGGATGGCAGTGGGCCAACGCTCACCAGGCAGGCAAATAATGTCTGTGAGCTGTGCTAGAAGAAGCCAGGGCATTGGACACGGACACGGACACGTGCAGCCAGCCCTTAAAACGCCCAGAACGAAGGCTGGCTGCTTAAGAAAGGTCAGTCACTGGACACTCTCTCTCTCTCTCTCTCTCTCTCTCCCTTTCTCTCTCTCTTTCTTTCTCTCTCTCTTTCTTTCTCTCTCTCTTTCTGTCCGTAGAGCTGTCTGGCAGGCTGCCAAGAGCGAGAGCAGATAGAAACCCGGCTGCGTCAAAAATGACACCCTATTCCATAATTCACTACTGCCCAGTTTGCCACATGGACCCAAAAGTAATGCACAATATAGGAAAGAGGGCTCCATTTGGGATTCCCCACCTCCCCTCACCTCGCAGGCTGGGCTGTGTTAGGGCCTTACCTCCTCCTCTGCTGCTCTGCTCTGGCTGAGGGATTACATACAGTACTGCTGCCAGGAACTATTTCTCCTGAGAAGTGTTGGAAACGCAGGTTGCTCAGCGGTGGGAGGGTGCCTCGCTCGGAGTGTGTCACAAATAGGCTGTAACTTATCGGCTGTGGGGCAGTGGAACTCCGTCAGTCCTGACATTTAGGGGCATAGGTCATTACCTAATGTTTTCATATGAATGTTCCAGTGACGTTCAAGGACTGTTTCCAAAAGACCATTCCCTTAATGCCAAACAGAACTTAGCCAGAATGTGGTTACCATGTTCTAGACTATTTAATATTCTGTTCTAGACAAGTTTCATGGGAATGTTGCAAGAGCATTTCGGTGAGGAGAATATTCCATCAACGTTCCACCAAGCATACACAGAACACGGTTGCCACGTTCTCAGAATATAAGATTTTAATGTTCTAGACACGTTTCATGGGAACATTGAAAGGACATCAAGATGTCACCTGATGGTGTACACATTTTCAAGCATAGGGGTGGATGCGTCATGTTATGGGTATGCTTCTAATCGTTAAGGACTGGGGAGTTTTTCAGGATAAAAAGAAACAGAATGAGCCAAGCACAGGCAAAATCCTAGAGCAAAACCTGGTTCAGTCTGCTTTCCACCAGACACTGGGAGAGGAATTCACCTTTCAGCAGGACAATAACCTAAAACACAAGGCCAAATCTACACTGGAGTTGCTTACCAATAAGACAGTGAATGTTCCTGAGTTTCTGAGTTACAGTTTTGACTTAAATCTACTTCAAAATCTATGGCAAGACCTGAAAATGGTTGTCTAGCCATGATCAACAACCAATTTGACAGCGCTTGAAGAATTGAAAAACATTTTTAAGAATAATGGGCAAATATTGCACAATCCAAACTGAGGGCGAGCACACCTACATACAGTCGTGGCCAAAGGTTTTGAGAATGACACAAGTATTGGTCTCCACAAAGTTTGCTGCTTCAGTGTTCTTAGATCTTTATGTCAGTAGTTACTATGGTAACACCGAAGTATAATTACAAGTATTCCATAAGTGTCAAAGGCTTTCATTGACAACGACATTCAGTTTATGCAAAGAGTCAATATTTGCAGTGTTGACCCTTCTTTTTCAAGACCTCTGCAATCCGCCCTGGCATGTTGTCACTTAACTTCTGGGCCACATTCTGACTGATGGCAGGCCATTCTTGCATAATCAATGCTTGGAGTTTGTCAGAGGTTGTGGGTTTTTGTTTGTCCACCCGCCTCTTGAGGACCGACCACAAGTTCTCAATGGGATTAAGGTCTGGGGAGTTTCCTGGCCATGGACCCAAAATGTCGATGTTTTGTTCCCCGAGCCACTTAGACCAATCACGCTTTTTCCATCATGCTGGAAAAGGCATTGGTCGTCACC
Source organism: Thymallus thymallus (assembly GCA_023634145.1). NCBI lineage: Eukaryota > Metazoa > Chordata > Actinopteri > Salmoniformes > Salmonidae > Thymallus > Thymallus thymallus. Next base: position 39,500,489 of record CM042390.1, on the reverse strand, counting down.
AAACTGTTCTCGGATGGTTGTGAGAAGTTGCTCTCGGAGGATGTGTTGGTACCATTCTTTATTCATGGCTGTGTTCTTAGGCAAAATCGTGAGTGAGCCCACTCCCTTGGCTGAGAAGCAACCTCACACAGGATTGGTCTGAGGATGCTTTACTGAGATGTTTTTCATGGTTAGGGCTAGGCCCCTTCGTTCCAGTGAAGGGAAATCTTAATGCTACAGCATACAATGACATTCGACTTTGTGGTAACAGTTTGGGGAAGGCCCTTTCCTGTTTCAGCATGACATTGTCCCTGTGCACGAAGCGAGGTCCATATAGAAATGGTTTGTCGATATCAGTGTGAAAGAACTTGACTGGCCTGCACAGAGTCCTGACCTCAACCCCATCGAATACCTTTGGGGTGAATTGAAAAAACCGAGGCCTAATCGCCCAACATCAGTGCCCAACCTTACTAATGCACTTGTGGCTGAACGGAAGCAAGTCCCCGCAGCAATGTTCCAACATCTAGTGGAAAGCTTTCCCAGAAGAGTGGATGCTGCTGTTATAGCAGAAAAGGGGGAACCAACTCCATATTAATGTCCATGATTTTGGAATGAGATATTTGACGAGCAGGTGTCCACATACTTTTGGTCATGTAGTGTATCTACCTCAATTACCTCATAACACAGCACATGGACTTGGTACTGGTACCTCATGTACATATAGCCAAGTTATCATTACTTATTGTAATTATTACTTTTATTATTAAGTGTTTTACTTTAGTATTATTTCTCTATTTTCTCTCTCTGTATTGTTGAACGGCCCATAAGGAAGTATTTCACTGTTAGTCTACACCTGTTGTTTACCAAGCATGTGACAAATACAATTTTATTTTATTTGACTGCTACACTTGCACTGCATGTCCCTCACCGGTTCACTGCATGTCCCTCACCGGTTCACTGCATGTCCCTCACCGGTTCACTGCATGTCCCTCACCGGTTCACTGCATGTCCCTCACCCGTTCACTGCATGTCCCTCACCGGTTCACTGCATGTCCCTCACCGGTTCACTGCATGTCCCTCACCGGTTCACTGCATGTCCCTCACCCGTTCACTGCATGTCCCTCACTGGTTCACTGTTTTACCACTTTACCACTTAACAATACCCACTTACCACAGCACCATAATCACCAGTTCACTGCATGTCCCTCACCAGTTCTTGAAACCTCCTCAGGGGACATACTGTTCCTGTTCTATATACAGTCCAGGCACAAGTCTTTCTAAAGATTCTTCCTGGCACCAGAATCAAAAGAGGCCAGCTTGGGGAAACATGGTGGAAGCTAGATCTTCCTATGCACACTCAAACAGTAGTCTTTGACAACAAATTGTGTACATTTCCCTATTCAGCTGTGTTGAGACTGATCCATTTGTATAATTATGTGATAACAGAGAATAAGTGGGTGGCTGCAGGGTTTCCATAGCTGGGAGTGGGGACCAGGGCTGGGGTCTATTGGAATTGAAAGCAGTCAATTTAGAAAGTTATTTTAATTTAACATAAAAAAATAATAAAAAAAAGTTTGAAATAAGTAGCTTCTTCTCCTATTGAGAAGAAATTGAAAATATACTTTTTTGAAGTTCGATTTTTTTTCTTCAGTTTACTTCCTGAATTGACTGCTTTCAATTCCAATTGGGGACCAGCATGTTTAATTTTTAAACCACACAAGTCAGTTAAGAACAAATTCTTATTTACAATGACGGTCTAGGAAAAGTGGGTAACCTGCCTTGTTCAGGGGCAGAACTACAGATTTTTACATTGTAAGCTTGGGGATTCGATCCCTAAAATATGGCAATGTAGGCATGTCCATTATACTGTGTTTCTGCCACCAGAGGGAGCTATAGTCAATATAATGCTCTCTGCAGAAACTGTCCACCGTTTTCCTGTTTCTTGTTTCTTTATCAAGGTTTTCTTTTCCAGCTCTGAAACAGTTCCTATTCTCTCAACTTTTAATAATTTGCTCTGGTAAAATGAAACTATGCCCGTCTTTTTGTGCAAGCTCACAGACATACACAAACATGTGAAGTTGTTTTAATGTTGTGGATACTTGACATGGTTGGAAAAACATTCTATTAAAGCTCACAGTTTATAGAGAATAGATCAAATTATTGTTATAGCAAGTTAAAGTAAATAAAATAGATGTGCTTATTCTGGTGTTCACATATTTCAATTAGCAGCTACGTATATTTCATATAAGAAGCTAATACCTTCTATATAAATATGTGCCATCAACTGTTTGCTCCACACAATAAAGCACAAATGAACACAAATGCCTCAAATCCATATTGTTTTGAAATATCATCTCATTCTAGAATCAACTATCGACCCAAAGCATACATCCATGTAGGATATTAACAATGATATTGTTATCTATCAATCAATGACATACAACAGTTCATTTTCACCTTCCATACATTTACATCAGGTTATTCTCATCCCTTCTCAACATCATCCTTTCCATCTCAGAGTCAAAGATATAACTGACAGTCCAAGTCATCGTTCATAATACTCCATTTAGTCAACAGTCTTTGTGTGAAAGAGTTCAGGGTATTTCATCTGACAGTCAGTTCTTTTACTGACTTTGCATTTGAATCTATCTTCAATCTGGCATCCTTTTTCTTCTTCAATCTGGCATCCTTTTTCTTCTTCAATCTGGCATCCTTTTTCTTCTTCAATCTGGCATCATTTTTCTTTTCCAAAAACATATAACCTACTGTGAATGTTCCAGTGTTTCCCCTAGGATTGTTTTCAGCTGCGGTGACAATGTAGCGGGCATTTAAAGACTGAACGCATCAAATGCTACAAATATATGTTGTAACTTGTCACTCTATATATTTATTGTATAGGCGGGACACCGCTGCTAAATCAATACAGGGTGAAACACTGTTATATACAATATGTTGCTGACTAGATAGATAGTTATGAAATAAGCAAGATGATCAGATCCAGATGGATTTACAGTAGGAGAAGGGTTACCTTACAATCCTGACAAACTAACCTTGATGCCATCCACATTTTGGATGGTCTTTGGTTGAACAAGTCCATTTCATCCCTCTCATTGCTTTGTAGGTTACTCATTCTACCTCTGCCACATCGTTACCAGGAAAAGTGGGCATCTGATATGAATACCGTTTTCCTGTGGGACCACCTGCACACAGAACATTGGCAATCTGTTTTTCATGGTGAACTGGTCTGTGACGTCGAAGCGAATGCCACAGAGTTTGGAGAGTGGTGTGGGACCATTGTGAGGAATTAGTATGTTGTCATAGTGGGGGAGAATAGCTTTCAGTCCAAAGGTTTCCCCATTGACCAGTGACACATCCACAGGCAGTATGATGTAGGCATGAAGCAGGCGCTCTCCAGGGCTACACTTAGTTTTTCTAGACCAGCAGTATTCTCCATGCTCACCTGTGGAGAAAGGGGATAGTCTCAGCATGATACATGGTATATGATATATGAATAGTCTCAGTATGAGACATGGTATATGATATATGAATAGTCTCAGTATGAGACATGGTATATGATATATGAATAGTCTCAGTATGAGACATGGTATATGATATATGAACAGTCTCAGTATGAGACATGGTATATGATATATGAATAGTCTCAGTATGAGACATGGTATATGATATATGAATAGTCTCAGTATGAGACATGGTATATGATATATGAATAGTCTCAGTATGATACATGGTATATGATATATGAATAGTCTCAGTATGAGACATGCTATATGATATATGAATAGTCTCAGTATGATAGATGGTATATGGTATATGAATAGTCTCAGTATGATAGATGGTATATGATATATGCCAGACCCACACTCTTACCAACTGATTAACACACAGTACCACAGCTAGTCTATTCTGTGAAAAAAAAACGTTTTCTAGAAATGTATACTTTTTAATCTCTGCAATCAGCAATTCCCTTAAACTGCTTTTACAGTATATAATATTATTAGCGGTGGGCACAAATATTGATAATTCGATATGATATCGATTTAATTTGATATTGTTTGATATCGATATGAGCAAGGCACATTGTGATATCGGTTTATTCTTCCTTTTAACCTAAATTGTTCTGTAAAAAATGCATACGTGAATGTTCCTGCATGAACAAAACCCTCTCACAGTCCTTCTCACATGCTCTTTACTTAACAAACCTAATTACCTGCTGATAGTCCATCAACGGTGGATGTGCTTCCCATTGTATTCAAACTGGTTAGGTAAATTTATAACACCAGAAAATTCACAAATGGAAAATCTGCAAGCATTTGCAACATATTTTCTACAAAACCGATATCATATCAATATCGAATTGAAAAATGCAACTGATATTGATGTCAATTTTCCATATCGGTGCCCATCACAAAATATATCTATGGTGTTCTCACCTGCTGTAGAGTCTTTGAAGCGTACAGTCGGTATATTTTGGGTCTCCAGCATAGCTCTGTATGTCAGTACAGTGCAGCCCAGTACACACTCAGACGGTGGGTCCAGATCTTTGGATATCTCTGTCAGTAATCTGTCCTTGTCTGTACATTCCATCCCACCATCCAGCGCCCCCATGGCCATGAGCATGGTGGACAAAACCCCACAGAAAACCTGAACAGACCAGTAGTTAGCCATTCTGACCCAAACCAGCCAAAAGTCAAGTCAGGACAATTTGAGCTGCTGCCTCTTGCTGCTGCTGTGTCGTGCTGTGTCCTAGTAGCTCTGGACATGTATCCAGAATCCAATTTCTATATTTATATGTGTGTGAAAGTGTGTTTAGAAAGCAAATGTTGGCACTGCTGTAGAAATAGCAGTTGGGTCATTCCACCAATTCGGCGCCTTTTGAGATGCAACTTGCAAACATTTTAAAGGGGCAGTGTAGTTAAAAACGTCTATTTCCACACTAGGAGGTCAAAATAACACTTGGAAATTGTGAAAATTATGTGTTAAACCGTTTTGGCCCAGATCATGCTACAATGTGATCTGATTATAATAGACCAATGACTGTTCATTTGGGTAAGGGGGTGGGCTCTAGACCATCCTATCATCCAATCAGGGCTGTGTATATAAATAATATGTTTTTTAACTCCCACCCGATCAGACTGAGGATTTCAAGGGCCGAAGGATGCTTCACGGAAATAAATGATACAAATAAAATAAACACACAGTGATTTATTAGACAGATATGATAATGATTTAAAAAAATACAATTCCAAAGACTGTTAAATAAAAATTTTACTAAATTCAGTGCTATATTAAGTACCAAATAAAGAAACAGGGTTGACCACAAGGTTATTATAGTTTTGTGTTTTCATGTTCGATTTTTATTTGAAATTCAGTTTAGTTTCAGTTAGTTTTCAGACCTGAATTCTAGTTTTTATTTTGTTTTATATTTAAGCAATAAGGCCCAAGGGGATGTATCCAGGCACTCTGCGTTGCGTCGTGCACAAGAACAGCCCTTAGCCGTGGTATATTGGCCATACCACAAACCCCCAAGGTGCATTTTTGCTATCATAAACTGGTTGCCAATGTAATTAGAGCAGTAAAAAGAAATGCTTTGTCATACCCGTGGTATACGGTCTGATATACCATGGTTGTCAGCCAATCAGCATTCAGGGCTCAATCCACCCAGTGTATAATAGTTTATATAGTTTCAGTTTCAGTTTTAATGTTAGGGACAGAAAGCATGTGTGGGAAGACAGAAGCCATTTGTGTTGTATATATTTTTTATGTGTTTTTGGGGATATCCCTTCTTGCAACTGGGGGTCAGTAATACATAAGGTGATGGGTCAGGTGTTAACACCAATCCAATGCTTTTTAACTAGATGATTTCCCTCCTGTATGTACTCATAGCTGGTGACAGTGATGCACAAACTATGCCTATTTATGCACCTGATTCAGTAGCTTGAAAACACCATTATGTTTTTGCCAAACATTTAGAAACAATTAACATAATTCATGATGGTTTCATTTTACTTTAGTCACAGATAATAGTTTCAGTAATAGTTTATTTTTTTCAAAAGGGTTTGTTAATTATTTTATTTCAGTTTACTAAATAGTTTTTTAATGATTCGTTTTTGTTTTCGTTTCAGTTCATTTTAGTTGACCGTAACAGGGTTGACAATTTCATCTTAAATCAGCCTTAAATCCCCTGACAGGGGGAATGGAATCTTGTAGTGTGCAGATCCAGGCTGGTTTTCCATTTGTAATCTGTGATAGTTTGCAAGCCCTCCCACATCCGACAAGTGTCAGAGCCGGTGTTGTAAGATTAGATTTTAGTCCTGTATTGATCTTCTGCCTGTTTGATTGTTCGTCGGAGGGCGTAGCAGGATTTCTTATAAGCGTCCGAATTAGTGTCGCGTCCCATGAATGCAGCAGAGTGAAAGATGTCAAGAGATAACAAGCTGTCACACCCCCAGTAAACACACTGTAGTGTACATGACCTTTGACCCATGGGACCTACTAAATATAAAAAACTGGGTTGTTCCAATGAGTCTGATGTTTTTTTGAGAAGTGTAACTTCTCACCTCATTTTAACATTCTGTCATAACACATGTTCAAATTAATTAAAAACACGTTTTCCCATAAAAAATAAATACAATAAAATACTATTAAGTACCTATTAAGTGGCAAATAAATTAACAGGGTTGACTGTAACAAGGTTAACATTTTCTTCTTAAATCAGCCCTAAATCTGCTCGTGAAGCTTGTTGTGTGAAACAGGGAGAGCCTGTCTATCTATGGTTAACAAGGTTGTTATGTTCGACCTGCTCAGTTTTCCACCACAAAACACCAGAAAATGGCCAAAAAGAGTAGAACCAGCTCACCTGATTTTACACTATGAGTTGACTATTAGTTGTTCATGTTTCTTTTAAAGAAAAATATTTAAAAAGTAATAGTTTCAGCATATTAAAACAAGTTCAGTTCACGTACCAGGGTTGTACCGTTTGACCTTGAATGAGAAACATATGTAAACTATTTACTAATCACATGAAATTCAAACTAATCCTCAGAATTGGCTTTGTCAAAGAAACAAAAATAACCAGGGTTTTACAATAGTGGTGACAACCTGGAGAAATGTGGGGGTTAAGTGGGTTAAAATATCCCTAGAAGTCACAGAGGGTTCATGGAAGGACATTTAAAAATGCTTAATTATGGCACTTTAGCAACTATTCATGTGGTCCATATTAAAGAGCGCTTCATTTAATATAAAGGGCATTTAAAATTCAATGTTGGTGCTCAATTTCTACTTAAAGGGACGCAAAAGGCACTTATTTTGTGGAAAGACCCAGTTAACACTGCTACTGAAAAAGAAGTGCGCAACAGGCTGTCGACGCTGTTTTACAGACGGTGCTGCGTTTCTGGAGCAGTGACCCAGAAACCCCGTTTCCCTGTTGGCGTCTGTTCCAGTACATTTAGGTTCCTGTCAAACTGATCCCACATCCGGAGGCTATGAATCACTGCCTCTATTAAAAGTTCACTTTTATTACAAATGTTGTACTTCAAATGCAGTGCTAAACTATCAATGAACAAAGATACATTTTGACAGCACGTTATGAACTCTCAAATACGGTTCACATAATTCAAATGAGAAAAATACTAAAATTTCACTGTTTAATCTAGGAAATAATTACATTTAATCCAGAATTCTTGTAGTAGCATTTATTAAAGAATTTAATCAGATAATAGACATATAATTGATACAATTTCTCAAACTGTGTGATCAATGGCAATAACACATTTCCACACAATTTTTACTGAAACTTGTTAGTGAAGCTGTGACATAAAGGTACATTCAATATCGTGGTGATAAATATTATGATGAAAATACATTTTGAAAAGGTGGCAATGTGAGGTAAATTTAAAAAGGAATACATGTATTTAGTGTATCTCAAAGAAAATATAAAAAAATAGTATATATTTATCCAACTTGCATAATATAAATGCCAAAACCAGAAAATGGACCTAGTTTAAAACTGATAGACAACAATATTGTCGAAAGGGGCACATGGGAAGCGTTGGGGGATAACAATTACAGTAGCAAACATAGCAGACTCAAATACTTTACATGTTTTTTTTGCCTGCTTATGAACAAAATGTTTTACCTGAATATGACAAGCTTTGTTTGGGGAAAACTGCAGCACTATTGTTTTTATCTATGCCCAAAGCTCCTACTGGTTCAAACATGAACTATGGAGCTTTCCAAGAGGGCAGTGCCCAATGTAGAGTAGTGGGAAATCACAGCACATACTGTATAATAAGAAGCTTTGTTTGAGGAGATCAGAATCTTTATTTAACATAACCTAGAATTTACTATGGTATTTCTTAGAAATGTTATACTTTTGTAGAGAACTGGTTCCATGCATGATAGAGTCCTGGGGATGAGAGCTCTGCTGTTATTGCCTAGCGCTGGTCGGCTTTCCCACCCTGAGAGGGTTTTTGGCATGGTGGTGTGGGAAGCCTGCACAGTGTTCACATTTTTGTGGGGAACATGTGGTAGCCTTGGTTAAATCCCTTGCCAGTCTAGTGCTTCGGGGTTGTGAAATATCGTTGTCAAAAATAGCGTCAAAGAACATATGAAATGTAATTAAAGCGAGTCTGCTTTAATTCAACCAGGACTAATTCAAAATGGAGTGGCTGCGGATCAGATTTTTCTCAGACCTTTATTTTGGGACCAGCTAAAGGTCCCAAAGCTTCTGCGCATGTGCAGGATTCTGCTGCTTACAGTAATCACCCTTCTGGGAAAAGAGAGACGAGAGCAGGGTTTCATATGGGATCTGGTCTAGAGATTCTATGAGAGCAGGGTTTCATTTGGGATCTGGTCTAGAGATTCTATGAGAGCAGGGTTTCATATGGGAGCTGGTCTAGAGATTCTATGAGAGCAGGGTTTCATATGGGAGCTGGTCTAGAGATTCTATGAGAGCAGGGTTTCATATGGGAGCTGGTCTAGAGATTCTATGAGAGCAGGGTTTCATATGGGAGCTGGTCTAGAGATTCTATGAGAGCAGGGTTTCATATGGGAGCTGGTCTAGAGATTCTATGAGAGCAGGGTTTCATATGGGAGCTGGTCTAGAGATTCTATGAGAGCAGGGTTTCATATGGGAGCTGGTCTAGAGATTCTATGAGAGCAGGGTTTCATATGGGAGCTGGTCTAGAGATTCTATGAAGCCACAATGATACATGTTCTTTATGCTCCTCAAGATGAACAAATATTCAAATTCGAATGTAGACTCTCTGCCAAAACAGAGCTGCAAGCCAAAACCTCCACATTTAGGGTTGCAAAATTCCAAAATTCCCAGATTTCCCAGAATTCATGGTTGGAGTTCTGAATTTCCTGCTAATTCGCTCTTGATTCTGAGAATCTTCCAAATGGGAATTCTGGAAAACCTGAGAATTTTGGGATATTTACTGGAATGTTGCAACCATGACCACCTGCTTACTGTATAGGTACTTCATGAGCAGAAGAGATATGGAGACAAGACCAGTTGGGGGGGGCTCCCTGGGATGGGGTAGGGGGGGCTCCCTGGGATGGGGCAGGTGGGGGGGGCTCCCTGGGATGGGGTAGAGGGGTCGATGATCAGTCAACAACCGGCAGCTGGGAGTTGCCTGGAGCGCAGGTACGTGTCAGCTGCACAGAGGAGATGGTGAGGGTGCTGAACTCATCCATGTAGAGGAAGGGCACACGCTCTGTAGAAGTGGCCTGGCAGCACGGCATCTGGGGTTAACAAGAGAGAGAAGTCAACATCTGGGGTTAGGTTAACAAGAGAGAGAAGTCAATATCTGGGGTTAGGTTAACAAGATAGAGAAGTCAACATCTGGGGTTAGGTTAACAAGAGAGAGAAGTCAACATCTGGGGTTAGGTTGATAATAGAGAGAAGTCAACATCTGGGGTTAGGTTAACAAGAGAGAGAAGTCAACATCTGGGGTTAGGTTAATAAGAGAGAGAAGTCAACATCTGGGGTTAGGTTAATAATAGAGAGAAGTCAACATCTGGGGTTAGGTTAATAATAGAGAGAAGTCAACATCTGGGGTTAGGTTAACAAGAAAGAGAAGTCAACATCTGGGGTTAGGTTAATAATAGAGAGAAGTCAACATCTGCGGTTAGGTTAACAAGATAGAGAAAACATCTGGGGTTAGGTTAACAAGAGAGAGAAGTCAACATCTGTAACCTGTACCCAACCTTAGGTGTTGAAGTGCTGTCTTCACTATTTTTGGAAGACTTCTAGTATCCTTCTTTTTACCCAGACAAGCACTACCATATACAATATATTTATCTGAAGAGGAGTCTATATTTTAGCAATATGGCCCAAGAGGGTGTGTTATATGGCCAATATACCCAGGTTAAGGGCTGTTATGGATACCTTTACATAAAAAGTATAGAAAAAATAAGTTAACAGTCAATTGAAACACTCTGAGAAATGTGATAAATCTAAAACACAGGTGGCTGCTAGATGTTCCTCATGATCGACCTTGCACCTGGCTGTGCTTCTCACTCACAGAGCTGCTTATTTCCACAGAGACAAAACATTGATATCTCCACTAGCACAACCTGGGGTCTCTTCAGGACGCTCTGTTTCACTGCTGTTTTCCCAGACCTGAGGCCAACTCAGAATCCAATTATCCAATCCAATAGGACAAGCCAAAAACCAATTACAGTATGTTAAGCTTATTCACATAATGCTTATACATTAATCATTATCAAAACCCACACAATGTCCTACTAAACACCAGTAAAGTGTTTTTTAAGAAACAGGTTGTTTTACCTGTGCAGTGGGAGTGTGTGATGGGCAGCGCGAGGGGCTCAGGTCCAGTTGGGAGTTGCAGGGTGAGCACTGGACGTAGGTGAAACTCTCAGGGTAGATTACCCAGTTCTCCCAGCCAAGATCTAATTGAGAAATGAAGACAGACAGCACAGAAGACTTCAATGCTATGGTGATGACCACAGATATGTACACACGCACCCACCGCACGCACACGCACACGCACACACACACACACACACACACACACACACACACACACACACACACACACACACACACACACACACACACACACACACACACACACACTATTGATGTGACTAACTATTTCATAGACTAACAGTGTCTTATTTAATTTGACTGTGAACAGAGCTGGTCACCTTTCAGGAAGATCTGTGAGGCCAGCTGACAGCAATTCAGAGCCCTACCCTCAACCAGGGGTACAGCCACTACGGAGAAAGAAACTATATCAATCAATAAAACCACAAGAAACATTGTGGTGATGCATCAGAATATTAGGAGTATAATACTGTAATGATCATATAGCCCCCTGAAGTTCTATTGCCCCCCAAAATGTGCCTACCTGCTTTGTCCTGGGTCTTGTGAGAGATGGCAGAGAATGCAGTCTTCCATTGCTCTCGGATGGCAGTCAGTCTGTCAGCCGCCACCTGGGGCTCCTGCTGCAGGTTGAGGGCTCCAAGAAGGGCATTTCTGATGCCATTCAACAACTCTCCATGGCACCTGCAAACAGAACAGAAACAGACAAATGAGTTTATTGCAAATCAAATAAGTTTCAAAATATTTTCAGCATTCCAGTCTTTTTGTTTCAGTATTTATTTTCAGTCCCAGTATATGGTCATGGCAATTCCTGGCGACATTTTTAACACAATTCTTGCAGACTTTTTTTTAACACCATTTCTGGTGACTTTTTAACACAATTCCTGGTGACTTTTTAACACATTTCCTGGTGACGTTTAACACAATTCCTGGTGACTTTTTAACATAATTCCTGGTGACTTTTTAACACAATTCCTGGTGACTTTTTAACACAATTCCTGGTGACTTTTTAACACAATTCCTGGTGACTTTTTAACGCAATTCCTGGTGACTTGTAAGTTGTATAATATATTTTTTACTAAGACATCTTTGGAAAGCCAACTAAAATTGCAAAGGGAACGAATTTGGCCCGTGGGCCTCCTATTGCCTTTGACCGCAACAGAGAGAGGGAGATTGTAATGTTTGTAGTGGATCGCAGCCACCTGCCTTCTCTCTCAGGCATTCAGAGTCCTGGCTACACTTCAGATTGCGCAACCATAGACAGCCAGTTCTTTTGAATCAATTGCATCCATTTTGTGAGATCTGGCATTCTCTAAAAGAATCAACAGCACCATTTTGAAGGTGAAAGATTTAGGTGGACTCCAATCAATGTATTAATGGCATTGTTGGTAATTGAATGGAATAGGTTTCATCTGAAGATTATTTTACAAATCTAACAAGTTCAACCTTTAAATTCTAAAGTATCAAAACAGCTTGTTCACTCAGACTAAGTTGGCTGTGTTACCAAAGCATGCATTGTCAAATATATAACCGGAGGCCATACTTTTTCAGGGCGTTCGCTCCTCACAATCTCTATTTGAGATCTACTATCTGAATGTTGCCATGTAAGAGAGATTGATAGTGTGGTTACACCACGGGAGAACACCATGTTTCACTTCATTACTCTTCGAATTGTTAGGTCAGCTCTCTCAAATCTACATGCAGCCAAGTAAACCTCTCAAACAACCCCGGATCGTTTCAAGAGGTCTCAGGAAGCATTCATCAACAGTGACTTGCAAGTCATGATATAACCTGGCGCAGCTGTATTGGTCATCAAGATTTCAAAAAGCCTGGATACACTGGATATACGTTGGCTTATTTAAAGTCTTGATGACCCGTAGAACTGGGCAAGGAATGTAGAAAATAGTTTATGTCAGAGATTGACACAAATGAGAACATACTAAGTTTCTGTGTTGGTCAGAATGCCATTTTGAATAAAAAAAAACGTAGCTCTATTTAAAAAATAATTTTGAAGTTTTTTTTTTTTCAAGAATTGAAAGTTTCCTCTATGGCCTTCTGACTATCCAGTGATGTGTCGCTCCAGTGAGGGGTGACTTATATAGTGACACTACTAACCCGTCAGGGTGGAGGACACCAGAGCCAGGACTTATATAGTGACACTACTAACCCGTCAGGGTGGAGGACGCCAGAGCCAGGACTTATATAGTGACACTACTAACCCGTCAGGGTGGAGGACGCCAGAGCCAGGACTTATATAGTGACACTACTAACCTGTCAGGGTGGAGGACGCCAGAGCGAGGAGTAGCAGTAGAATCCTTCTCCAAGGGCTGGAGGATAAACGACTTCGCCAGCGAACAGCCAAGGAGCACCAGCATCACCGCAAAGTGCGCAAAATACATTTTGGAAAAAGGTGGTCACTCAGATCTAATCTCAACTATAGAGTAAACACCACCAACCTGTGGTTTTGTGGCAATAAATTAATCTGAATCTGACTGTGTTCAGTAATGGGGGAAGAATGAGGTGTTCTTCAGTTGGCAGAGGAGGAGGCTGTACTGGTACAACTGATAATGACACTCACACCGATGCAGGAAGAGTGTCGCTATTGTTTGTAGTGGCCTGGAAACCTAAGCTCTATCTCCCCGTTGTCCTTGGAATACTTTACATTGTTTTTATGTCCTGCAAGGATGCATAGAGAAAGACCAGAGAGAGCGAGAGAGAGAGAGAGAGAGAGAGAGAGAGAGAGAGAGAGAGAGAGAGAGAGGGAGAGAGAGAAGGGCATTTTCGCCCATTTTCTCATTTTCTGACCATTCTCTGTAACCCTAGAGATGGTTGTGTGGGATAACCATGCCACGTTCAGTCACTTAAATGACATTCCTTCCCCATTCTGATGCTTGGTTTGAACTTCAGCTGATCGTCTTGACCATGTCTACATGCCTAAATGCATTGAAAAAGTTAGTACACCCCTACCTTTACCATCACATAAAATGGCTAAAATTAGAATTAGGTGTACCAAAACAAATGCAAATGATTAGAAAACCTTAGAGAGAAACTTCCGGTCCAGCCTTCCATAAAGATAAGAATATTGGTCTGGTGTGGTCTTAACCATATGGATGTGTGGTAACACATCATTCAAAGATAAAAAGACCTACCCGAGGCCCTCAGAAGAAAGATTATTGATGCCCATGAGTCTGGGAGGGGTTACAAATCCATTTCCAAGCAATTCAAAGTACAGTCGTGGCCAAAAGTTTTGAGAATGACACAAGTATTTGTCTCCACAAAGTTTGCTGCCTCAGTGTTGATGATGGCAATTTGCATATACTCCAGAATGTCATGAAGAGTGATCAGATGAATTGCAATTCATTGCAAAGTCCCTCTTTGCCATGACAATTAACTTAATCCCCCAAAAACATTTCCACTGCATTTCAGCCCTGCCACAAAAGGACCAGCTGCCATCATGTCAGTGATTGTCTCGTTAACACAGGTGAGAATGTTGACGAGGACAAGGCTGGAGATCACTCTGTCATGCTGATTGAGTCAGAATAACAGACTGGAAGCTTTAAAAGAAGGGTGGTGCTTGAAATCATTGTTCTTCCTCTGTCAACCATGGTTACCTGCAAGGAAACATGTGCCGTCATCATTGCTTTGCACAAAAAGGGTTTCACAGGCAAGGATATTGCTGCTGGTAAGATTGCACCTAAATCAACCATTTATCAGATGATCAAGAACTTCAAGGAGAGAGGTTCAATTGTTGTGAAGAAGGCGTCAGGGCGCCCAAGAAAGTCCAGCAAGCGCCAGGACCGTCTCCTAAAGTTGATTCAGTTGCGGGATCAGGGCACCACCAGTGCAGAGCTTGCTCAGGAATGGCAGCAGGCAGGTGTGAGTGCATCTGCACGCACAGTGAGGCAACGACTTTTGGAGGATGGCCTGGTGTCAAGAAGGGCAGCAAAGAAGCCACTTCTCTCCAGGAAAAACATCAGGGACAGACTGATATTCTGCAAAAGGTACAGGGATTGGACTGCTGAGTACTGGGGCCATTTTCTCTGATGAATCCCCTTTCCGATTGTTTGGGCCATCCGGAAAACACCTTGTCCGGACAAGGCAAGGTAAGCGCTACCATCAGTCCTGTGTCATGCCAACAGTAAAGCACCCTCAGACCATTCATGTGTGGGATTGCTTCTCAGACAAGGGAGTGTGCTCACTCACAATTTTGCCTAAGAACATAGCCATGAATAAAGAATGGTACCAACACATCCTCCGAGAGCAACTTCTCCCAACCATCCAAGAACAGTTTGCTGACCACCAATGCCTTTTCCAGCATGATGGAGCACCTTGCTATAAGGCAAAAGTGATAACTAAGTGGCTCGGGGAACAAAACATCGACATTTTGGGTCCATGGCCAGGAAACTCCCCAGACCTTAATCCCATTGAGAACTTGTGGTCGATCCTCAAGAGGCGGGTGGACAAACAAAAACCCACAACTTCTGACAAACTCAAAGCATTGATTATGCAAGAATGGCCTGCCATCAGTCAGGATGTGGCCCAGAAGTTAATTGACAGCATGCCAGGGCGGATTGCAGAGGTCTTGAAAAAGAAGGGTCAACACTGCAAATATTGACTCTGCATAAACTGAATGTCATTGTCAATGAAAGCCTTTGACATGGAATACTTGTAATTATACTTCAGTGTACCATAGTAACTACTGACATAAAGATCTAAGAACACTGAAGCAGCAAACTTTGTGGAGACCAATACTTGTGTCATTCTCAAAACTTTTGGCCATGACTGTACATCATTCCATTTCCAAGCAATTTGAAGTACATCATTCCACTGTCCGATGAACATTCCAGACCACTCGCAAACTACCTAGGACAGGTCGTCCCACCAAAGTCAGCCCAAGAGCTGACTGAAAGATGCTCTTAGAAGTCTCTAAGAACCCCAGGGTAACATCAAGGGATCTACAGGCCTCTCTTGCCACAATCAATGTTGAAGTTCATGGGTACACTGTCAGAAAGAGACTGCACAAACTTGGCCTACATGGGAGGTCAGGAAGGAAGATACTCTGCTCTCAAAAAAGAATATCAAGACACAACTGACTTTTACCAGACAACACCTGAGTACAGTTGCTGTTATATACTTTTGTGAAAATATTAGTATATAAAACTTTATATTTGATATTACTTTACTTTAACCATCTGGCATGTCATGACATACAAATCAGATCAGTTCATAAAACGCCCAGAATGCATAGCCTCAGAGGAGAGGAACACAAAGACACCATTGATTTTATTTTTTCATGAGACCAAACCCTATTCCTTATATAGGGCCCATATGTAGGGTGCCAATTGGGACTATGTTGATAAGAGTGACGCCATGAAAACTGGGAGGTGGTTGGGTTAGTAACCAGATAGTCCTCCTTGTTGAGGGGACTGCAACCATCACCTCCCTACAGTGCTGGCCCAACATGAAAACTAGGAGGTGGTTGGGTTAGTAACCAGATAGTCCTCCTTGTCGAGGGGACTGCAACCATCACCTCCCTACAGTGCTGGCCCAACATGAAAGGTGGCAATCTTCCTCTGATAACCAAGAAAACAATATTTTTGCTTTGCACCTGCCATTCAAGGACAGAGTTTCCACAAAGCAGCCAGAGTTTAATATAATTTATGATTGTAGCTACTGTAGAGTCTGCTACTGCAGATCAGTCATGAATAGAATGGTTTAACTTCAAGTCAAGTCCTCAAATGCCCCCTCCGCTCTGCAGATCTCATTGCAGAGACTCAAACTGGGTCAGTCGAAGCAAACCTTCACTCACATGACCTGAGATTAACTTGAACTCTCTTGCCTACTTGTTGAGTAAATATCACGCAGCACCCATGAACCATAACATCAACAGAGACGTTTTAGACAAGATGATTTAGAACATGCTGTTCTTTTCTGATAGATATCATAGGAAGACTCAGGCCTACAAATGGGGTCTTTAGCAAACCTGACATGGTACTATACTCCATGAATGTCAGTTAGAGGTTTATCTGACATCACTATCACTGCAGTCTCTTGTGACCGTCCGATCAGTGAAGAGTGAGAGTTCAACAAGCTTTTTCTATTGCTTCATGTTGCTTGATAAAATAGGAGTGGAAATGTCCTTTCAACATCTTAGGCCTGGTTGGGACAGCCACATCACTCCAATATGCCCAGCACTACATCCTTGATATATTCAAGATAGCTTGTTCACCCTTGGGCCATTTACTTACCACTGCTGTTATCATAGTATCAAAGTTCTCCATAATAATGTAACATCCTTTTCGACTCTTATCATACATTTTCCAATAAGGTGACACAGAGAGAATATCCAGGTACAACAGCTTTTGCTGTGATATTTAAAGACACAAGACTTTCGTGTTATTACTGTGGGCTAAGAAGGTGTTTTATTTGTATACTGAACAAAAATATAATGCAAGATTCAAAGTGCTTGGTCCCATGTTTAATGAGCTGAAATAAAAGATCCCAGAAATGTTTCATGCGCACAAAAAGCTTATTTCTTTCAGATTTTATGCACAAATTATTTTACATCTCTGTTAGTGAGCATCTCTCCTTTGCCAAGATAACTCATCCACCTGACAGGTGTGGCATATCAAGAAGTTGATTAAACAGCATGATTATTACACAGGTGCACCTTGTGCTGGGGACAATAAAAAGCCATTCTAAAGTGTGTAGTTTTGCCAAACAACAAAATGCCACAGATGTCTCAAGTTTTGAGGGAGCGTGCGATTGGCATGCTGACTGCAGGAATATCCACCAGAGCTGTTGCCAGAGGATTGAATTTCTCTACCATAAGCCAATATCGTTTTAGAGAATTTGGCAGTACGTCCAACCGGCCTCACAACCGCAGACCACGTGTATGGCGTTGTGTGGACGAGCGGTTTGCTGATGTCAACGTTGTGAATAGAGTGCCCCATGGTGGCGGTGGGATTATGGTATGGGCAGGTATAAGCTACGGACAACAAAACACAATTGCATTTTATCGATGGCGATTTGAACGCACAGAGAAACCATGACGGGATCCTGAGCCATATTGTCGTACCATTCATCCGCCGCAATCAGCATGATAATGCACATCCCGATGTCACAAGCATCTGTAGACAATTCCTGGGAGCTGAAAATGTCCCAGTTCTTTCATGGCCTGCCTACTCACCAAAAATGTTACCCATTGAGCATGTTTGGGATGCTCTGGATTGACGTGTACGACAGCGTGTTCCAGTTCTGGCAATATCCAGCATCTTTGCACAGCCATTGAAGAAGAGTGGGGCAACATTCCTCAGGCCACAATCAACAGCCTGATCAACTCTATACGAAGGAGATGCAGCATGAGGCAAATGGTGGTCACACCAGTTATTGACTGGTTTTCTGATCCACACCCCTACCTTTTTTTTAAGGTATCTGTGACCAACAGATGCATATCTGTATTCCCAGTCATGTGAAATCCATAGATTAGGGACTAATACATTTATTTCAATTGTCTGATTTCCTTATATGAACTGTAACTCAGTAAAATCTTTAAAATTGTTGAGTTTATATTTTTGTATAGTTTTGACATCCTTTCGTATTTGTATAAATGGTTTGACAAGACAGTAGTAAGTTAGAGAGGCCCTAGTAAAGGCCCTGGTGGAGTACAGGCCCTGGCGGTGAACTGTTCTTATTTTTAATGACGGCCTGGAACAGTGGGTTAACTGCCTTGTTCAGGGGCAGAACGACAGATTTTTACCTTGTCAGCTCGGGGATTCAATTCAGCAACCTTTCGGTTACGGGCCCAACGCTCTAACCACTGGGCTACCTGCCGCCCGAGGTTGTGTGGAGGGGATGCGTCACAGGTGGTCTAAAAGAAAACTACATTTTTAATGTTTTTATTTTATTTATTTCACCTTTATTTAACCAGGTAGGCCAGTTGAGAACTAGTTCTCATTTACAACTGCGACCTGGCCAAGACAAAGCAAAGCAGTGCGACAATAAAAAAAATAAAAAACAACAACACAGAGTTACACGTGGGATAAACAAACGTACAGACAATGACACTATAGAAAATCTATATACAATGTGTGCAAATGTAGTTAGATTAGGGAGGTCGGACAATAAATAGGCCATAGTGGTGAAATAGTTACAATGTAGCATTAACACTGGAGTGATAGATGTGCAGATGATGATGTGCAAATATGCCTTTGGTGCGGGCAGAGATACTGGGGTGCAACTTTGCAAAAATAACAGTATGGGGATGAGGTAGTTGGAGTGGGCTATTTACAAATGGGCTATATACAGGTGCAGTGATCGGTAAGTACAGTGGGGAGAACAAGTATTTGATACACTGCCGATTTTGCAGGTTTTCCCACTTACAAAGCATGTAGAAGTCTGTAATGTTTATCATAGGTACTCTTCAACTGTGAGTGACGGAATCTAAATCAAAAATCCAGAAAATCACATTGTATGATTTTTAAGTAATTAATTTGCATTTTATTGCATGACATAAGTATTTGATGCATCAGAAACGCAGAACTTAATACTTGGTACAGAAACCTTTGTTTGCAATTACAGAAATCATACGTTTCCTGTAGTTCTTGACCAGGTTTGCACACACTGCAGCAGGGTTTTTGGGCCACTCCTCCATACAGACCTTCTCCAGATCCTTCAGGTTTCGGGGCTGTCGCTGGGCAATATGGACTTTCAGCTCCCTCCAAAGATGTTCTATTGGGTTCAGGTCTGGAGACTGGCTAGGCCACTCCAGGACCTTGAGATGCTTCTTACGGAGCCACTCTTTAGTTGCCCTGGCTGTGTGTTTCGGGTCGTTGTCATGCTGGAAGACCCAGCCACGACCCATCTTCAATGCTCTTACTGAGGGAAGGAGGTTGTTGGCCAAGATCTCGCGATACATGACCCCATCCATCCTCCCCTCAATACGGTGCAGTCGTCCTGTCCCCTTTGCAGAAAAGCATCCCCAAAGAATGATGTTTCCACCTCCATGCTTCACGGTTGGGATGGTGTTCTTGGGGTTGTACTCATCCTTCTTCTTCCTCCAAACACGGCGAGTGGAGTTTAGACCAAAAAGCTCTATTTTTGTCTCATCAGACCACATGACCTTCTCCCATTCCTCCTCTGGATCATCCAGATGGTCATTGGCAAACTTCAGATGGACCTGGACATGCGTTGGCTTGAGCAGGGGGACATTGCGTGCGTTGCAGGATTTTAATCCATGACGGCGTAGTGTGTTACTAATGGTTTTCTTTGAGACTGTGGTCCCAGCTCTCTTCAGGTCATTGAACTGGTCCTGCCGTGTAGTTCTGGGCTGATCCCTCACCTTCCTCATGATCGTTGATGCCCCACGAGGTGAGATCTTGCATGGTGCCCCAGACTGAGGGAGATTGACCGTCATCTTGAACTTCTTCCATTTTCTAATAATTGCGCCAACAGTTGTTGCCTTCTCACCAAGCTGCTTGCCTATTGTCCTGTAGCCCATCCCAGCCTTGTGCAGATCTACAATTTTATCCCTGATGTCCTTACACAGCTCTCTGGTCTTGGCCATTGTGGAGAGGTTGGAGTCTGTTTGATTGAGTGTGTGGACAGGTGTCTTTTATACAGGTAACGAGTTCAAACAGGTATAGTTAATACAGGTAATGAGTGGAGAACAGGAGGGCTTCTTAAAGAAAAACTAACAGGTCTGTGAGAGCCAGAATTCTTACTGGTTGGTAGGTGATCAAATACTTATGTCATGCAATAAAATGCAAATTAATTATTTAAAAATCATACAATGTGATTTTATGGATTTTTGTTTTAGATTCCGTCTCTCACAGTTGAAGTGTACCTATGATAAAAATTACAGACCTCTACATGCTTTGTAAGTAGGAAAACCTGCAAAATCGGCAGTGTATCAAATACTTGTTCTCCCCACTGTAGCTCTGACAGCTGATGCTTAAAGTTAGTGAGGGAGGTAGGAAAATGACATCGCCGAAATCAAGGTTCGGTAGGATAGTCAGATTTACGAGGGAATGTTTGGCAGCATGAGTGAAGGAGGCTTTGTAGTGAAATAGGAAGCCGATTCTAGATTTAATTTTGGATTGGAGATAATTAATGTGAGTCTGGAAGGAGAGTGAACAGTCTAACCAGACACCTAGGTATTTGTAGGTGTCCACATATTCTAAGTCAGACCTGTCCAGAGTAGTGATGCTAGTCAGGCAGACAGGTGCGGGCAGCGATCAGTTGAAGAGCATGCATTTAGCATTTAGTATTGGTTCCTGACTTCACTGAAAGTTGCAGATCAAGTGGGCTGTTCGATGCTAATGCAGTACGCCACAGAATGTTTTTGTGTTGGTCGTGGGCAGTCAAGTCTGGAGTGAACCAAGGGCTATATCTGTTCTTAGTTCTAAACTTTTTAAATGGGGCATGCTTATTTAAGATGTTGATGAAAGCTCTTTTAAAGAACAACCAGGCATCCTCTACTGATGGGATGAGGTCCTTATCCTTCCAGGATACCTGGGCCCGGTCGATTAGTAAGGCCTGCTCGCTAAAGTGTTTTAGGGAGCGTTTGACAGTGATGAGGGGTGGGAAGTTTGACCGCGGACCCATTACGGACGCAGGCAATGAGGCAGTGATCGCTGAGATCCTGGTTGAAGACAGCGCAGGTGTATTTAGAGGGCATGTTAGTCAGGATGATATCTATGAGGGTGCCCTTGTTTACGGATTTAGGGTTGTACCTGGTAGGTTCCTTGATAATTTGTGTGAGATTGAGGGCATCTAGCTGAGATTGTAGGACAGCAGGGGTATTAACCATATCCCAGTTTAGGTCACCTAACAGTATGAACTCTGAGGATAGATGGGGGGCAATCAGTTCACATAGGGTGTCCAGGGCACAGCTGGGGGCTGAATAGATTACATTTTCCTGTAGTGTTTGAAAACATAGGGATGAGAAAAGATTCAACAGATAAAGTCCTTCAGTTTGTGAAAGAAATGTGATGTGTAATGGATTGGCGGCGGTTTGTTGAAGCACATTTGTGTTAACAAACAACCACATAATTTTTGTCTTTCTCTGATTATAGTGCATCTAGCCTGCCTCTTGTAACCTTGGACTGGGGTTGGCCTTTGTGAAACTGTTTACAAGACATTTATAACTTTCTGAGTAGAAGAATGTCTGGGAAAATGGACCCCTGAGATTAAGAGCATTCCTCTAACCTTGTTCCAACCCAGGCTACTGGGGAGGAAGTCTTGGCAGGAGACTAGTTGTACTACTTTTCCTCCCATTGGCTCACTCTGCTATCAGCCAATCAAATCTACCCCCTGTGGGGAACATGGCTATGTCCACACTAACATACCACTTGATTTGATTTGATTTTGATTTCATTAGAATTAATCCATATATTTGTCATACATGCTAAGCAGTACGATGCTATGGGCATTGGATTGGGCACTGCTGCCATGTTGTGTTGCTACCATGTTGTTGTCATGTTGTGTATTTTTTTTAAATTGTATAAATTGAAACAAAGCCCATGTTCCTCTTAGGCAGCCTGATCTCATACGTCTTCTGTGAGAACCACATCTGTCATGACATAGAGTGGGAAAGGTACTTCTTCTACAAGAGCATGGAGGTGCCAGAGCTGTACTCTGGTCATCACCTCATTTTCCCTATGACCTTCCCTGTGACCTTCTCTAACGTAGCTGAGCTGGTGGAGACCTTCAAGAACAAACAAGTTGGTATTCCGATTTCTGCTCACAACATCTGAGTTGTGAATGTTATATTACAGTTTTTCCCCAATTGTTTACACACTAAAACTGTCCCATGAGCCACAATGACCCAAACCTGTAACTAATTTATCAGAACTGGACACCAAGTCTGCAATACTACTGGCACATGCTTTGTTTTACACTCAGATTGCAATTCTATAACAAACATTTGGCAAAACACAACACACAATTCACTACCTTTGGCACAACCTTCACAACTAAAATATATTGTGTGCAAATGAAAAGCAACACTGTTCAACAAGCTAAGCTCAATTACCAATTGATCACATGTGCAAACACTAATTGTGTAAATGTTCACTTTGAAATCAGACTTTTGGCTACAGGTGAGTACTCCTGTGTTTGGTGAACAATGGAAGCACACTTAGCAGGGAGAGGTGGAGGTGGAGGAAGAAGTAGAATAATCTCTGATGAAATTTGGGTGACTGTGGTGGACCATGTGGTCAACCAGGGTTTGACCTTGAGAGAAGTTGGGCAGAGAGTGCAGCCCAATGTGAGCTGTTTCATCGTAGCATCCAATAACCACATGCTCCAAAATGAGAATAGATCTGTACTGCAGACATTGGACCTATCTAATACTTTTAATACTTGACAGTAGTACAACATAAAACCCAGTAAAGACTGTAGATTCCAATACATACTGTAAGGGGAAACTAAGTAAATGTTTCATGTATTACTGTATGTATGAAATTGTAGCATTACTATTTTGTGACATGTTTATCTTGTATACTGTATTACTGTTGTGTTTACTGTACTGTATGATATTTTGTTTTGTATATCTGAAAGACGACCACCACGTGATGGTAGAACGTGTCTATTTACAGACGAAAAGGAGTCTGTCATTGTGCGAATGGTAATTTAAAATAATGACATAAGACTGCAGGAAATCCCACAACAAATTATTGAAAACCCTGCCATCTTCCATAACATCAGAGTGAGCTTATCAATCATAGCCTGCATCAGTTATTGATTAAATACCACTCAGTTATTGATTAAATACCACCTTGTTATTGATTAAATACCACCTTGTTATTGATTAAATACCACTCAGTTATTGATCAAATACCAATTAGTTATTGATTAAATACCACCTTGTTATTGATTAAATACCACTCAGTTATTGATCAAATATCACTTAGTTATTGATTAAATACCATCCAGTTATTGATTAAATACCACTCAGTTATTGATTAAATACCACTCAGTTATTGATTAAATACCACTCAGTTATTGATTAAATACCACTCAGTTATTGATTAAATATCACTTCATTATTGATGAAATACCACTTAGTTATTGATTAAATACCACTTAGTTATTGATTAAATACCACTCAGTTATTGATTAAATACCACTCAGTTATTGATTAAATACCACTTAGTTATTGATTAAATACCACTCAGTTATTGATTAAATATCACTTCATTATTGATTAAATATCACTTCATTATTGATTAAATACCACTCAGTTATTGATTAAATACCACTCAGTTATTGATTAAATACCACTTAGTTATTGATTAAATACCACTCAGTTATTGATTAAATACCACTCAGTTATTGATTAAATATCACTTCATTATTGATTAAATACCACTCAGTTATTGATTAAATACCACTCAGTTATTGATTAAATATCACTTCATTATTGATTAAATACCACTCAGTTATTGATTAAATACCACTCAGTTATTGATTAAATATCACTTCATTATTGATAAAATACCACTCAGTTATTGATTAAATACCACTCAGTTATTGATTAAATATCACTTCATTATTGATGAAATACCATCCAGTTATTGATTAAATACCACTTAGTTATTGATTAAATACCACTCAGTTATTGATTAAATACCACTCAGTTATTGATTAAATACCACTTAGTTATTGATTAAATACCACTCAGTTATTGATTAAATATCACTTCATTATTGATAAAATACCACTCAGTTATTGATTAAATACCACTCAGTTATTGATGAAATATCACTTAATTATTGATGAAATACCACTCAGTTATTGATTAAATACCAATGATGTGTGAATAGTGTATACACATTTGCAGCACACCAAGGGGGTGGAGCTCTACACAGGTAACAGGTCCCAGAGTTGAATCAATATAATCAATAATACTGAACATTTAGTCTTTTATGCTGTAATTACTCTGCCATTTCATGGTTCTATTCTAACAGGCTCTAATGGTTCTATTCTAATAGGTTCTAATGGTTCTATTCTAATAGGTTTACCCAATTTCAGTTTATGTGACAAAAGAAGCAAGTCTAGGGAATCATTGTACCATCTAAACCACTTTTCCATAACAAAAAATAAAGTTTAAGATGCAAAATCAAAACTTAAGAACGGGAAGCATAGAAATAGAGCACATAGAACATATCTACCGCTTCTTAGACTTGCTTTCAATGAGAATGACGGATCTATAATACACATTTATTTCTCTGTAAATTTGGTCAGGTCGCTCAAAAAGTTATTGCATGGTGCCAGCTATGTTATCAGTCTGTCACCAGTCTGTCACCAGTCTGTCACCAGTCTGTCACCAGTCTGTCACCAGAGACTAAAACAGGTGACTGACATCAGAGAGAATGCTTAGATTAATTGCTGGGTTGGATGGATTTGGGTGGACATTTTCCCTAAAGGGCCATTGAATAGAGTGGAAGGCCACCTTGACCATCAGCCTCCGTTCCTATCTCCTTAGTGGTGGTACTGACTAGTAAATGTACCCAGGGGTTGTCTGTCTGGGCTACAGACTGTGGACATGCTGTGGAGCGACCCCATGCCTCAGAACGGCTGTGTCCCCAGTGAGGTGCGAGGTGGAGGCTGCTACTGAGGCACAGACGTGACAGAAGAGGTCCTGGAATGACACAACTTCACGATGCCACAAGCAGGAGGGCTACGAGTTCTGCCACAACCACAGGGTGAGAAATATAAGATATGCAATGAAATTAGACTCGAAGACAGAGTTTTTACTCATAGATGGAGGTCTAAAACGAGAACTTGTCAATAATGGCAACTATGCTTTTATATTTATAATAGGATGAATGTGTTGGTTTTTATATATGTGTTTTTTTTCCAGCTTGAATTTTGTACTTACATTTTGATGTGTATTTTTTAAAAATTATTTATGTTTTTTAGAGACCTACAGGGCTACCAGGGAGCTCACACTGAGGCCAAGGAAACAGAGGTCACACCAGCCATCCGTAGCGATGAAACAGAGGTCACGCTTGTATATTATGCAGCCTTCTGAAATTATCAGTAGTCCTACTGTGTGTGTGATATGTTTGATAACTAATACCTCACACATAAGCTACTTCCACTAAAACTCCTGCGGTGAATTCCCTGAATATCTCCAACAGACACGTTATCCACTGTGTGCGATGTGGTTTAATGCCGTTGTGTTTTCAGTGTTGGGCGGACTGAGTGTTCCGCTCTAAGGGCTTTGAGGGAGCAGCTGTTTGTACACCTCATTCCGGAGACCCGGAGAATGCTGGTAATGAACCACACACTCACTGTTTCACTCATATCACAACTACCAGCAAACTCTGTTCCTCCTAGAAAACATGATAGCATGTTGACTATTGATCACCATCTAGTGGCTATAATGGCAACAGTAAAACAGTATCTAGCAGAATCGTAAAGGTTCCCAATGGACACTGAATGGTGTGTCAACACCATATCCTGTTTTATTGCATCTCTCTCTGTGATTATTAAGTGTTTTTTATGGCTCAGTAAAGCATTTAGATACAACTTTATCCATCTCTATGCAGTAAAGATTGTCTGCATTATCAATGTGAGGCTGGGGGATGAAATCCCCCCCCCCCCGGGGATCAATAAAGTACCTATCTATCTACTGTGCGATATCTGTCTGGTCCGACTGGTCTCTCTCGCAGCACTGATCTCTCTGGGCCACTGGGCCAGTGCCATGGAGGCTGTGTTGAGACTGGGCCTGACCTGAAGGGATGCACGTTTTTCTTTACACTTGGGTCAGAAAAGAGATCCAAACTCAGGAGTACTGATGAAAGGCTCTTCAATGAAACCATATTATAAGGCCATGCTGGGCCTGTGTAGTATTCCTCACTCCATCATAAACATATGACCAAAGTACTATTAATTACAAATGTGTTGAATATCACACATCTTTAACAACTCAAACAGTCACGTCTTAGTCCAGATGGACGGGAGCTTTGAGTGGGAGGCACAGAAAGAGCATTGAACTGACAGATATGTCTTGACAAGAAAGAGGCATGTCCCTTTAATAATGGTTATCATCAGCTGACCTGGTTCAAATAATCTCCTTTTAAATACTTTATGTGCACTCCATTGAACTTGCCTGGCGCATTGTAATCAATTCAATAGTCCCAACCGTGCATCAGACCGGCTCAATAAAACGATTAAATTATTTGAAAGTAAGAAAATACTATTTGAACCCAGGTCTGACGGACAGTGAAAAGGGCAGGCCAGGGGAGGTCAGCTGAGCCTGTCCAGGACGCCATGTTCTATCAGTTTGATGTCTTTCACGTCGTCTTTGATCACACTGATCAGATGACTCAGACCCTCCTGCTGCTGCTTCAGGTGCCGAGGAGAGGAAAACTGAGAGACAGTCCGCAATACTGACCAACCATACCTAAACTAATATGAACCGAGACACTCAGTCCGCAATACTGACCAACCATACCTACACTAATATGAACCGAGACACTCAGTCAGCAATACTGACCAACCATACCTACACTAATATGAACCGAGACACTCAGTCTGCAATACTGACCAACCATACGTACACTAATATGAACCGAGACACTCAGTCTGCAATACTGACCAACCATACCTACACTAATATGAACCGAGACACTCAGTCTGCAATACTGACCAACCATACCTAAACTAATATGAACCGAGACACTCAGTCTGCAATACTGACCAACCATACCTACACTAATATGAACCGAGACACTCAGTCTGCAATACTGACCAACCATACGTACACTAATATGAACCGAGACACTCAGTCTGCAATACTGACCAACCATACCTACACTAATATGAACCGAGACACTCAGTCTGCAATACTGACCAACCATACCTACACTAATATGAACCGAGACACTCAGTCTGCAATACTGACCAACCATACCTACACTAATATGAACCGAGACACTCAGTCCGCAATACTGACCAACCATACGTACACTAATATGAACCGAGACACTCAGTCCGCAATACTGACCAACCATACGTACACTAATATGAACCGAGACACTCAGTCTGCAATACTGACCAACCATACCTACACTAATATGAACCGAGACACTCAGTCTGCAATACTGACCAACCATACCTACACTAATATGGACCGAGACACTCAGTCAGCAATACTGACCAACCATACCTACACTAATATGAACCGAGACACTCAGTCTGCAATACTGACCAACCATACCTACACTAATATGAACCGAGACACTCAGTCCGCAATACTGACCAACCATACGTACACTAATATGAACCGAGACACTCAGTCCGCAATACTGACCAACCATACGTACACTAATATGAACCGAGACACTCAGTCTGCAATACTGACCAACCATACCTACACTAATATGAACCGAGACACTCAGTCTGCAATACTGACCAACCATACCTACACTAATATGGACCGAGACACTCAGTCAGCAATACTGACCAACCATACCTACACTAATATGAACCGAGACACTCAGTCTGCAATACTGACCAACCATACCTACACTAATATGAACCGAGACACTCAGTCTGCAATACTGACCAACCATACGTACACTAATATGAACCGAGACACTCAGTCTGCAATACTGACCAACCATACCTACACTAATATGAACCGAGACACTCAGTCAGCAATACTGACCAACCATACCTACACTAATATGAACCGAGACACTCAGTCTGCAATACTGACCAACCATACCTACACTAATATGAACCGAGACACTCAGTCTGCAATACTGACCAACCATACCTACACTAATATGAACCGAGACACTCAGTCTGCAATACTGACCAACCATACCTACACTAATATGAACCGAGACACTCAGTCAGCAATACTGACCAACCATACCTACACTAATATGAACCGAGACACTCAGTCTGCAATACTGACCAACCATACCTACACTAATATGAACCGAGACACTCAGTCTGCAATACTGACCAACCATACCTACACTAATATGAACCGAGACACTCAGTCAGCAATACTGACCAACCATACCTACACTAATATGAACCGAGACACTCAGTCAGCAATACTGACCAACCATACCTACACTAATATGAACCGAGACACTCAGTCAGCAATACTGACCAACCATACCTACACTAATATGAACCGAGACACTCAGTCTGCAATACTGACCAACCATACCTACACTAATATGAACCGAGACACTCAGTCTGCAATACTGACCAACCATACCTACACTAATATGAACCGAGACACTCAGTCTGCAATACTGACCAACCATACGTACACTAATATGAACCGAGACACTCAGTCTGCAATACTGACCAACCATACCTACACTAATATGAACCGAGACACTCAGTCTGCAATACTGACCAACCATACCTACACTAATATGAACCGAGACACTCAGTCAGCAATACTGACCAACCATACCTACACTAATATGAACCGAGACACTCAGTCCGCAATACTGACCAACCATACCTACACTAATATGAAATGAGACACTCAGTACTACTGACGCACACAAGACTAAGATCACCATACGCAATGCCAAGTGTTGGCTGGAATCGTGTACATCTCGCCGCCATTGGACTCTGGAGCAATGATGAATCACGCTTCACCATCTGGCAGTCCGACGGACAAATCTGGGTTTGGTGGACGCCATCAGAATGCCACATCCGGCACTGGAGCGGGGCTGTTTTTCATGGTTTGGGCTAGGCCCCTTAGTTCCAGTAAAGAGAAATCTTAACGATACAGCATACAATGACATTCTAGACGATTCCGTGCTTCCAACTTTGTGGCAACAGTTTGGGGAAGGCCTTTTCCTATTTCAGACCTTACTAATGCTCTTGTGGTTGAATGGAAGCAAGTCCCCGCAGCAATGTTCCAACATCTAAGGGAAAGCCTTCCCAGAAGAGTGGAGGCTGTTATAGCAGCAAAGGGGGAACCAACTCCATATTAATGTCCATGATTTTGGAATGAGATGCCAGACGAGCATGTGTCCACATATTTTTGATCATGTTGTGTAGAAGTAGATAGAAAGATTCCTTCTAACTTTCCCCTCAGGAGCAATAAAGGATATCATACAGGGCTTGACATTTTTTTCACACTTTTTTAAAACTTTTTTTATTTGTTCTGCAACACCCTTTTTTACATCATTATATGATGCAAGGACCCACTTTACAAAATAAATGCATCACTATCTTTTTTACCATAGAGAATCAAATAAAATGGAGGCTACACTGTCTATTGGCTTCCTCGTTCATATTCAAGCCTGTCTCTGAATACAACACTGTCTATTGGCTTCCTTGTTCATATTCAAGCCTGTCTCTGAATACAACACTGTCTATTGGCTTCCTCGTTCATATTCAAGCCTGTCTCTGAATACAACACTGTCTATTGGCTTCCTTGTTCATATTCAAGCCTGTCTCTGAATACAACACTGTTTATTGGATTCCTCGTTCATATTCAAGCCTGTCTCTGAATACAACACTGTCTATTGGCTTCCTCGTTCATATAAAAGCCTGTCTCTGAATACAACACTGTCTATTGGCTTCCTTGTTCATATTCAAGCCTGTCTCTGAATACAACACTGTTTATTGGATTCCTCGTTCATATTCAAGCCTGTCTCTGAATACAACACTGTCTATTGGCTTCCTCGTTCATATTCAAGCCTGTCTCTGAATACAACACTGTCTATTGGCTTCCTCGTTCATATAAAAGCCTGTCTCTGAATACAACACTGTCTATTGGATTCCTCGTTCATATTCAAGCCTGTCTCTGAATACAACACTGTCTATTGGCTTCCTCGTTCATATTCAAGCCTGTCTCTGAATACAACACTGTCTATTGGCTTCCTCGTTCATATTCAAGCCTGTCTCTGAATACAACACTGTCTATTGGCTTCCTCGTTCATATTCAAGCCTGTCTCTGAATACAACACTGTCTATTGGCTTCCTCGTTCATATATAAAATACTGCAACATTATAATTACAACCAAATACTTTTATGTCTTTATAAAATAATTCCCTTCAGGGCTCGAAATTAAGGGCTTTCCGTCGTCTCTGGGACGATACAAAATACGTATACGATTCAAACCAGACTCTGGGAGAGTTCTGGGCGAACAAATACAAAATTAATTCAACCACTGCACGTTAAAATAAATTTAAAAGCAAAGAGGCTGATGCAACAGATCAGAACATTTAGCTTAAAATGTTGATAAACTCAACAGTGTGCACATAGCTGTAGGATAAGCTAGCGAATGCTATAAAAAGCAATTAGCGGGAAAACACCATTCTCAAAAGCGCAATGCACGCACAAGAGGTGTCATGTGACAGAAAATATCCCTTCGAAATTAAGAAAGAGTGGAGATCTAAAGATGCATCAAATAGAATGGGTTACTAATATGACTAGGATTATGCCTTTGGCTGCAGGACAATAAAAATAAAGTTAATTTGAAAACCAATAGAACACAAGAGAAATGCTGGTTTCAATGACATATTAGGTTTTTATAAAAAAAAAAAAAAAAACATTTCTATGGTTGTATTTTGGCTAGGCTGCTTTGAACCAAGGTAAGACAGGCTTCATAAAATGATGCAAAGGTCCAGGTTTTAAACAATTAAGTTAATGGTTAAATAAATAGTTTCTAAATGCTGACCGCCTCTACTCAGCTTCAAGGTTGGTGATGTGCAACAGACACTGTCCTTCACTCTCCGGTCTTGTGACCATTTTATCTGAACGAACCGTGCCTTGAGTAGACTATGTCGACAGAATCAAGCCTTTAGACGTTAATGTAAATTATCTGTCATTATATTTGTCAAACATGACTAGGGGTTTAGCATATATTTATCTAGTTAAAGTTTGACTACATTTTCTGGCTCCCCGTCAGTTTGGGCATGAGGCTGTAGCCAATTATGCACATTACCTCCACTTTGACATGTAGGCCTGATCGGAGTAATTGTTTGATATTGTGATGTGTGATTTTTTAAAAAACGTGTCCCGTACAAGAGGACATGAGACATGTCGAGCCCTGTCCATAACGCTATTGGTCAATCTGTTGTAAATGTTATCTACAGCGCCTTCAGGAAGTACTCCACATTTTGTTGTTACAGCCTGAATTAAAAATGTATTAAATTGAGATGCTGTCCACGCAATATCCCATAATGTCAAAGTGGAATTATATTTTTAGGAATGTTTATAAATTAATAAATGAAAAGCTGAAATGTCTTGAGTCAGTAAGTATTCAACCTTGTTATGACAAGCATAACTAAGTTCAGGAGTAAAGATTAGCTTAACTAGTAATATAATAAGTTGCATGGGCTCACTCTGTGCAATAATAGTGTTTAACTAGATTTTTTAATGACTACCTCGTCTCTGTACCCCACACATACAATTATCTGTAAGGTCCCTCAGTAGAGCAGGGAATTTCAAACACAGTGTCACGGTCGCTATGAGACAGGACCCAAAACGCAGAGCTGTGTTGAAAAAACATTCCTTTATTCCCGTAAAGTAAATCCACAAACCAAACAAAGGAGAGGCGAGGCGAGACAGCTACCAAGAACCGGTGTGAAACAAAAAGGAACACACATAAAAACCCACAAACACATGTGGGAGTGCTGAACATAAATAGGCTCCCCAATTAGAGGCAATGCGGCTCCGCTGTCTTTAATTGGGGACCAATTCCAAAACTGAAACAGAGATTTCCAGAGAGGTTTCTGAACATAAACCTTACACACAGATCCAACGCCTCACAAAGAAGTGAATAATAAGATAATTGACAGAGTGAAAAGGAAGCCTGTACAGAATACAAATATTCCAAAACATGCATCCTGTTTACAACAAGGCACTAAAGTAATACTGCTAACAATGTGGCAAAGAAATTAACTTTTTGTCCTGAATACAAAGCATTATGTTTCAAACATCACTGAGTAGATCTCTTCATATTTTCAAGCATGGTGGAGGCTGCATCATGTTATGGGTATGGTGGTGGCTGCATCATGTTATGGGTATGGTGGTGGCTGCATCATGTTATGGGTATGGTGGTGGCTGCATCATGTTATGGGTATGGTGGAGGCTGCATCATGTTATGGGTATGGTGGTGGCTGCATCATGTTATGGGTATGGTGGTGGCTGCATCATGTTATGGGTATGGTGGTGGCTGCATCATGTTATGGGTATGGTGGAGGCTGCATCATGTTATGGGTATGGTGGAGGCTGCATCATGTTATGGGTATGGTGGTGGCTGCATCATGTTATGGGTATGGTGGTGGCTGCATCATGTTATGGGTATGGTGGTGGCTGCATCATGTTATGGGTATGGTGGTGGCTGCATCATGTTATGGTATGGTGGTGGCTGCATCATGTTATGGGTATGGTGGTGGCTGCATCATGTTATGGGTATGGTGGTGGCTGCATCATGTTATGGGTATGGTGGTGGCTGCATCATGTTATGGGTATGGTGGTGGCTGCATCATGTTATGGGTATGGTGGTGGCTGCATCATGTTATGGGTATGGTGGTGGCTGCATCATGTTATGGTATGGTGGTGGCTGCATCATGTTATGGGTATGGTGGTGGCTGCATCATGTTATGGTATGGTGGTGGCTGCATCATGTTATGGGTATGGTGGTGGCTGCATCATGTTATGGGTATGGTGGTGGCTGCATCATGTTATGGGTATGGTGGTGGCTGCATCATGTTATGGGTATGGTGGAGGCTGCATCATGTTATGGGCATGGTGGTGGCTGCATCATGTTATGGGTATGGTGGAGGCTGCATCATGTTATGGGTATGGTGGAGGCTGCATCATGTTATGGGTATGGTGGAGGCTGCATCATGTTATGGGTATGGTGGTGGCTGCATCATGTTATGGGTATGGTGGTGGCTGCATCATGTTATGGGTATGGTGGAGGCTGCATCATGTTATGGGTATGGTGGAGGCTGCATCATGTTATGGGTATGGTGGTGGCTGCATCATGTTATGGGTATGGTGGAGGCTGCATCATGTTATGGGTATGGTGGAGGCTGCATCATGTTATGGGTATGGTGGTGGCTGCATCATGTTATGGGTATGGTGGTGGCTGCATCATGTTATGGGTATGGTGGTGGCTGCATCATGTTATGGGTATGGTGGTGGCTGCATCATGTTATGGGTATGGTGGTGGCTGCATCATGTTATGGGTATGGTGGTGGCTGCATCATGTTATGAGTATGGTGGTGGCTGCATCATGTTATGAGTATGGTGGTGGCTGCATCATGTTATGAGTATGGGAATTATTTTAGGATAAAAAGAAACAGAATACAGCCAAAATCCTAGAGGAACACCTGGTTCAGTCTGCTTTCCAACAGACACTAGGAGACAAATTCACCTTTCAGCAGGATAATTACCTAAAACACAAGGCCAAACATACACTGAGTGTCCAAAACATTAGGAACACCTTCCTAATATTGATCTGCCCTCAGAACAGCCTAAATTCATCCAGGCATGGACTCTACAGGGAGTCTAAAGCGGTCCACAGGGATGCTGGCCCATGTTGACGCCAGTGCTTCCTAAAGCTGCGTTAAGTTAAGTGGTGGTCGCAGCAAAGCAAAAAGCTGAGGTTGCTGTTGTTTTGGAAGCACTGGAAAATCCGGAAGTGCCTTGACCAACAAAACATATAGTCAGTGGAATGAATTAATTGCATTTGTATTTTTATTTAACCTTATAAGCTACTTTCAGACACAAATGAGAGAACACCTCACCCTGACCAAGTTACTCGCCCTATCAGAGCTGGTCAGGCTGTTTTCATGTTGTCTAGAGCGTTGGTGACGGTAACCGTGCTGCTGGCAACTATTGAATTACTTTTTATTGGCAACATTTACTGACACTGTCATATTCAATGGGTGTTGTGGGTTCGTAAATTCATCAGTTATTCTGTGCTCTGGCACAGAAATCGAAGTAGATAGCCGGAGCGAATTTACGAATGAACCCTTTGTGACTGTTAACTAGTGATGACCATGATTACTCCTGTTCATGAGGAGCTATAGCTACCAGAGAGAAAGAGAAAGAGAGAGGCCCAACTCTGCGAAAAATCTCTCCATCCAGCAGGTGTACGTTTTTCAATTTTTCACCCACCAAATTAGGAGTTTTGGTATGGAGGTCATTGAGTGTCGAATTTGGTCAACAACAAATGAATGGCTTATTTGCTATGTGAGGTTTATTTGATTGAATAGACATTTTGTAATTTTTTATTTTTTCTATTTCTCCTTTATTTAACCAGGTAGGCCAGTTGAGAACAAGTTCTCATTTACAACTGCGACCTGGCCAAGACAAAGCAAAGCAGTGCGACAAAAAACAACACAGAGTTACACATGGGATAAACAAACGTATAGTCAATAACCCAATAGAACATCTATATACAGAGTGTGCAAATGTAGTAAGATTAGGAAGGTAAGGTAATAATTAGGCCATAGTGGTGAAATAATTACAATGTAGCATTAACACTGGAATGATAAATGTGCAGATGATGATGTGCAAATAGAGATACTGGAGTGCAAATTAGCAAAAATAATAATATGGGGATGAGGTAGTTGGGGTGGGCTATTTACAGATGGGCTGTATACAGGTGCAGTGATCGGGGAGCTGCTCTGACAGCTGATGCTTAAAGTTATTGAGGGAGATGGTAGTCTCCAGCTTCAAGGATTTTTGCAATTCGTTCCAGTCATTGCAGCAGAGAACTGGAAGGAGTGATCTGTTCACCCACAAACCCTGCATTCCCTACTCCTGCTTGAAGGGCTGTGCTCTGATGTAAAAGAATGAGAGAAAATTGTTATGTTAGGGTCACAAGAGGTTGAGGCTTTTTCAGATTTGTTTTACACCTGTGTCTTTAGGTGTGAGTTTAGGTTCTCATGTCTACAGTGGAGTGATCTGTTGACCCACAAACCCTGCATTCCCTACTCCTGCCTGAAGGGCTGGACGGGGAAAGATGGCGTCTTGGCCTTTGTCTGTGAAACCATAACAGGTGGTATGCTTTTCTATAAGGTACGTTCACGCAGGTGAATGGGCCTCTCGATACTTGCACTCTGCCCGTCGTGTGTGGCGCTTGATGTGAAAGATGTGTCACTGCATCCACCCGCGTTGGCCCCGCCTTCAAACAGAGTTGTCTGGGGATGTACTGTTACTTGACTTCTATAGATTCTCTCCTGTACTAAACAGCCCTTTTCTCAGCAGACTTGTATTGGAATACTGCTGCCAGTTTGGGGCCAGGGCACTATGTTACAAACATCATGACGACATCTGAGTTGGAGCTGTCAATCTTCTTACCTTGTTTCTTAAGGCCCTCGTCAGCGACATCTACGGTCTTGTTCCCTCGAGCCCAATACTCCATAACAGCCTCTCAGGGTACAGGTTTAGTATTGAAAAAAATCAGCTAAAGGCTTGCATGAGTAGGTCAATTAGCTAAAATTCTGTTTCAGAATGTCAAACACGATCTCTGGTTTCTCTTTAGGATCAACAGTTGTCTCATTGCGTACATTAATTTTTTACCACGTCTCTAGCTTTGCCAGATAATCGACTAATCATCTCATCCGATTGTTGCCCAATAGGACATCCCTTCCCCCTCAAGTATATTCTCATCCGTATCCTCTATATGTAAGAGGTTCCTTCACGTCTGACTGCATGATGAACTTCACTTCATATACATATCCTGCTGACTCTGAGTGATGATCAGGTTATGAGAAAACCCTCCCCCTCCCAGCAGCGAATTTGGGTTCATCGTCACCATTATAAGACGCCATGTCACCAAACCACTAATGTTATGTTCACATTTCTGTTGGTGAACACAGTTCTATGTTAGTTAACCATAACCATAAACAGCACTCTCAACGGATAATAGAATGCAGTTCCGCTTTTTTGCCACAAGGCGACAGGAGTACCTCAGTGATGGAAACAGAGTTTGTAGAGCAGCAGCGCCACGGTCATTGTTTAACGATACATCCGGGTATGGACGGCACCAATGTAACCGGTGCTGTACTGCACCGCTGGAGCTCTGCGTTGTGTGTGTGATTGGTTTAGAGTGAAGGCGTGGACTTCAGGTTGTTTTAATGTATCAGAGTTCTCTCTCCTGCATCCAAAAGAAAAGACTAAACATTTGTAGAGCACAAATATCTTCTGCCAATCGTCGCCCCTCTCTCTCCTAGTTCATCAACATTATTTTAGAATACAAAAGTGAGTACAGCCTCTTCTTATAATGTATCAACACATAACGTACATTGTACATAGATAAAACCACATACCTGCAACCAAAAGAAAATACTAAATGTTTGTAGAGCACAAAATATGTCCTGCCAATCGTCGCCTCTCTCTACAACATACAAAGGAGTGGAGGAGCTAGACATCGTTCACACAAATACTGTACAATACCTTAGCTAGCGAGTAACCACATGTTGATTTCAGAATGTTAATATCATCCTTAAAAGTACACTTCCATCCACGTATGAGTAAACTCTAAATATACAACATTACTCGTGAACAAAACACTGCTTAAAGGAATGGAACTTTTCTGAAGAGACAGGAAAAGCATGCCTACCTGTCCTAGTGCATCACACATGTTGCACAACGCAAGTCAAAACGTAAGAAGGCGCGCGAGGATGCAGGCATATAACAACAAATCAACATGCTATATTAATATCTAAACCTGGTGAAATTCACATAAATGTTACACTCGCAGATTCTGATTTTTATTGTTTGAACTGCAATTCAATGCTATAGTGTCAATAATTTGAAATCTAACGTTTACCTCGCGAGCATCGTCATAAAACATACACTACCCCTTGGTCAAAGGTCATTTGAAAAGCCACACCTACTACACCTCACCTGATGCCATATAAACTGGGCCCATGAGGCAGGTGGGCATTATGTTCAAAGGTAAGTCATCAAGTTTGTTTGGAGTTCAACATGTAGCCTAGCCTCTGATACTTTAGGTAAATCTATTTCTTATGTAAACGCTTGTGGTGAACTATCTGTGGAACTGTTTCAGGGTTCATTAGTTCCTCAAAGGCCACCAATCCCACCTCACTGCAGAAAAAATGGTAAGTTATTTTTAATTCAACATGATTGATTCGTTGAAATATGTTTTTCTCTGGAGTTGTTCTTCCCTGTATTCTGTTAATATAGAAGGTACATTTTGATAAATGAACTGATTTTTTTTTTTGTTGTAGGTCAGTTTCTTCTCCTCCCAGCTTTGTGTGTGCTGCCAGAACGTACAGTTGAAGTCAGGTTTACATACCTTAGCCAAATACATTTAAACTCAGTTTTTCACAATTCCTGACATTTAATCCTAGTAAAAGTTCCCTGTCTTAGGTCAGTTAGGATCACCACTTTATTTTAAGAATGAAATGTCAGAATAGATAATTATTTCAGCTTTTATTTCTTTCATCCCATTCCCAGTGGGTCAGAAGTTTACATACTCAATTAGTATTTGGTAGCATTGCCTTTAAATTGTTTAACTTGGGTCAAGGATTGAGGTCAGGGCTTTGTGATGGCCACTCCAATACCTTGACTTTGTTGTCCTTAAGCCATTTTGCCACAACTTTGGAAGTATGCTTGGGGTCATTGTCCATTTGGAAGACTCATTTGCGACCAAGCTTTAACTTCCTGACTGATGTCTTGAGATGTTGCTTCAATATATCCACATAATTTTCCTTCCTCATGATGCCATCTATTTTGTGAAGTGCACCAGTCCCTCCTGCAGCAAAGCACCCCCACAACATGATGCTGCCACCTCCGTGCTTCACGGTTGGGATGGTGTTCTTCGACTTGCAAGCCTCCCCCTTTTTCCTCAAAACATAACGATGGTCATTATGGCCAAACAGCTCAATTTTTGTTTAATCAGACCAGAGGACATTTCTCTAAAAAGTACGATCTTTGTCCCCATGTGCAGTTGCAAACTGTAGTCTGGCTTTTTTATGGCAGTTTTGGAGCAGTGGCTTCTTCCTTGCTGAGTGGTCTTTCAGGTTATGTCGATTATAGGACTCGTTTTACTGTGGATATAGATACTTTTGTACCTGTTTCCTCCAGCATCTTCACAAGGTCCTTTGCTGTTCTGGGATTGAGTTGCACTTTTCGCACCAAGTACGTGAATCTCTAGGAGACAGAAGGCATCTCCTTCCTGAGCGTTATGACGGCTGCGTGGTCCCATGGTGTTTATACTTGCATACTATTGTTTTGCACAGATTGACGTGGTACCTTCAGGTGTTTGGAAATTGCTCCCAAGGATGAACCAGACTTGTGGAGGTCTACAAATAATTTTTATTTTGAGGTCTTGGCTTTAGATTTTCCCCATGATGTCGCGCAAAGAGGCACTGAGTTTGAAAAAAGGGCTTGAAATGCATCCACAGGTACACCTCAAATTGACTCAAATGTTGTCAATTAGCCTATCAGAAGCTTCTAAAGCATGACATCATTTTCTGAATTTTCCAAGCCATTTAAAGACAGTGAACTTAGTGTAAAACTTCTGACCCACTGGAATTGTGATATAGTGACATCTGTCTAACAATTGTTGGAAGAATTACTTGTCATGCACAAAGTAGATGTACTAACCGACTTAACAAAACTATAGTTTGCGAACATGAAATCTGTGGAGTGGTTGAAAAGTGAAGTTGTTTTTTCTTTTAATGACATCACACACTCATACCTTTTATAAATGCTTGTTGTTGGACTAAGGAGTGTTTCTTTCTCTCTCTCTCTCTCGACAGAGGGAGTGCATTTCCGTTCACATTGGCCAAGCAGGAGTCCAGATGGGCAATGCATGCTGGGAGTTGTATTGTCTGGAGCATGGTTTCCAGCCTGATGGGACCATCCATGAGAATGCTACTCCTCAATTGACTGACTCATCGTTTGGCACCTTCTTCAGTGAGACTGGGGCCGGGAAATATGTTCCCAGGGCAATCTTCTTAGATCTGGAGCCTACTGTTGTGGGTGAGGAAGAGCAAGCTTTTTGTACAGTCTTGCCAATTCCTATCAAAACACTGACTGGCTGTTGCTTAAACACAACCGTTTGCTCTGACCTCTGCTGCTACAAAAGACATTAACTTCAATGTTTCAGTGTGTTTGAACTTGGAACCTAAAGACTTTTAGCTACTACAAACTTTATTTGAACAAACCAATTCCTCCTATGTTGTCAATGAATAACCATAGGTGTTGGCAAGAGCACAAACCAGGCTATGACTGCCTGACATGGCAAACAATTTGCATTGTCACTAACGTCCTGTATCAATAATAAGCAAGCATTTCACAGTGTTCTAAACCAGATGGACTTGGTGCATGTGACAAATTGATTTGTTGTAGATGAGATCAGGAATGGCCACTACCGTCAGCTGTATCACCCTGAACAACTCATCAGTGGCAAGGAGGATGCTGCCAATAACTACGCCCGTGGCCATTACACCATTGGCAAGGAGATTGTGGACTCTGTCATAGACAGGATGCGTAAAATGGTGAGTGGCTCTGCTGAATGTATAAAGGGCCACTGATTTACAGCGGTTTGATATCCGTTAATTCTTGACAATCACTTGTACATGCCTTGTGAGCATAGTTTAATTAGCTGACTAACATTAGGGTGAATCATTTGTTTTATCCTCAGGCTGACCAATGCACTGGACTACAAGGGTTCCTCATCTTCCATAGCTTTGGAGGAGGGACCGGCTCTGGCTTTACTTCCCTGTTGATGGAACGCCTGTCTGTGGATTACGGCAAGAAATCCAAACTGGAGTTCTCAGTCTACCCTGCTCCCCAGGTGTCCACAGCAGTGGTGGAACCCTACAACTCCATCTTGACCACCCACACCACCCTGGAGCACTCTGACTGCTCTTTCATGGTGGACAACGAGGCCATCTTTGACATCTGCAAGCGTAACCTGGGAGTGGAGCGGCCATCTTACACCAACCTGAACCGTCTCATTGCCCAGATAGTCTCATCCATCACGGCCTCCCTGCGCTTTGATGGAGCTCTCAACGTAGACCTGACAGAGTTCCAGACCAACCTTGTGCCTTACCCCCGTATTCACTTCCCCCTGGTCACCTATGCCCCCATCATCTCAGCAGAAAAGGCTTACCACGAGCAGCTCTCTGTCCCTGAGATCACCAACGCCTGCTTTGAGCCAGCAAACCAGATGGTGAAGTGTGATCCCAGACGTGGCAAGTACATGGCCTGCTGCTTGCTGTACCGTGGCGACGTGGTTCCCAAAGACGTCAACGCAGCCATCGCCAGCATCAAGACCCGACGCAGCATCCAGTTTGTGGACTGGTGTCCCACTGGGTTCAAGGTGGGGATCAACTACCAGCCCCCTACCGTGGTTCCTGGAGGAGACCAGGCCAAGGTCCAGAGGGCTGTGTGCATGCTCAGCAATACCACAGCCATCGCTGAGGCTTGGAGTCGCCTGGACCACAAGTTTGACCTGATGTACGCCAAGCGGGCCTTTGTGCACTGGTACGTGGGTGAGGGCATGGAGGAGGGAGAGTTCTCTGAGGCCAGAGAGGACATGGCTGCTCTGGAGAAGGACTATGAGGAGGTGGGGGCAGACTCTGGGGATGCTTGTGAGGACGAGGAAGATGAATACTAAATCTGTCTAATTCTCTTTAATGAAAAAAAAAGCTTCCTTGTCTAAAGCAACTTTCAATTAAAACTAAATTAATTTGAATTCTTGTTTCATTTTAATCCACTAGTTTGTTGAAGCGTATTAACATGAAAGCCACTGACTTTTGGTACATCTACAAGCAACCGAAGTGCATCAGACTGCGCTGATACTTCTCTTGAAAGACTTAACATGTTCCTTGGTGTAAACCCTCAAACAGGGAAGATCTCCAGCCACAGTAATCTGCATTTGGTTGATTGACTTTATATCCATAACTACCTTTGGTATCTTGCGTTGTCAAGTCTCACATTTTTGGGCCAAAAGCTAATAACCCTGGGCCAGGTTCTGTTCGCCACGTTGGTTCCTTAACATTTTGGCTGAAACCAAAGCTGTGTTAGAATACCCATACTTAATGAGTGTAAATGAACGGTATCCTTTCAGTTGTGCACACTAGCGCGTCGCCTGTCTACTGGCCGTTGATGCTGTTGACTGCGCTTTGGCCGAGGAGTCGAGTTAATTAGGGCGTTCTGACCTTACAACGGCAGTCAAGCACCCACGCTAGCTTGCTATCTACTTCCAGACACTAACACCACACTGACCATTTTACTCGCCCTAGCAGAGCTGGTTAGGCAGTTCATATGTTATCCAGAGTGTTGATGAATAACTGTGCCGCTGGCATTAATTTAATTACTATTTTGGAGATGTTTACTGGCACCGGCCATATTCAACGCCAGAGCGAATTTACAAAAGCACCCAAATGTTCATTGAGAATGCATACCTATACCGCCAATAATCAAGTCAAATGTTGGGTAGTTAATACACTGGCAAGTTTATTAGTAGCTAGCATACTATGTGGTTCGTAAGAATAGCGTTGCTAACATTAAGGTAAAATATTTGAAGTCATTACATTGCTCAACATTTGTCATCCGCTCTGAAAACGATGCAAAGCCACACCCATTTTCTGAAGAATTGCATTATGGGCCCTAAAAGGATGGAAATAGTGTCCACTGCTGGTATACGACATCTGGCATAGTAGCTATATACTCAATTTACGTCAAACAGTGCGGTTAGTATGAGTATTTGAACACAGCTCAAAATTATTTAATGATTCTACAACCAAGATGTTTGAGAACATTTTAGATCTGGGCCCATCAGTGATGCAGCGTTTCCACAATTAAATATCCCTACCCCAAGGGGAAGGTTGCAGTATTGTGCATATCAATAAGGCCCAGATTCCAACCTGGATTAATTCCCTTGTGTATTTTGACCTTCAGGATGAGAATAGTGTGCTATTCACCTATAGGTTTTGGGTGGAGATCAAAAGAATTGTGTAGCGCAGGTGTGTTCTGACTAGTCTTTAATTCCTGAAGCATGACTAAACAGGTGCACCTTGTGCTGCGGACAAAAGGCACAGTTGTCTCAAGTTGAATGTGTGCAATTGGCATGCTGACTGCTAGAGAATTGAATGTTAATTTCTCTACCATAAGCCACCTCAGTTTTAGAGAATTTGCCAGTACATCCAACCGCAGACCAAGTAACTTATATGAACTTAAATTGTTCTTTCATTGATCCGTCTTGACAACATTTTGAATTGAAGGTGATGGCTTAAATGCACTCCACCAGAAGATGTTGGCCAGCAAGTGGGAGTGTTTTCAGCGGTTGAATTACGTTTATTCAGCGTGAGCAAGAGAACCACGTCTGAATACTAACTACTGAGAAGTGCATATGAAAGGCTAATTTCCTAAGTCTGAATCGGGGCCTAAGTGTTTCCAATGGCATCCTCTTTTCTGACAATTGCATTATTGGCAATAACATCTGCATTTAAAGAAAGCATCAATGTAAATGTTTGACTTTTATTTACAAATTGCAATTTTTCCTGTATGTAACGTTAAAACATATCCACAGTTTTCAAGAGATGAATATGTACACTTTAATTTCCTTTAACACTGGCATCAGTCAGCAATTAGTATAATAATAAGATTTACAATGCAAATACTGTCTTCGTATTCTGTCAAGGCAACTTCCAGCATCAAAATCTCAAATACATAATTTTGTTCCACATTTAAAATATGAATATGTATTTTATCATAATAGCCAATAATCTATAAAAAGCATTGTTTATGTAGATAAGACGGAAAATCAACCGTATGTTCTTGTGTATACATTAAGAGAAGGGTTAGCAGCTAAAGAGGTTGAGGGCAAGCAAACAGAAATATACAGACTCC
The DNA here is from genome assembly GCA_023634145.1 of Thymallus thymallus. Lineage (NCBI taxonomy): Eukaryota > Metazoa > Chordata > Actinopteri > Salmoniformes > Salmonidae > Thymallus > Thymallus thymallus. The sequence continues at coordinate 39,456,783 of CM042390.1, read as the reverse complement.
TATAAGAATTTACTTTCATGAAACAAGGGACTGCTTTCCCAGACACAGATTAAGCCTAGTCCTGGACTAAGAACCATGTTAGATGGAGGTTCTCTATTGAAAGTACCAGTAAATCCAAGACTAGGCTTGATCTGTGTCCAGGACAAGCCCAGAATGTTTTAAGGCATTTATTGAACGTTGGTTGAGCAGTGGTTTGTAAACCCACTGCTTGGTTCCGTTTTAAAAAAGGTGCTGTGTGAACTCTCCAGTCTCCGTTCTGCTCTCGCCAACAGGAGAGGACATTGTTGTGTGCAGCATTGGGACTTCAAAAAGGTTGCTATCCTGAGATTTTCTCCTCTGCTTGAAGACATCGGAGCACGTATAAAATCACTTGATAGCAGAAGATGTATTGTTCCTGTGTGGAGCAAACACAATGAGAGTATGTATATGACTATTCATGCAGATATAGTATATACACTGCAGACTCTTTAAAGGGATCAACATATTGTAGTTGTCAAATTACCTCCGTTTGCACCATTCCTTGTCTCTGCAGCCTCATGTTACGTACCACATCTGAAATATCAAACTGAAAACAGAAAAAAAACTAAATGTGGTTGGACCTTTTTAGCATAATAATAAAAGCTATAGTCTTGTCACCATACTTACATCAGCATCTTTACTGATGAGGCCGAGAACCACGTCTATGCAGATGAGGGTTCCGGATCGGCCAATCCCTGCACTGCAGTGCGTGATGATGGGTCCTGATTGGTGGATATGCCTCATGTAGGATATGAAGGTCAACAGCTGCTCAGGCTGCGAGGGGGTACCGTGGTCTGGCCAGCCGGTATAGTTCAGGTGGGTGACGCGTTGAATCTCTTCAGTCTAGAACAGGGGAACAAAAGGAATAGGCCATTGTCATCACTGAATGCACTGCACAGTTACCCAAATGATTATACACTGGCTTTTGTTTCACCTTATTATTAAATACAAAGAATCAACTCTGTTCTGGGGGCATTACTCCTGTCCTTATACCCTACTGTACACATTCAATCTCACCTGGATATCTTTGACCTCAATGAGACGGATAACAAAGTTGTCCAGGTGCTGATCTTTGACCAGGGTGATCTGCAGCCTCTCGTCCACCATCTCAGCCACCCGCGGGGTGTCGGGCCAGTACCGTTGACATTTGACCTTTCCCCCTTCCACTTCCTGGGTCATCATAGCGATTACATTGGATTTCTGCTCCCAGATCATCTGCCAGAAGTCACCCAGAGTGGTGGGTAGGGGTCCTTGACAAGCAATGTACATGAAGTTCTCATCTTTCACTGGCATGTTTATAAAATTGGCGTTTATGTAGCCACCATCTTTACCCAGGATCACTCTGGTGGTATCAACTGTAGAAAGGAGAACACACAGGAGAAGGTTTGATGGGGCTTGTTATCTACTGCACTGGGTTATTATTGAAGTAGATGCAGAGGAATATTGCCGCATATGAGATACACTTTTCAGTGATAATGCTCTACAGTGTACACTTACAAGGGACAATGTTCTTATAACGATTCTTCTTCTTGTTTTCCTTGGTCTGACCAATTAGACAGTCATCCAGCGGCTGTAGATTCTGCAGATTCTGTCGAGAGAAGTATAAATTGGCCTTAAATCTCAGTCCCATGGACACAAATAAGTATTTTTTTGCTATTTTCTATGCCATTCTTTATGTACATTTTGCAAGAATGAAAAGTCGAACGGCAGCAGCCACAATAATAAAGATTAGCACTACACTTATTCCCTTAAGAGCTACATACTGTGGAGGAAAAGCAAGAAGAGGGAATACAGTTGAGGCCGTTTAACACAGCAGGGCTGTCTAACTCATTCCATGCCGGGCCGAGTGTCTGCAGGATTTCTCCTTTCAATTAAGCCCTAAACAACCAGGTGAGGGGAGTCCCTTACTAATTAGTGACCTTAATTCATGAAGTACAAGGGAGGAGTGAAGACCTGCAGACACTCGGCCCTCCGTGGAATGAGTTTGACACGTGGTGTAGAGGATTGTATATTTGTCTAGATCAGACAGACAGTTCGTACCTCAAACTCTTGCAAAGGGATCTTCTGTTCGAGCAGGCCCCTCAGCATACGCACCACAGTGTTGAGTTTGGCCCCAGTGTACTGTCCATCAGGGACCACCTTCACCAGGGGCAGAGAGGTCAGCTCATCCTCTGTAATGATGGGCTTATCTGGGGAGGATAAAGTTGAGACTTACCTAACCACTCACTCAAGAAAATCCATTCAATTGTATGTTTGGAAGAGGATATTCAGTCGGTAGATCGAAAAGGTTAATTAAGGTTAGGCGTCTAAATTGGTGAGGGTTAGTCGTTGGGTGCGGTGTTCACGCTCGGTGAAGTTCCAGTTAATATTCTCTATAGACAGCTTACCATCAGTGAAGTTCCAGTTAATATTCTCTATAGACAGCTTACCATCAGTGAAGTTCCAGTTAATATTCTCTATAGACAGCTTACCATCAGTGAAGTTCCAGTTAATATTCTCTATAGACAGCTTACCATCAGTGAAGTTCCAGTTAATATTCTCTATAGGCAGCTCGTCACTCTCCCAGGTAATCTCATCCTCTTCTGGAAGCTCTGACGTCATCTGCAGGTAGCTGGGAAGGAACAGAAGTTATGACATTTAAAAAATATATACAAAAAATGTCCTCTGGTGACATTCAGTCCCAGTATTTTGGAATAGAACAGAATACTGGAGCCCTCTTTACCTCTCATTCAGTGGGTCGTCTACACTTTCCTCTTTCCAGTCGGCTTTCCGGGAGGTCTGGAATTCCACACAACACAGAAAGATGGAATGCAATTAACTACAACATAGTGTTTTGACTCTCCAGGACTGTAGTTGAATAGCCCCGCCTTAGAGGCAGGTCCTCCCCAGAGTATGTACCCACCTCTGGAGAGTTCTCTGGTAGAGAGGAACCATCCCACTATGTACCCACCTCAGGAGAATCCTCTGGTAGAGAGGAACCATCCCACTATGTACCCACCTCTGGAGAGTTCTCTGGTAGAGAGGAACCATCAGAGTATGTACCCACCTCAGGAGAGTCCTCTGGTAGAGAGGAACCATCACGGTCTGTGTCTTCAGACAGCTCAGTGTTCTCCACCTCAACCTCGCTCTTCCTCCGCTCCATTGAACCTACATCATAGTCTGGGAGACCGACACAGGAGGGATGAAGACAGTCAAACTGCTCTGGTGTTCTACACAGTGGAGCAGGCATCAGAAAAGATAAAGAGTAGTAGCCTACCTATTGGCGGTATGTCAGGAGGGCTACTGTTCTCATCAGGTGGACTATACAGTTTAGTCTTCACTCCACTGTCGTCACTGTTGCCGTTGCATTTGTCAGAGTTTATGGGGAGGTAGGCCAGGTAGGTGTTGGGGTCTTGGTCAGGAGGTCTGGATACTATGAGGTGTACCAGTCCTTTGGCCTTTCGGATAGTGGTGACAGCTTTAGTGTGAGACACACCAGTCATCAGCTCCTTGTTCACCTGTGGACAGATACACTTGGAAACATCAGAGCTGGGTCATGTTCAGTAGGGTGAAATGTTTTGAAATGGAGTGAAACAGGGAGGTAATGCCTGAATTTGTCCAATGAGAACAAATATTTTAAAATTACAATGCAACATTTTGACAAAACATCCTGTGTAGGACCTTTAAATACATACCCACAATCACATACAGCTAAATGAGCCCTGGTACTGCCATACATTCAGCATTTCTGGTTCAAATACATGAATAAAAACATGGAACAGTGGTATGACGTCAACACATTAGGTTAGAATGTCTCCTGGTAGAGCGCGTTACTTGTCTACGTGCTGCTTGTTGGCTACCTGCCAAACTTTACGTTTTTTCTTTTTTAAAACCGTTTAATTCATCTTTATTCAACACATTTACCAACGTCTTAGTAAAAAATGTCCATTCAACTGTTTTCCCACGGACGCTTTATCATCTGGACATGGTTCTACAGGACTTCGACCAGCCGAAGCTAAGTAGTAATGTTATTAACACTAACGTTAATTGCCATCACTGTACTCATAACATACAGGACAATTATCACCTTATGGCGAGGATAGCTTCGCTGCAAGCCCAGCTTCAGACGCAATCGTTAGGCAAGGGCAATTTAAGTGTAGGAAAGAATGAAATAGCGTCTATCCCACCAGTAAGTACAGATGGTAGTATAAATCCCCTCGCACAGTCCCCGGAGCCGGACAGTTTTCTCAGGGCTTCTGGAAATAAATGCAGACGGCATGTTCAACCGGTGTCGCTCATTCAGCCGACAGAAACTTCCAACCGGTTCTCCCCATTAAGCAACGAGTCGGAGCCAGAGACTTCTCAGGTCTCTCCTCCACCCGTTACGGGGTCTGAGCCACCGAAGCCTCCCACCATTAGCTCTGACAAATTGAAAACCCTAGTCATTGGTGACTCCATTACTCGCAATATTAGACTTAAAAGAATCATCCAGCGATTATACATTGTTTACCAGGGGGCAGGGTACCGACGTAAAGGCTAATCTGAAGATGGTGCTGGCTAAAACAACATCTGGCGAGTGTGGAGTATAGGGATATTGTTATCCACGTCGGCACCAACGATGTTAGGATGAAACAGTCAGAGGTCACCAAGAGCAACATAGCTTCAGTGTGTAAATTAGCTAGAAAGATGTGTCTGCATCGGGTTATTGTCTCTGGTCCCCTCCCAGTTAGGGGGAGTGATGAGCTCTACAGCAGTCTCACAACTCAATCGCTGGTTGAAAACGTTTTTCTGAATCTCCCAAAGGATAGAATTTGTAAACAGGACCAAGCCTGGCCTGCTGTGACGGACTTCATCCTAGCTGGAGCGGTGCCTCTCATTTTATCTATGAACATAGACATGAGATAGGGTGCAGGCCAGGCAGCAGCTTAGTGGAGTCTGCCACTAGCACAGTCAGTGTAGTCAGCTCAGTTACCCCCATTGAGACAGTGTCTGTTCCTCGATCTAGGTTGCACAAACACTGACAAAACAGAGATGCTAGTATTAGGTCCCAAGAAACAGAGAGATTTGCTTTTGGATCTGACAATTAATCTTCATGGTTGTACAGTCATCCCCCAAAAAACATAAGGACCTCAGTGTTACTCTGGACCCTGATCTCTCTTTTGACGAACATATGAAGAATATTTCAAGTCCAGCTTTTTTCCATCTTCCTAACATTGAACACATCTGAAACTTTTTGTCCAAACATTATGCAGAAAAGCTAATCCATGCTTTTGTCACTTCTAGATTAGATTACTGCAATGCTCTACTCTCCGGCTACCCGGATAAAGCACTAAATACATTTCAATTAGTACTAAACACGGCTGCTAGAATCTTGACTAGAACCAAAAAATGTGATCATATTACTCCTGTGCTAGCCTCTGGCTTCCTGTTAAGGCTAGGGCTGATTTCAAGGTTTTACTGCTAACCTACAAAGCATTACATGGGCTTGCTCCTACTTATCTCTCAGATTTGGTCCTGCCGTACATACCTACACGTACGCTCCGGTCACAAGACGCAGGCCTCCTTATTGTCTCTATAATTTCTAAGCAAACAGCTGGAGGCAGGGCTTTCTCCTATAGAGCTACATATTTATGGAATGGTCTGCCTATCCATGTGAGAGACGCAGACTCGTTCTCAACCTTTAAGTCTTTACTGAAGACTCACCTCTTCAGTAGGTCCTGTGATTGAGTGTAGTCTGGCCCAGGGGTGCAAGGGTGAACGGCAAGGCTCTGGAGTGACGAACCACCCTTGCTGTCTCTGCCTGGCTGTTTCCCGTCTCTCCATTGGGATTCTCTGCCTCTGACCCTATTACGGGGGCTGAGTCACTGGCTTACTGGTGCTTTCCATGCCGTCCCTTCCTGCCCGGTTTGTCGCCCCCTGGGGCTTGTGCATTGGAGGGGATCTTTCGTGGGCTATACTCAGCCTTGTCTCAGGGTAGTAAGTTGGTGGTCTGTTGATGTCCCTCTATTTGTGTGGGGGCTGTGCTTTGGCAGAGTGGGGGGGGGGTTATATCCTCCCTGGTTGGCCCTGTCCGGGGGTATTGTCGGACGGGGACACAGTGTCTCGACTCCGCCTGTCTCAGTCTCCAGTATCTATGCTGCAACAGTCTATGTGCCGGGGGGCTAGGGTTAGTTTGTTATATCTGGTGTTATTATCCGGTGTGAATCTAGTTCTCTCTCTCTCCCTCCCCTCCCGGAGGACCTGAGCCCTAGGACCATGCCTCAGGACTACCTGGCCTGATGACTCCTTGCTGTCCCCAGTCCACCTGGTCGTGCTGCTGCACCAGTTTCAACTCTTCTCCCTGCGGTTCTGGAACACTGACCTGTTCACCGGACGTGCCACCTTGTCCCAGACCTGCTGTTTTCAACTCTCTCTCTCTCTACCGCACCTGCTATTTCAACATCTAAATGCCCGGCTATGAAAAGCCAAGTGACATTTACTCCTGATGTATTTACCTGTTGCAACCTCTACAACCACTGTGATTATTATTTGACCCTGCTGGTCATCTATGAACATTTGAACATCTTGGAGAAAGATTTGGCTTTAATGGCCATGAATTGTTATAATCTCCAACCGGCACAGCCAGAAGAGGACTGGCCACCCTTCAGAGCCTGGTTCCTCTCTAAGTTTCTTCCTAGTTTTTCCTAGCCACCGTGCTTCTACATCTGCATTGCTTGATGGTTGAGGTTTTAGGCTGGGTTTATATATATATAGCACATTGTGACATTGGCTGATGTAAAAAGGGCTTTATAAATATATTTGATTGATTGTTTTGCTGTTGTAAAACGTTTATTACTCTGCATTGAGATGAGTTACGGTCAAAGATCACCACCAAGTGGACAACAACTGTTATATTGAAAACACCTCAGAGCAGAGTAGATCAGACTCACTTTGAGCAGTCTATCCCCCACTTGCAGCCGTCCTGTACGATCTGCTATGCCACCAGGGGTGATGGACTTGACAAAGATGCCCCTCTCTCCTCCGATGACAGAGAAGCCTAGGCCTCCTGCTGCAGGCTTGTCGAGTTCCAACTGAATTATCTCCTCCTGGAAGCACAACAAAACAGAAATAGAATATTACTTTCACTGTCCAAAGTCCAGGGACAATGGAAAATCTTAGAAAGACACACACACCCTTCTGTACTCCCTGTTCACCCACGACTGCGTGGCCAAGCACGACTCCAACACCATCATTAAGTTTGCCGACAACACAGCGGTGGTAGGCATAATCACCAACAACGATGAGAGCCTATAGAGAGGTCAGAGACCTGGCAGTGTGGTGCCAGGACAACAATCTCTCCCTCTACGTGAGCAAGACAAAGGAGCTGACCGTGGACGACAGGAAAAGTAAGGCAGAGAACGCCTCCCATTCACATCAACGGGGCTGTAGTGGAGCTAGAAACTATTGTGGTCGAAACACACCAAGACAGTCGTGTAGAGGGGACGACAGCATCTATTCCCCCTGAAGAAATTTGGCATGGGTCCTCAGATCCTCAAAGTTCTACACCTGCACCATCCTGACTGGTAGCATTGCCGCCTGGTAAGGCAACTATTAGGCATCCGACTGCACGGCCCAATACGTCACTGGGGCCGAGCTCCCCGCCATCCAGGACCTATATATCAGGCGGTGTCAGGAAGGCCTTAAAAATTGTCAAAGACTCCAGCCACCAATGTCATAGACTGTTCTCTCTGCTACTGCACGGCAAGCGGGACCAGAGTACCAAGTCTAGGTCCAAAAGGCTCCTTAACAGCTTCTACCCCTAAGCTATAAGACTGTTAAACAGTTAGTCAAATGGCTACCCAGACTATTTACATTGACCCATTTTTTACGCTGCTGCTAATCTCTGTTTATTATCTATGCACAGTCACCTTACCCCCTACTTACATGTACATATTACCTTGAGTTTTATCATGTTGAATAGTCACCTCTAGTCAGCTACCTGCCCCTCCATCTGCAACCCTGTGCATGTGACTAATAAATTCTCTCTAGCCAAGTTAATGCAATTTAAATGTGTGTAAGTGATTGAAGTTGAGTTGCTATAGTCACATGTAAAGCTAAATCTATCCAATAATAGGAAGGTATTGTTCAGGTGTAGTTACCTCTAGAGGACATAGTGTAGAGAAGGCCTCTGTTTCTCTGCGATCAGGCCCATAGACATAATCTGTAACATGGGGGAGGAACAGCCACATCATACTCAACAAAATACCAGCCAGCATGTATTATTCATAACATACAGTGCCTTCAGAAAGTATTCATACGCTTCAAGCTCTGTCAAGTTGGTTGTTGATCATTGCTAGACAGCCATTTTCATGTCATGCTATAGATTTTCAAGTAGATTTATGTCAAAACTGTAACTAGGCCACTCAGGAACATTCAACATCTTCAACATGTCTTCTTGGTAATCAACTCCAGTGTAGATTTGACCTTGTGTTTTATATGAATGTCCTGGTGAAAGGTGAATTCATCTCCCAGTGTTTGGTGGAAAGCAGACAGACAATCAGGTTTTGGCTGTGCTTAGCTCCATTCCGTTCTTTTATCCTGAAAAACTCCCCAGTCCTTAAAAATTAAAAGCATTCCCATAACATGATGCCGCCACCACTATGCTTGAAAATATAGGAGAGTGGTACTCAGTAATGTGTTGTATTGGATTTTCCCCAAACATAACCCTTTGTATTCAGGACAAAAAGTTAATTGCTTTGCCAGATTTGTTGCAGCATTACTTTAGTGCCTTATTGCAAACAGGAAGCATGTTTTGGAACATTTTTATTCTGTACAGTCTTCTTTCTTTTCACTCTGTCACTTAGGTTAGTATTGTGGAGTAACTACAATGTTTATTTCTCATATCACAACCATTAAACTTTAACTGTTTTAATGTCACCATTTAATGTCATGGTGAAATCCCTGAACAGTTTCCTTCTTCTCCGGCAACTAAGTTTGGAAGGACGCCTGTATCTTTGTAGTGACTAGGTGTATCGACACACCATCCAAAGTCTAATTAATAACTTCCCCATGCTCAAAGGCATATTCAGCAACTGCTTAAAAATAAAAAAAAAGATCTACCAATCGGTGGCCTTCTTTGCGAGGCATTGAACCTCCTTGGTCTTTGTGCTTGAAATTCACGACTCAATTGAGTGACCTTACAGATAATTGTATGTCTGGGGTACAGAGATTATGACTACCCAAACAAAAACAAATAAATCATGTCGGGTATTGTGTGTAGATTAGTGACAAAAATATTAATTTAAAATTCAGGCTGTAACACCAAAATGTGGAAAAAGTAGAGGGGTGTGTATACTTTCTGAATGCACTGTGAAGAACGTAAGAGAACTTGAGTGATGTACTGTATGCGCCATAATACATCGCTTTGTATAGATAGGCTTTTACAAGTACTTACCGTTCAGGCTTGTGGAGACTTCAGGGCTGATGTTGTTGTTGTTGAGAAATGAAATACTCTTCTGTCCTGGAGAAACCGGTTTCCCATCCCTGGAGGGAGAAGACAGACATGAGATCAACAGCCAGGCCAAGGATAATGAACACGTACCTCTTGGACGGGGTTCTGAAGAGTGCGTTACAGGAAGTAATCATTTGTTGAGTCAGTTTCAAACCTCTTTGGTGCTAGCTGACAAGCACGGCCTTGCACAGATAATGTTAAATAGTAAAGGATACTTCCTGAAGAAGATGTATGTGCTCGGCTGTATTTATGGTACATAAGGCTAGTGTATACCTGTTGAAGTCCCCAAGTGCCTAGTGTGTAGGGGCTAGGGGTCTATTTGGGATTCAGGGTGAGGGTTACATTTACCTTGTAGCTTTGATAGTGAACTCCCTGAGGGAGCTCTCCAGCAGCCTGCAGCTCTCATTGAGGGTCAGGTCCAGAGTTGGAGCTCCGTTGATATAGTGGACCATGTCTAAGGGCCTCAGACTCCCATCCAGCAGTGCCGCCGAGCCAGGCAGGACCTCCTTTATGAACAACACCCCGTACACACTGTCACTGCCCCCGTCCAATACTAGACCTGTAGGGAGGGACGCAATGTTAACCTTTATGAACAACACCCCGTTCTAAAGGTCTTCACGGGTCCACCCGAACGTCCTGTTCCAAAATTTCCCTTGGGCCCGGGTCGGGTCCTGTTTGATTTTCGTCTGGTCTCGGGTCTAGTCTATAGCATATTTATTCTATGCTAATAAGATTAATTTATTGACTTCTAAAAGGCCTAGCCAACATATTAAGATCTATTCGTTAACCAGAAAAGCAACTTGGCTGATAAAAATGTTTTGTCACTTGGGTACCATTTGGGTCTGGTCTATAGCTACGTCTGGGTCCTACCTGTTTCAGTCCATTTTCTTCTGTTTGGTGCCTAATGAACACAACCCTGACCTTCTGAACCAAAAGCTGTCGCTTAAAAACACCCAAGCGGGGCAGTGAAAGCTTATTTATGGTCTTAAAATGTATGGTCTTCAAACTGCAATCTAACACCCTCACATCTTGTGCTTTCTTGGCCACCGGGACGTGTGACATGTTCTCTTTACATTGATCATCATCGCTGACGTTGATAACCCAAAACGGTTCCATTTTGGGATATTTTCAAGAGTTCAACAGTTGAGGGGGATGATACACATTAATTAAATAGGTAACTTTAGGCAGTCTAAATAGATAAATATCTCTTACCTGTTTGGTCAGGGCACTGGAAGGAGATGTCAGGCAGTAGGTGGGCCTCTATGGGGGGTTTAGGGGCCTCCAGGACCCTTCCTACCACTAGCTCTACCACCCTGGGGGCTGCTCTTACCAGGTTCACCACCTCAGTGTGGCCCATGCTGGACACATCTTTGTTGTTCACCTGAGGAGAGGGGGGGGGGGGGGGGGGGGGGGGGGGCCAAAGTTAGCAAAAAGCCACAGGTGGAATTCTGTAAGTCCACAAACTGCATTGGAGGAGGAGGTGAGGAATCAAGGAAAGCCAAATTGACAGCCCAGAGTGAGCGTTCAGAAGTGTACCATGATCATGCGATCCCCGGGCCGCAGCCTCCCGTCTCCCTTGGCCGGGTCCTGGATGATGTCATGAATGTAACAGCCCAGGTCATTCCCTTTGGTCAGAGTAAACCCCAGGCTTCCTTTCTCAGACTTCACAAGAGACACTTTCAGCTCCACGTCCTGACAAACAGATAGAGGTAAACACTGTTGAGAGGGACAAGGAATGGAGGGAACCAGGTTGAAGTACTTATGTTGTCAGATAGTCCCCTGCTCTTACCGGCACAAACTCGTCCATGTCTTGTCTGTTGTCTGACAGGGTTTGGGTGAGGTTGAAGAGAGGTGGTAGAGGGGGAGGCAGGGGGTCGGGACTGGGGGCTTCTGGAGATAATGCCATAGGTTGAGGGGTGGTGGCCAGGTCAGGTGTCAGAGGGGAGGAGGAGGGGCCCCTGCAGAAACAGAACAGAAAAACTGAGGTGACGTTCTTAGTCTGTAACATTAACATAGAAATATATTGTGCAGAACAGATCATACAATATTAATGTCTGTCAGGTAGAATAAAGAACTGTCAGCTGAGCTCTTTTCACCGACTGAACAAACTGACTGCAATGAGTCCCCTCTCACTGGTTACGGTACTAATGACCTGGAAACTATAAATCGCCCCATTGGTTACTCCGAGAATTTTCTTCATAATCTTCAACAAACACTTCCAAAGACAACTGGAAACGTTATCAGACGAGGAAATAGAACAGTCATTAATCTAACCTGGTCCCTGGTTTATTTGTCCCAGCACAAACAGATCTAGATCTGAGAAGTACACTACAAAGCAGAACCAATGAGTTAGCCAGCTAACTTTGATAACCAACCAGAACTATCTATAGATTTTCTGGTTCATTAAGGCAGCCCAATTCTGATATTTTTGCTACTAAATTGGTCTTTTGACCAATCAGATCAGACCTTTTGACCAATCAGATCAGACCTTTTGCCTCTAAATTGGGCAAAAGATCAGAATTGGGCAGCCTGTGTAAACGCAGCCTAAGAAAGCTAAACTTAGATATGTGTTTTTGGATGTTGAGTCAATTAGACCACGACCATTTCAATTTTATCTTTCTAAAATGTATTTTAATTTATAAGAATTATTTCAGAACATTTAGGCAGGTTAGCTGGCTAACTCATCAGGCTATCCCTCTCTGGGATCAGGTGATCAGATCAGGCTATCATGAGTAATAGCAGCAGTACGATCTAATCTTTACCTTCTGCTGAGGTTGGACAATGACAAGTTGGGAGAGTAGTAGGCAGAGCGGATGGTGTCATCCAGCTCACAGGGGGTCTCATACTGGCGGAGTCTCCCCAGAGTGAGGTTACTGCTGGGGGTCTGGTAGATACTATGGTCCCAGGCTTGTCGGCCCTGTTCCAGAGAGGGGCTGAAGGCCTCCTCCACCTGAATAAATTAACAAAATAATTAAGTAATGAATGAATGGATGAATAAATAAAATCCATTGTTTAGTGATTCATGAATTTGACAAATATACAGTTGCCTCAATCGAGTGAAACAAACACATTAAACATCCTTGAGGATTAAAAACTCACAGTCAGACATTTCTACTGTGGTTCTTGTTATCAATTGTTACCTATTATCAATTAATCGTTACCTCCTCATCATCCGTGCTGTCGCTGTAGCTGTCCCGTCGGCTGGGGGACTTCATGAGCAGTCTCTCCAGAGCTTCCTCCATTGGCCCAGGTCCCAGACCCAAGCTCCTCTTCCCCTCAGACCCCACAGGGGAGGCTGTCCTGGGCATGGCCAGGCTGGATTCAGGCTGCTGGGTCCGGACTACTGGCTCCTTACGAGGAGAGGCCATGGGAGTCTGGGGAGTGGAGAATGAAATACACTCAGTAAGTATATTAGTATAAAGCTCACTAACTATAAAAAATACTAATATACACTGCACTCAATTATAGTGCTCAACTGCTTAGTGACGCAACAACTGTCCTATGCGATTACTATAAGAGCAATACACTGCAGGCATTTTGCCCAGTTTGTGGACCACATGAGAGGTGCTGTTGGCTGGTAGAGTTCCTCACCAGAGTAGAGGTGTCCATCTCAGGTAAGACCCCCTGGTCAGGTCTACAGAGCAGCAGAGTGACCTCCTGACTGGTCCCTCGCAGCGCTGAGATCACCTCCTAGTGGCAGGGCAGAGAAACACCAGAATATTAAATATAAATGTTTAAAATCATGTAATATTGGCATACAAGGGAGTCCGTTTTTCAACCGAAAAAGCTATTTGAAACCCCACACCAATGTACCCTATTGTTTGACTGATTGATCAATATTGAAAGGTGACATACGTGCTGCGAGAGTCCTTTGAGGGCCGTCTGGTTGACACGGAGGATGATATCACCCACGTTGATGCGTCCACTCTCAGCGGCAGGTTGCCCAGGGAAAAGCTTCTTGACTCGGACCATGCTGGAGCTGTTACTGGGGCCGTTACCTGGGGTCTGGTCAGGGAGTGTCTCCTCTCTGCTGAAGCTGAACCCTAGTCCTGACGAGTTCTTCAGCAAGGGCACCTTAAATACATTGTCTGGGGGACAGAAAGACACGAGACAACTTTATTTTCCGTCAAAACGGAAATGTGTATTTTTGCAGTCTGGTATTTCACTCTGAACTCTCCCGGACACACACACACACTTGAGAGACTGGTAGAAGCACAGGGTCAGCAGCAGAGGAATGCCCCTGGAGCAAGTTATGGTTTAAGTGCCTTGCGCAAAGGCACAACGACAGTAGGGCACAATGTCCTAATCAAACATTACACATCAAAGACAAGCAACTGCTAGTGACGTATAACAAAGTAATGAGTGTTTGAATCAATGAGTGTGCACTGTACTGGACACTCACCAACACTGATGAAGCTGTACTCTGGCTGGGTTTTAGGCTGACGCTCTGGCACCTGTTGTTGTTGGTCGTTGGGCACACAGGGAGGGGTGCACTGAGGCGTCAGAGGGGCGTGGACACGGTCCGCAGGGAGCTGACCCTTCTCTAAAAGCAAGTGCACCATCTGAAGAGCGGAGGAGTGAAGGAGAGGGGATGAGGAGCGGAGGAGCGGAGGAGAGGGGAGGAGAAGAGAGGGGATGAGGAGCGGAGGAGGAGCGGAGGAGAGGAGGAGCGGGGATGAGGAGGGGAGGAGAGGGGATGAGGAGCGGAGGAGAGGGGATGAGGAGCGGAGGAGAGGGGATGAGGAGCGGAGGAGAGGGGATGAGGAGCGGAGGAGAGGGGAGGAGTGGGGATGAAGAGCGGAGGAGAGGGGAGGAGTGGAGAGGAGGAGCGGAGGAGAGGGGATGAGAGGAGGAGCGGAGGAGAGGGGAGGAGAGGAGGAGCGGAGGAGAGGAGGAGCGGAGGAGAGGAGGAGCGGAGGAGAGGGGATGAGGAGCGGAGGAGAGGGGATGAGAGGAGGAGGAGAGGGGATGAGGAGCGGAGGAACACCACTGGTCAGAGAGCACAAGGAGTCTCAAACAGGAGAGAAGACACCATAAGTCTATATAGTAGATAGATGCAGGAACTTGATAAAGTCTTGATGAATCATACCATAGTCATACCATCAATCACCACCACAGGTAAGTGGAAATAAGGTCAAAGTAAACTATTCCTTTAACAGTGACTCTATAAGTACTGACCTTTCCAGTATCTCTGAGGGTCTCCACAGCCTGCTTGTGATTGGCTCCTTCCAGACTCTTCCCATCCACAGCCACTACCCTGTCACCTAGTAACAACAGAAACAGGTATTACACTGAGTGTACAAAACATTAGGAGCACCCCCTTTATCCCTCAGAACAGCCTCAATTCGTCGGACTCAACAAGGTGTCGAAAGCGTTCCACAGGGATGCTGGCCAATGCTTCCCACAGTTGTGTCAAGTTGGCTGGATGTCCTTTGGGTGTTGGACCATTCTTCATACACACGGGAAACTGTTGAGTGTGAAAAACCCAGCAGCCTTGCAGTTCTTGACACAAAACGGTATGCCTGGCACCTACTACCATACCCCGTTCAAAGACACAAATCTTTTGTCTTGCCCATTCACCCTCTGAACGGCACACATACACAACCCATGCCTCAATTGTCTCCTCTCCTTCATCTACACTGATTGAAGTGGATTTAACAAGTGACATCAATAAGGGATCATAGCTTTCACCTGGTCAATCTGTCATGGGAAAAGTTGTTAATGTTTTGTAGACTCAGTGCATATAAACACAGTCTGACTCAGCAAACACCAGTCAAGCATGATACCACATGTTGTCAGCATGTGGTATCATGCTTGACTGGTGTTTTTAGTCCATTAGAGTCATGTTCAGTAGGGTACACCATAGCACAAGGTTTTGATACAGAAAACGTAAATCTGTGTTCTTATTGGACAAGTTCAGGTTGTACTCCCAGTTTCTAAATGTTTTCTTCCTACTGACATTTACATTAGGCACAACACAGAAACACGGAGGGACTACCTGGACATGCCCAATAAGAAACTCTTGTTTTAAAACGTTTTGCTACAGTGTGCCTTACTGAACAGGACCCAGGTGCTATAACTTACCCTTCTGGATCCTTCCGTCCAGTTCTGCAGCTCCTTTAGGGAGGATGGCCTTCACATAAACCCCTCCATGCTTCACATTGGTATTCACTCCACCCTGAAGAGAACAGGTCATATTACTACAGTCAACCAGACAGAGGAAGTATAATGCTGTATTCACTACAGTCAACCAGACAGAGGAAGTATAATGCTGTATTCACTACAGTCAACCAGACAGAGGAAGTATAATGCTGTATTCACTACAGTCAACCAGACAGAGGAAGTATAATGCTGTATTCACTACAGTCAACCAGACAGAGGAAGTATAATGCTGTATTCACTACAGTCAACCAGACAGAGGAAGTATAATGCTGTATTCACTACAGTCAACCAGACAGAGGAAGTATAATGCTGTATTCACTACAGTCAACCAGACAGAGGAAGTATAATGCTGTATTCACTACAGTCAACCAGACAGAGGAAGTATAATGCTGTATTCACTACAGTCAACCAGACAGAGGAAGTACAATGCTGTATTCACTACAGTCAACCAGACAGAGGAAGTACAATGCTGTATTCACTACAGTCAACCAGACAGAGGAAGTATAATGCTGTATTCACTACAGTCAACCAGACAGAGGAAGTATAATGCTGTATTCAGGTCTACCACGGACTACCTGACTCGTCTATGGTGTTATTATTTGTACGTACCAGATTTAGCTAAATGGTGTTAACATGACAGATGATAAACTTGAATAACAATAATCATCAGAATAATAATGAGAATGATAAATGTTATTAATAATAATAATAATAATAATAATAATAATAAGTGCAACAGGGGTTTGTGCTCTTTTTATGAATTTGTATTGGTACTGACTGAATCTCTCTGGTCTTAGTAAGGTGCCTGAAACAGAATGGGCTCAGTGCTTGCCTTAATCAGGAAAGCATGCTTTTAAAACCATCAAGTTTGAGATGCATGGAATCATGCAGAGGGAAAAATCACACTGCTGGTCACTTCAGCAAATCAAAGTACTCAAGCAGGCAGCAGCACAACATATAAGAAGGTATTAGTACAAAATTATTAAAACCACAAACTGGTGGGTCATCATAGGGTCAAATTATCCTTCTGTAATCTGTACCTACTTTGGCAGTGTCACCATTTGTGAATCCTCATCCATTCAAAATGTCTGTTTGAGAAAGTCAGCATGCAGAGACGCAAGGCAATCTACAAATCCCACAATGAAAGCCAAGCAGCAGAGCAGAACTACAGGAAACCAGCAGAGCTACAGGAAACCAGCAGAGCTACAGGAAACCAGCAGAGCTACAGGAAACCAGCAGAGCTACAGGAAACCAGCAGAGCTACAGGAAACCAGCAGAGCTACAGGAAACCAGCAGAGCTACAGGAAACCAGCAGAACACATTCACCAGTCACGAAGAAAGAAAATAAACTAAATAAACGAAAGAGAAACCCTTTCCGAACAGTACCAGTAACAGAACCGTGACACTCAATAACAGTACCGTGACACTTAAGCCCAGGCTGCTGTCCTTTTTAGACAGCTCAACGTCAAATAGATCTCCAGGAAAGAGACTACTGACCCCTGGGACATTACCACTTAACCCTCCCATGATGCCGTTGAGGAGAGGAGGAGTTAACTCCTGCAAACAGAGAACATTGCAGTAAATTGAATGTTGGGGTTGTTACCAGGCAACAGACATGCAGAGAGAATAACAGGAAGTCGTTTTTAGAGAGGGGGAGGAATTGGTATAGGAAGTATACCATAGGAAAGGATCAAAGGATGCAGCCATACTATAACACTATTGCATTCATTAAAAATGCAGTGACAGGTAGCCAGATATGATTAAATAAAATATGCAATTAGTTAGTGAACATCAAGCATTTGAGAGGATGACTGTTAACTGCATGCATCTTTGTAGTGGTGCTGTATAGTGTACCTTGAGGACACCTACAAACATATGACTAACTGTTAGGGACTGTTTCCCAGGTAGTTTTCAGGTGATACACAAGATGGCTCAACATTATTTGCTGTAAATGTTGATCTTGTAGCCTACTGACATGTCAAAAGCACCAAGACACCAGAGAAACTCTCTCCATTACAGGTAACTGAAACAGAGCTAGCACCTGTTTGCAACACCAGCCCCTACCTTTTTAAACTTTGGTTTCTCTTGACTACTAGAATACGTCTCCTCGTCCATTTCAGAGTCCCCTCTATCTGAATAGTCCGGGTCTTTAGGGACCTCCGGTATCTTAGCTTTCCTGGTTTTGGGTGGCAACGCCGGTGGAGCCGCTTTGAGGGGGTCGAAGGTCAAGGCGATGTTGATGGTTCGATCCTGGTGATGGAGTATTGGTACTGATGCAGCTTCAGCGGACGGAGTGCGATTTGTGTGGGTGCCGTTGACGGGGGTCTGAAGGGGTACATTGATGCTCTCGGTCCTGGAGTCCTGTGAGCGGAGACTGTCCTGGCGTGGGGCAGTGGAGACAGACGGGGGGGTGGTGGTGGGGAGAGGAGGGCTGGGGGAGTCTGTTCCTGCCTCCTGTTCCTCAAATGAAGACTCAAAGTCCAGGTCCAGTTGTCTCTGTCCAAAGACCGCCAGAGGAGCAAACCCTGACGGAGACTCTAGAGGAGACAGAGGAATACTGGTTATGATCGCACTGCTACTGATTATAAAGCGTGACATGGCGCTTATAGCGCCTCAAACATCTATAACTACATTCATAAAGGATAATAGTTATACGATTGCTCTGCCACTAAACTCAGCCAGTCAGACCTGCCACTAAACTCAGCCAGTCAGACCTGCCACTAAACTCAGCCAGTCAGACCTGCCACTAAACTCAGCCAGTCAGACCTGCCACTAAACTCAGCCAGTCAGACCTGCCACTAAACTCAGCCAGTCAGACCTACCACTAAACTCAGCCAGTCAGACCTACCACTAAACTCAGCCAGTCAGACCTACCACTAAACTCACAACAACACTTCCTATGAATACCCTCTTTGTAATGCATTGTAAGTGCATTTATAACACCTTATGAACTTTACATAATGCAAAATAATTCAGGACAAGGGCACTTTTCATCTGCCTCACCTAAAGCCCATTCTTGTGGGAAGCTGCTGTAGACCAAGTACTAACAGTCAGTATCTTGATAGCAATGACAAGCCACCAGAAAAAAGGAGTGATCAGATACAATGCTATTTTACAGTAAACAAATTGACCACAGACTTTCAGCACACTTCTAGGGAAGGACATTCAACAAGCACAGCACTTACACTAATGACTGATGATTACATTGACAGTTTAGTCATTTAGCAGATGCTCTTATCCAGACCGACTTACAAATTGGTGCATTCAACTTAACATAGAGATGTTGTCGTCCCACTGGCTATCACAGTAAGTACATTTCTATAAACAAGCAGCTGTGAGCAAAGTCAGTGCTATGAGGGACAACCACATGTCTTGGCTGACATGATTGGCTGAGAGAAATTGATGATAAAAAGATTGTGGGGGCTGTTTTGTTAGACTTCAGTGCAGCTCGACATTATCGATCATAGTCTGCTGCTGGAAAAATGTATGTGTTATGACTTTACACCCCTTGCTATATTGTGGATAAAGTGTCACCTGTTTAACAGAACACAGAGGGTGATCTCCAACATAATCCAGGTAGAATCAGGAATTCCCCAGGGCAGCTGTCTAGGTCCCTTACATTTTAAAATCTTTACTAATGACATGCCTCTGGCTTCGGAAGTCAGAAGTTGACATACACTTAGGTTGAAGTCATTAAAACTCATTTTTCAACCAATCCACAGATTTCATGTTAACAAACTATAGTTTTGGCAAGTCTGTTATGAAATCTACTTTGTGCACGACATGTAATTATTCCAACAATTGTTTACAGACAGATTATTTCACTTATAATTCACTATATCACAATTCCAGCGGGTCAGAAGTTTACATACACTAAGTTCACTGTACCTTTAAATGCATTTAAATGTTAAAATAAATAATCCTTATGTTTTAATAATCAAACTGAAACAACACACTAACTGCTCAGCACTAATAATGGAATATAACACACAACAAAAGGTGCTTATAACTATTCTTAAACATCTATAATAACTACATAAATACCTCCATAGAGCCTTTTTCTGGGCTGTGGGCAATACATAATGCACGACATAGCTGCTAATAACTGCCCATAAATGTTTATAAGTACCTTCATAGAGCCTCTCTCTGGGTTGAGACACCACCAGCGTGACATCATCTGGGGCGTTCTGCAGGACCTTAATGGCTGCGGTGTGGGGGAGGCCCTCTAGGTTCACCTCATTCACAGAGATTAGACGGTCCCCTGCAGAACAACACACTGGTACTGTCACTCACACTGCACATACTGGAGCAATCTAGAGTTAACTATTCCACACAATTCAGATATGGCTCTCTGAAACTACACAGTAAGGCTTCCTGATGGATGCAAAATACACTTTTCTGAACCATTCACACACACGCACGCACGTGGACACTCCTTCAAATTAGTGGATTAGACTATTTCAGCCACAGCCGTTGCTGACAGGTGTATAAAATCGAGCACACAGCCATGCAATCTCCATAGACAAACATTAGCAGTAGAATGGCCTTACTGAAAAAATCGTCTGTCCTCTGTTAAAACTCAGTTCCAAACTGCCTCTGGAAGCAACGTCAGCACAAGAACTGTTTGTCGGGAGCTTCATGAAATGGGTTTCTATGGACGAACAGTCGCACGCAAGCCTAAGATCACCATGCACAATGCCAAGCGTCGGCTGGAGTGGTGGAAAGCTCTCCGCTATTGAACTCTAGACACGCATTCTCGGGAGTGATGAATCACGCTTCACAATCTAGCAGTTCGACGGACAAATCTGGGTTTGACGTATGCCAGGAGAACACTACCTGCCCCAATGAATAGTGCCAACTGTAAAGTTTGGTGCAGGAGGAATAATGGTCCAGGATGTTTTCCGTGGTTCAGGCTAGGCCCCTTAGTTCCAGTGAAGGGAACAGCATACAATGACCTTCTAGACGATTCTATGCAGTTTGGGGAAGGCCCTTTCCTGTTTCAGCATGACAATACCCCAGTGCACAAAGTGAGGTCCATACAGAAATGGTTTGTCGAGATCAGTGGAAGAACTTGACTGACCTGCACAGAGCCCTGACCTCAACCCCATCAAACACATTATACAATATATTATTATAATAAAATGCATTGTTATAATTATACATTAAGTTATCGTTTCCTCACTGACCTGGCTTGAGGCAGCCGTTGACATCAGCAGGACCCCCAGGAGTTATGGAGCTGATAAAGGTGCCAAGATCAACATGACCAGAGGTCTGCCCCTCTACCATCTGAAACCCTGTGGTAGACAGAGACAGACAGCAGGTTAGTATGAACAGCTCAACAGCTCAGCTGTAACCCAATAGTATTTCCCTCTGCATCTCAGTGCTAGAGGCGTCACTACAGACAACGTGGTTCACAACCGTGATTGGGAGTCCCATTGGGCGGCGCACAATTGGCCCAGTGTCGTCTGAGTTTGGCCGGTGTAGGCCGTCATTGTAAATCAGAATTAGTTCTTAACTGACTAGCCTGGTTAAAAAAAGGTTAAATAAAAAAATATATGTTGGAGGTCCATCCATCACAGCTTAATTTTCATGGATCTATTGCTTCCCAATCTGTCAAACCCGTCCTAACAATCCAATCTACACCACAGATTAAGAGGGAAACTCACCCAGGCCAGACTTCACATCTTTCTTCAGATTGACCGTTGTAATTTCTCTCTCTGGGGAAGGCAAGGCATTCAGCTTCGTCTTTAGGGAATCTTGGTAAAACGCCATGGAAGGAGAAGCATTTAGTTAGATTTTTATAAACACTTCTGTAAAGCTAAGAAAACATCATGTATGTGGTAAGAAAATGCATGCAGTCTCTACTGTAAGTCGCTCTGGATAAGACGACTATGAAAAAATAAATAAAAAAAATCTCCCAGATAATAACAATAAGGGTTAAAAGATCTGACCCGTATTACGGGTACAACATTTTTTGCTTCATATAGCGGATCGTCAGGACTGCATTTTACATTCATGTCATGGGCTGTTCTAAAACTGCGGTCGCGTTGACATCGTTAACCATTTGTTTACACTTTGTTCAGTCATCCTACTTCATTGCTAGCTAGATAACAATCTGGTAACTTTACCAGTACATATGGGGGCACTGAAAGAAAGGGATAGCTTCTTCTTCAGGAGATCAATGATCATAGCAATGAATAAATGACAGATCTCTTGCTCTTTATCATCACAAATCTGACGTTATTATTATTATTACAAAACATTTTATTATTTTTATCCAATTTTTCATGATTACAATCTTGTCTCAATGCTGCAACTCCCTTTCAGGCTCGGGAGAGGCGAAGGTCGAGTCATGCGTCCTCCGAAACATGACCAGCCAAACCGCGCTTCTTAACACCCACCCACCCACTTAACCCGGAAGCCAGCTGCACCAATGTGTCGGAGGAAACACCATTCAACTGATGACCGACGTCAGCCTGCATGCACCTGGCCCGCCACAAGGAGTCGGTAGAGCGCGATGAGCCAAGTAAAGCCCCCCCCCCCGGCCAAACCCTCCCCTAACCCGGACGACGCTGGGCCAAATTGTGCACCGCACTATGGGACTCCCGGTCGGTAATGATCGAACCCCAGGCTGTAGTGACGCAGCAACACCGCGCCTTAGACCACTGCGCCACTCGGGAGGCCAAACCTGATGTTTTTAAAGAGGCAGTGTACAATTTTCAAGGTAATGCTTCTCAATAGGAAAATAGTGCTTTTACACAATGTAGGTACCTTATATTATTCGTATGAACATTTGAGCTTTTATAAAAACCAAAGGTGCAGTGCCTTCAGAAAGTACTCCATGACTTATTACATATTTTCTACAAAACAAAATTCCACTTTGGCATTATGGGGTACTTGGTGTAGACCAATAGAATCCATTTTAAATTCAGACTGTAAAGCAACCAAATGTGGACAAAGTAAAGGGTTGTGTAACACTGTATCTACAGTGTTACATATTAGTGTTCAGGATTCATAAAGGATGTATATTTTTCTCTGGGAGCTCCTAAACTTCATGTTGTATTAAGTTCCCTGAGGATTTTAGAAGGCCGTCCCATAAATAATAAGAAGCTTATTGCAGGAACCTGGGTAACCTAATAACACAATATGGTGAGCGCATCACTCTGCAGGATAAATTACTTACATGATTAAATACATTAGTAAAGTGTGAATGGACAGCATCATCTGTGTGTGTGTTTAAACAGGCTGATGGCTTTAGCATATCTATATATCACAGTCATCCAGCACAACAGAAGCAGTGTGTGTGTTGGCCAGTGGCTAATGAGGTCATGATACATTCTGGTGCCACGCATGAGGCTATTAAACTGGGGAGCCCCGGTCCAATTTAGTGCACTTTATAGGGAATAGGGTGCCATTCCGGCCACAGGTGGGGAACAGAAGCCAGAGTTATGCAACTCTAACGACGATACAGTGTTGTTGCAGTTACATAACCCTATATAAACTGAGGCTAAAAGCAGCTAAAAACCACACTCACTAGACCGATGACTGTGTCCCAAATGGCACCCTATTCCCTTGAATGGAATAGAGTATTAGTGCACTATATAGGGAAGAGGGGGCCATTTAGGATGAAAACAATAGCTTGCTGAGAATGAGACAGAGCCCTTGGAGAACCTACTGTTGGCACTAGTCAGAGAGGCAGGAGCTGAGGGCAGACCAGAGCTGGGCATGCTCACACCTGGAAAGGGAACAAACAACAATTCTATGTATGCCTACCTAAACACAAGAAAACTTATGACATGGTTTATAGACATAATACATGGCGCTGGACAATGCCAACACAGTTCACACAGCCAGACAGAGATGGCACTGCCAAGGCCAATGTCAAAGCCAACAGAAAGACAAGCCCAGCATGTCTCAAAGCAACCAGAAAAAATAAAATACTCTGACCTATGACATCAGCATGTCCCGTCTCTTCGATGGAAGAGGAGTCAGACTCTTTCTGGAAGCTCTTAAGACGCCAGGCGGGGCTGGGGCTACCGTGCAACGCTGAGGAGACAAACCTTCTGTTGAGAAGAAAAGGACAAAGAGAGAGAGAGAGAGAGAGAGAGGTAGAAAAAGGAAGGAGAAAGAGTATTAACACCCTCTACAGAGCAGAGAATTAACACCATCTACAGAGAGGAGTATTAACACCCTCTACAGAGCAGAGTATTAACACCCTCTACAGAGCAGAGTATTAACACCCTCTACAGAGCAGAGAAATAACACCCTCTACAGAGCAGAGTATTAACACCCTCTACAGAGCAGAGTATTAACACCCTCTACAGAGCAGAGTATTAACACCCTCTACAGAGCAGAGTATTAACACCCTCTACAGAGCAGAGTATTAACACCCTCTACAGAGCAGAGAATTAGCACCCTCTACAGAGCAGAGAATTAGCACCCTCTACAGAGCAGAGAATTAGCACCCTCTACAGAGCAGAGAATTAGCACCCTCTACAGAGCAGAGAATTAGCACCCTCTACAGAGCAGAGAATTAGCACCCTCTACAGAGCAGAGAAATAACACCCTCTACAGAGCAGAGAAATAACACCCTCTACAGAGCAGAGAAATAACACCCTCTACAGAGCAGAGAATTAGCACCCTCTACAGAGCAGAGAAATAACACCCTCTACAGAGCAGAGAATTAGCACCCTCTACAGAGCAGAGAATTAGCACCCTCTACAGAGCAGAGAATTAGCACCCTCTACAGAGAGGAGAATTAGCACCCTCTACAGAGCAGAGAATTAGCACCCTCTACAGAGAGGAGAATTAGCACCCTCTACAGAGCAGAGAAATAACACCCTCTACAGAGAGGAGAATTAGCACCCTCTACAGAGCAGAGAAATAACACCCTCTACTGAGCAGAGAAATAACACCCTCTACTGAGCAGAGAAATAACACCCTCTACAGAGCATGATATTTTTGTTTTCATTCAATCTGGTCTGGCACAGCCCAAACTATACTGCTGTATTAGAAGAGAAAGTCTTAGGATAACATCCATATTCAGATGGTAGTTCATCTGGAAGCAAAAACTAAAAAACAGAGAGACTGTGGCTGAATACATCAAACCCCATTCACTAATTAACATTATGTTAATATGAAGCACATTTTCTGTTCTAGTTTATGGTTCTGAACCAAACGCCTTTTTAAGTATGCAGAACATCTTTCCATTCCAAAAAGGCCCAAACTAAATCTGTTGGGAGGAACAGATGAGGGAAGACAGAGAGTACTGTCAACTCAGCACTGAGGCAGGCAGGCAGGCAGGCCCTCCCCTAGAGGGCTAATTAAAGACATGACTAGACAAAGACTGGAACACTCACTGATCCACAGACAGCAGAAATAAGAGACATTACACAGTAATGAGTCTGCTGTGGTGCTGAAGGTAGGCAACCCCTGCCTTGCCCTGTTCTAAGGTCAGCTCAGTCAGGACTACACAGCGCTGTCTGCTGCAGTAACCGCCTTTATTCAAAAGCTCTGGGTGTTTCTATGGAGCACCAGAACATTGCCTGGCCAAGTTAGATTCTGCTGTCAATGATGAGTAGGCAGGAGAAGGGAGCAGAACACATGAAAGGAGATGGGATTGGCCTAGCCGGGATTGGCCTAGCCGGGATTGGCCTGGCTTGGCCTGGCTGGGATTGGCCTGGCTTGGCTGGGCCTGTTATTGATTAAGCATTTCACTGTTAGTCTACACCTGTTGTTTACAAAGCATGTGACAAATAAAATGTGATGATTTGATTAGACCCAAACATGCAATTTTCCTAAATAAATGTTTTATCGTTATTGTAAAATATACAGTAATACATCTAATTAATCAATACCAGGGGTCGTTTTTTGGATCATCAGATGGTCCCTACCATTACTAAAGAGGCTTACGTGAGCATTTAGGGGATTGGTGACTCACATGTCCTGCTGGTGAGCTACAGAGATGGCGTCTGTGTCCGAGCTGGCTCGGTGGTGTGAGTCCAGGAGCTGGGCGTGGTTCACAGCAGACTGGGACTGGCTGTTGAAGGAGACTGCACGGTGCTCTGGAGATTCAGGCACCTGGATATAGCCATAAATGGATAGACACTTTAATAGCAGTATCTGCTTGGAGGGAACTGTATTAATCACAGCAGCAGACAAAAACACGCACAACAAAAATCAAATAAAGTCAGGAGCCATAAAAAGTGCCATAGATAAGATAGCATCATACCTGGCCCAGGTTGTGGTGTGATCTGCTCATCATTAGCCTGGCATTGGAGGGGTGGTGGAGGTGGGGCCCGAGGCCGGAGTTGAACCCAGGGAAAAGCACATCTTCCTGGGCATGGAGCCTGCCGCCAGGGGCCTTGTTCAGGGCCACCTGAGTTAACAATTGTTATTGTTGTTTTTCACAAAAACGTATGTAGTTAAAACTACACACCACAAAGAACATAAGAGGACTGGGGATGGGACCAGGGATTTCTAAAGATGTAAAACATCACTGACCTCTGAGTAGGAGATCCTCTTCAGGTCTGAGTGGGCGGAGCGGGCTGAGGAGCTAGGGGTCAGGCTGGCAGAGCTCACTGCGCTCCCCATCCCCTCCACCCGCCCCTGGCCCAGAGAGTGTTGCAGGAGGCTCAGTGGAGAGTTCTCTGTGGAACAGGGAGAAGTACCGGATAGGATATTATGAGAAGACATTATCAGGGGGTCTTAAACCCTAATGACAATCTTATACAATAATTCATATAACTGAAGTACAAAATAAAGACTTACTAAAATGTATTTCTCCACCCCTTAAGTCGGTCTATCAGAACCAGTTCAGTTTATCTTTTGTTTATGATGAGAAAATGTGACAAAGCTCATGTAGACATGCTCTCTCTGTCTGTCTGTCTGTCTGTCTCACCTAAGTCCTGCAGCTCCTGGTTGTTCTGTCGGGCCTTCATCTGGAGGTGGAACTTGTGCTGAGCAGAGCAGAGGCGCAGAAGGTACTGACAGGTCTTGTTGCTGTCTGTCTGGAACAGGTGTTTGATCCCGTCTGACGTGTTCTGAAGACAGATCTTCTTCTTCTGCAGAGAAACAGAAGGGTAAGAAAAGGTGTGAGTGAGAGAAAAGGATATAACGTGAGTGAAATAAATATTGAATAGCAGCAGAAAGCAGGGCATGATTCAATTGCAATGAGTGAGAGAAACACACCAAACAGGAAAAAAAATGAGTAACGGTGAAACAAAGGAATGCAGAAAAAAAAGAAGAAACTGTACATTTCCAGGAAGTGAGAGAAATATTACACCAGACTAGAGGCTTCACATAATTTATAGCCTCAGTTTCTTGAAATGTTGAGATTAATTAATGTATTGGATTTATAGAGTGCCTATCCAGTAGTTCAAATCCTTTAACATAAGAAGGAAAATAACCTCATCCCCCACCAAAAATGTATATTAATGATGGAATTTAACTCCGCTAGGACTAGGGAACCAATATTTAAAATCTAAGACTTCAGAGAGCCATGCGCTTACTGTGAAAGAGATCTTCTTGGTTTCTCTCCATGGGAACCTTAGTACCAGGGTTCTGTTTCCATTCAGGGCCTCAAAGATGAGGACACCCTTGGAGAAGACCCCTAGCATGATACCTGTCTGGGACCGCTTCTCAGGGAGGATGCGGTGGAAGTGAACCCCGTACTCTGTCAGCCTCTGGCTCGCCTTCAGGAGAAACACAGGATAACAGGAGTCTTTAACTCAAGACAGGGATCAAACACAACTACGATCAACATCTTATCAACACAACGTTTCCACCCCCTTGATATTACAGCATCTTTATGTCATTTGACATAGTAGTTCAGTCACACCATCTTGAAGCCTGGTCCCAGATCTTTTATCAAGTTGGCAAGACAGAACAAACAGATCTGCCACGAGGCTAGCCATCTGGGACCTTACCTTGAGGAACTCAAACTCTGCCTCTGCCTCTGCGGCTCCATAGTAAGTGCTGTGTAGTTTGAGCAGTTCTTCCTTGATGGAGGTCTGGTTAACATTATCCAGCACAGACGCAGACATGTAATGTTCCAGTCTGAAATAAGTCTTTCCATGGAGCTAGAAGAAACAGATCACATCGTTGTAGCCCTTACAGATAGGGTTGGTTGGCTTCCTGGTTACAGATTAAGCCTACTTCCTGGTTACTCCTGGACTAAAAGGCAGTTTCAATGGCGTCTCAAGGGAAGGCGCTTTGTAGTCCAGGATTGGCTTAATATGTTCTAGGAAACCACCCATTATGTCAATGTGGTAAACACTATAATAACTATACTACTACTGTAGGAGGGATAACTACCTCTGCCTGGTAGTCACCAAACTCTGCCTGAAGAGCCAGGGATGCCAGGAGCATGGCATTCTCCATGTCACAGCACACCCTCTCCTCCAAGATATCCTTCCTCAGCTGCAAGTAGTACTGGTGTTTTGTCATGGTGTGCCTGGAGTGGAGCACAGTATTGATACTTTATTCTGAAGTAGGCTATGGCTGTTTAACTAAGGGCTAGTTTCACTTGAGCTAAAGGCTCTGACTAGCCTGGTCCCAGATCTGTTTGTGCTGTATAGTCCTATTGGTTGTTGCCATGCTTGGCACAGATCTGGGACTCATCCATATAAACTTATTCATTATGATCTAATATAATAATAATAATAATATTTGCCATTTAGCAGATGCTTTTATACAAAGATAGATACTTTATGAATACGGGCCCAAGCTCCACTCTGACAGGAAGAGGGCAGACATGTGTCCATTGTCTTACTTTATGAGGTCAGGGCCTGTATTTCATTAAGCGTCCCGGAGGAATCGTTATCATCTAAATTGGCAAACTGCTCCTAGATCATCACTCATACTCTGAGAAGCTTTATGAATATTCCCATGGTCTTACTGTATGAGGTTGACATCATCCAGAAAGAACTTGATGCGTAGGAATAGGTTCAACTGGATGTCTGGTTTCTTTTTCTTGGGTTCTTCCTTCCACCCCTCAGGAGCAATTTTGGACAGCTTGGCATCGGGATCAACGAAGAAGAACTCATTGTCTGGAGAGAGCAGGGAGGGGAGGAGCGAGCAGGGAGGGAGCGGAGAAGGGGAGGAGCGAGATAGAGCCATATCATAGGAATAAATCAACATGAGCTGGACACTTGAACAGACAAAATAACAACTAAGAGACTTGCAGTCAGAAAGTAGGTGGGAAATTAAGTCTCTGGATTTTGGTTGATATGGAACAGTAGGAGGGCATAAGAGTTCACACCCAGCAGGGGCGGATTGGTCATATGGCAATTCTGGCAAACGCCAGATGGGCTAAACCATTTTTTTGTTAGGTGGGCTAGGGTTGAAATTGACACATAAAATTAAATAAAAATCGCAATTTCTCTGTTATACTAATATATAAGGATCCTTTGGCTGATAAGTGGGCAACGGCTGCCCCCCTACCAAGATGGGCCGGCCCGGTTTTCTGATAGGCTGAGCTGAGGTCACGTAAACTCACATTCAAAGTCAAAAGCAGCATCAGCCTAGAGACCTGCTCCGACTCTCATCAGTTAGACAGCCAAGATCATGGATCGTAAAAAATGGTAATGGTGCCTATAAACGTAGAAAGCATGATTTGTTCAACCAGTTAAGTGCATTATCCTCCATGATCCCTGTGATGAAAGGGTCTTCCCAGCCCCTGTGCTGTCGCCTGCTGCTATGATGAGCGAGCCACTCTGCTCTCCTCGCATGCGCTCAAGAGAAAAATGTATTCTTATCAGGGATGTGGGCTGGTGTGGTTAAAATGCCATGGTCAAATTCTTGTCTCAGTTGGCCCCTGACACACACACACAGGATGAAGCTTCCCTACCCATACCATACCTGTGAGGCAGGCCAGGCTGAAGAGGTGGTGCTCCACCAGTCCAATGTGAGCCACCACCATGTCCAACACGTCCTTACACACAGCCTTGATGTCACAGCTCAGCTCCAGCTTCTGGCCATTCAGCAGAACCACCCCCACCTTCCTTTGGACCTCATCCAGCTTCCCACGCTTGTTCTGGGAGAGACAAAGCAAAAGAGAGACAAAGCAAGAGAGAGAGAGAGAGACAAAGCAAGAGAGAGAGAGAGAGAGACAAAGCAAGAGAGAGAGAGAGAGACAAAGCGAGAGAGAAAGAGAAAGCGAGAGAGAAAGAGAAAGCAAGAGAGTGAGAGAGCGAGATCCATTACACTGACTCACCAGGAGAGGTCCATTCCACTACACTGACATAACCCTCCCTCCCACAACCACCGGCTCTAATCAGTCTGCTCCACTAGTATCCTGTGTGAAACGCCTTGAGGAGTCTTACCATTATTGAAGAGGGAACAGTTAAGGCAACACATGGCTCGCTGGACATCTTCACAAATTCAGGACCCAAAAAATTCTGCAATGGTGAAGAGAGACACAGTAAGAAGAGGCGACACACAGACTGGACCATGTGGTGCTGTAAAATGGTAGGCCTACTTCTAGATCACACAAAGAGACAGCTCTGGTCTAGATCTAGGCCTGAGATGTAGGTAGGCTACCTTAGGTTGGGCACGCAGCAGCTACCTTAGGTTGGGCACGCAGCAGCTACCTTAGGTTGGGCACGCAGCAGCTACCTTAGGTTGGGCACGCAGCAGCTACCTTAGGTTGGGCACGCAGCAGCTACCTTAGGTTGGGCACGCAGCAGCTACCTTAGGTTGGGCACGCAGCAGCTACCTTAGGTTGGGCACGCAGCAGCTACCTTAGGTTGGGCACGCAGCAGCTACCTTAGGTTGGGCACGCAGCAGCTACCTTAGGTTGGGCACGCAGCAGCTACCTTAGGTTGGGCACGCAGCAGCTACCTTAGGTTGGGCACGCAGCAGCTACCTTAGGTTGGGCACGCAACAGCTACCTTAGGTTCGGCACGCAACAGCTACCTTAGGTTCGGCACGCAACAGCTACCTTAGGTTCGGCACGCAGCAGCTACCTTAGGTTCGGCACGCAGCAGCTACCTTAGGTTCGGCACGCAGCAGCTACCTTAGGTTTGCGGTGGTGTGCTAGCGTTGCATGGAGAGGGTCCCGGAGGTCCAGCATGGAGCTGCGTGCCAGTGCCAGGGGCTCATCCCCGGGGTAGAGGCTGGCTCGGGGGTCGTCCCCTGGGTAGAGGGAGGCCCTGGACAGCCTGTTAGCCAGGTGAGCCTGGAGCCTCTGAACCTCGTCCTCCCGTCTCTGGAGCATCCGACCCTCGTCTGCTGCACCCTC
Source organism: Thymallus thymallus (assembly GCA_023634145.1). Taxonomy (NCBI): domain Eukaryota; kingdom Metazoa; phylum Chordata; class Actinopteri; order Salmoniformes; family Salmonidae; genus Thymallus; species Thymallus thymallus. Next base: position 39,425,893 of record CM042390.1, on the reverse strand, counting down.
ATACCGCCTGAGAAAAAACATAGAAATGTAAAACAGAACTGACAACGGATTCTCTCCTAGACATTGCAGACATTCATATGCGTGTAGCCCCTTCATACAGCCTGCATGGGGAGGACATAGAACTGCCATGATTCTACATGACCTAGACAAGCGTATACACAGAGTGTATAAACATTGAGAACACCTTCCTAATATGGAGTTGCCCTCGGAATATCCTCATTTCGTCGGGGCATGGACTCTACAAGGTGTCGAAAGCATTCCACAGGGATACTGGCCCATGTTGACTCAAATGCTACCCACAGTTGTGCCAAGTTGGCTGGATGTCCTTTGGGTGGTGGACCATTCTTGATACACACAGGAAACTGTTAAGCATGAAAAACCCAGCAGCGTTGCAGTTCTTGACACTAACAGCTGTACCTACTACCATACCCCTTAAAAATACTTCTGAAGCGGTCTCCTGCCCTTCATCTACACCAGGTATTCACAAACAGGGGTACGCTCAATGCCGTCTGGGGTACGCCAAATAAAAATGTGATTTTCCAACGGGTTATACATTTGGGTGAAGTCCCCCCCCCCCCCACCCCCTCGCCTGAGTAGCTTTATTTCACTGCCAAACACCATCTAGTGTTCAGCGAAATAACAACACAATGTCAAATACAGGTAGCCTAGTCAAATAATTAACATCGAATCACATTAACTATTACTCTCGCGAGAATTCCACTTGGGGTTCACATATACTGGGAGTAGCGCCTTTCCTCAGCCACAGTATGTTATACGTGCAAAAGTACTATCCTCAACTCATTTAGAAACGAAACATGCTAATTTGAGTGAGACATGTATAAAAAGCAACAGATACCATTAATAAGAAGGGGCTAGAAGTGTCTTATATGGTGAGCTACCGAGTGGCTAGGACAGGCAAGCCTCATACTATTGTGGAGGACTTAATTCTTCCTGCTGATGCGGATATGGCTGGGACAATGGGGAATATGGCTGGGGGGAAAAAAATATACAGACAATGCCTTCATCAAACAACACTGTTTCACGACGCATCAGTGACATGGCAGGAGATGTTTTGAAACAATTACTGCTTTGCATACAAGCCAGTGAATTCTATGTATTACAGCTGGATGAGTCGTCAGAATTGGCGGGCCTGGCACGGTTCCTGGTATATGTCCGTTACATTTATGGGGGGGGGGTCAATCGAGGAAGACATCCTCTTCTGCAAACCACAAGGATATTTTTAAAGTACTGGACAGCTTTGTGACATCAAATGGACTTTGGTGGTCAAGATGTGTTGGTATCTGTACTGATGCCGCAAAAGCCGTGACAGGGAGACATAGTGGAGTGTAGGGTTGGGCAAAATGACATCTATATTTTCATATTATGCTTATTATCGTTTATTTCGTTGTGTCGCAAATCACTCTTTACGGCTCTTGCTGCCAAGGGAATGCCGGACAGCTTGAAAGACATTTTAGAAACTACAATGAAAATGGAATACAGAATTGCGCTGGTTATCAAGGGGCAAAGTATTGACACTTTTTTTTTTTTTTTTTTTTTAAACTGAGAGATTAGTTTTCTTTACTGACCATTATTTTCACTTGTCTGACCGCCTGCATGATGACACGTTTCTCACATGACTGGCCTGAATGATCGAAATCTAGGATTACAGGGACTCTCCGCAACTATATTCAATGTGCGGTACAAAATTGAGGCTATGATTAAGAAGTTGGAGATTTTTCTTTTGTGTGCAAATGAACAAGTTTACGGACAATGTCATATGTGATATAGCGAAGCACCGGAGTGAGCTGGGTGCGCAATTACGCAGCTACTTTCCCGAAAAGGAAGACAAACTGGATTCGTTATCCCTTTCACGCCCCGCCTCCAGTCCACTTACCGATATCTGAACAAGAGAGCCTCATCGAAATTGCAACAAGCGGTTCTGTGAAAATGTAATTTAAAAATCAGAAGCCACTGCCAGATTTCAGGGCTGCACTCAAGACTATCCTGCCTTGGCAAATCGTGCTGTTAAGACACTGATGCCCTTTGAAACCACGTACCTATGTGAGAGTGGATTCTCAGCCCTCACTAGCATGAAAACTAAATACAGGCACAGACTATGTGTGGAAAATTATTTAAGACTGAGACTCTCTCCAATACAACCCAACATTGCAGAGTTATGTGCATCCTTTCAAGCACACCCTTCTCATTAACCTGTGGTGAGTTATTACATTTTTGATGAACAAATAAGGTTTTATATATAAGATGGCTAAATAAAGAGCAAAATGATTGATTATTATAATAATAATATTATTATTTGTGCCCGGGTCCTATAAAAAAAACTTGAACTCATTCTTATGTTTAATAAATGTATTGTATAGTGTGTGTGTGTGTGTGTGTGTGTCAGGCTTACAATGATGGCAAAAAACACCATTTGAGAGTGCGCTGACCCTGGTGCTAGAGGGGGTACAGCTGGAGGTTGAATGTTTGAAGGGGTACGGGACTATAAAAAGTTTGGGAACCACTGATTTACACTGATCGAAGTGGATTTAAGTGCCATCAATAAGATCATAGCTTTCACCTGGATTCACCTGGTCAGTCTGTCATGGAAAGAGCAGGTGTTCCTAATGTATTGTACACTATGTTCTACATTAGACATCTGGACATCGCGTCAGTCAGCAACACGGTGACAAGGTTAAACGCCTGAGAAAGGTTGTGTATAGTCCTAATTATACCTTCATTGGATTTATGACATTTTATAGATGTGAAATCCGGCCCTGTCTGCTTAATGTCACAGTAAAGTATTGAGTCAAATAAAAACAATTAAGCCTCTCATCATGTCAAACTAAATTCCAATCTGAACTGCTTTAAAAAGGTGAACGTTTAATGAGAAAATCTAAAAGCGCCAGAACACATCAGTAAAGCGCCAGAACACATCAGTAAAGCGCCAGAACACATCAGTAAAGCGCCAGAACACATCAGTAAAGCGCCAGAACACATCACTAAAATCTAAAAGCGGCAGAAGACACCACCCCCCCCCCCCATGTGATGCCAAAGATTAGAGATAAGTGCTGAATGGGGTTTTCACATCAGTGACCTCAGTGCACAGGCATGTGACCAGACCCAGCTGTTTGGTGGCCCTGTGCCCAAACTGTCTGTTTACCCACAGGATCAATAATGAAATCATCACTAATTAACCTACCATACTCCACATTACTACAGCCAGCCTGCAGCCGACTGATGTTACCATGACTGTGTGTGTGTGTGTGTGTGTGTCACACACACACAGCAGCAGACTGTCACACACACACAGCAGCAGACTGCTATTACACTACTGTTACCATGACAGCCCAATTAACCACACAGCCCACTACTAGTCGGAGTCCCCAATGGCATCATATTCCCTATATAGTGCACTACGTTTGACCAAGGCACTATATAGGGAAAAGCATGCTATTTCTGAGACACCCCTAGACTAGACCATAGAGCCAGGTTATATATTAACTTGGCCAGCAGGGGGTGAAGGAGGGCCATAGATTAAACATCATACAGCTGGCAAGGCTGCTACAGGAAGTAAAAAACAAACATGACCCTTTAGGAAGTACACATTGCACTGAAACAGGTGTGAATAATTGGAAACGTGAAGGAATTATTTAGTTTCTATGATCTACATTTCCTGATAAATAACTCAACTCGGACTGACTTCCAAGTAGAGGAACGTGTTTGCATACCTTAACTACGACTCACCTCTCCGTTTTCCCAGTCGTATGCAACGTGAGAATAGCTTCACCCCGAGATACATACCTTTAGCTGAACATTAACAGGTGTCTAACCTGGGCCAGGGTAGATACACTACATGACCAAAAGTAGTCCGTCTAACATCTCATTCCAAAATCATGGGCATTAATATGGAGTTGGTCCCCCCTTTGCTGTTATAACAACCTCCACTCTTCTGGGAAGTCTTTCCACTAGATCAGGGGTTCTCAAACTTTTCAGACCAAGTACCACCATCTAAAAAAAGCCATAGAAAATATGAATGGCCGATCTAATTAGTATGTACTTGTTTGACTGTTGGAAGTTGGTTTATTTATGCATTTAATATCATTTAGAAAATGTGATATTCTCAGGTAGCTGAGAATATCATGTGACAGTAAATCCCAAACTGAGGTAATCCGAATTTTAGCGCCTTGTAGCCGTTTTCCGAGACCTGCTAGCATTCGCGCTGCTGTCGGTATCAGGCTCCGCAGTGGAGCTGGTGCTCGATGATCATCATCATCCTCATTTTCAAATATTGTAACTGATATATCAGAGCCGACATCAGACCTTTTGGTCCTTTCAGCCATGACATATTAGATTTGTGCATATTTATTTTAGGATGTGGAGCTAAACAGTTGATCATTGCTCGGAAGCAGAATCAGCACCCAAGTACAGTAGAGTAGCCTATTTGCGCCAATTTCTAACGTAAGTACGTGGGCTACACGTTAGTCACAAAAACATTATTTTAAAAAAATATTTTTAAAACAGTATTTGTCTTTTTAGATTTAACTATTAATTTGTATTATTTTCAAATTGTTCGGTGCAGACAACATAATTCCAGAGTCATATGGCGTTCCACCAGCGAGTGTTCCGTGTACCACTACCACAGTTTGAGAACGTCTGCACTAGATGTTGGAACATTGCAGCGGGGACTTTGTTCCATTCAGCCACAAGAGCATTAGAGAGGTCGGGCACTGATGTTGGGTGATTAGGCCTGGCTCGCAGCATTTGATGGGGTTGAGATCAGGGCTCTGTGCATGCCAGTCAAGCTCTTCCACACAGATCTTGACAAACCATTTCTGTATGGACCTCGCTTTGTGCGCAGGGCATTGTCATACTGAAACAGTAAAAGGCGTTCTCCAAAATGTTGCCACAAAGTTGGAAGCACACAATCTAGAATGTCATTGTATGCTGTAGCGTTAAGACTTCCCTTCACTGGAACTAAGGGGCCTAGCCCGAACAATGAAAAAATTTATTATTCCTCCACCACATTTTACAGTTGGCACTACGCGTTGGGGCAGGTACCGTTCTCCTGGCATCCGCCAAACAGATTTGTCCGTCGAACTGCCAGATGGTGAAGTGTGATTAATCACTCCAGAGAAAGCATTTTCACTGCTCCAGAGTCCATTGGCGGCAAGCTTTCCACCACTCCAGCCGATGCTTGGCATTGTGATCTTAGGCTGTGTGCGGCTGCTTGGCCATGGAAACCCATTTAATGAAGCTCCCAACAAACCTGGCGTTGCTTCCAGAGGCAGTTTGGAACTGAGTGTTGTAACAGAGGACAGACAAAAAAAATGTATGCGCTCGTTCTGTGAGCTTGTGTGGCCTACCACATCGCAGCTGAGCCGTTGTTGCTCCAAGACGTATTCACTTCACAATAACACCACTTACAGTTGACTGGGGCAGCTCTAGCAGGGCAGAAATGTTGATGAACTGACTTGTTGGAAAGGTGGCATCCTATGACGGTGCCACGTTGAATGTCACTGAGCTCTTCAGTAAGGCCATTCTACTGCCAATGTTTTGCTATAGAGATTGCATGGCTGTGCTCAATTTTATACACCTGTCAGCAATGGGTGTGGCCGCAATAGCCGAACCCACTAATTTGAAGGTGTGTCCACATACTTTTGGATATAGTCTAAATGTTGCTAGACACACGTTGCTATAGACACACGTTGCTATAGCAGGACTCAGACATTTGGCTTGACACTATGAATGTGAGAGGTGAAGGGTTGTTTTCATTAAGGAGCACAACTGTTCTTAAACATTGTGTAATGAAAAACGAAAAAAAAAAGCCTTTGCTATTGGACAAGTCCCTGTTTCTGACTGTTTTCAGGTGAATAATTTACTGGCAACGGACATACTTGCATCTCAGGTGTGATTCTTAACAGTGACGTACCTGTGCCTGTGTGCGTTGTGGCTGGTCAGAGACATGCCGTGATGGTCTGAGAGAGCCAACTGAGAGCCGTAGTCTCTCACTTCCTCTGGTTTCTTAGCTGAAACGGAAGAAATAAAAGATACATCACAAGATCAACAGCAGGCTCCAACGGGTAGCAAGCTCCGAGGGTAGCAGGCTCCAACGGGGGGCAGGCTCCGAGGGAGTTGGTCGAGTAGTGAACGTGAAACCAGAACAAACAAGGCAGAAGTATCACACATTCATAGAACTAGGCTACGGTGAGCGTTTTATAAAGATCTAACAATTGATCAAGATAACAGCAGCTCAGCTTTGTGTGTCAGTGAGGTTGCTGGTACTGCAGTTAAGCTGTTTATAATTTCCTATCCAAGATGGGACGTGAAGTGCATAGTCAGCTCAGCCTTTAAGATACATGACTCATTATAAATCTACATTCAATGGCACATTTTCCTCTTTTGCTGAGGAATTCGAAACGCCTTGTGTGTAACAAACAAGTCATTTGTTATTTTAAATTTAAAAGGACTATCTTGAATAATAATGCTACCTTGTCTGTAGTCAGTGTCAGAGGAGGTAACAGAAGGGCTCTCACTGGACGAGCTGTAGTCACTGTGGTACCTCCGGTGGGAGTGGAGAGGATCTGAAAAACAATATAATAACTCTGATTTTAATATTTCTCTCTCTATGGTCTGAAAGACAGACATTTACTCAGACAATAGAGAAGCTGCAGTGTGTCAAATATAGACTAAAAACATTAGGAACACCTGCTCTTTCCATGACAGACTGACCAGGTGAATACTATGATCCCTTAGAGGTCACCTGTTAAATCAACTTCAAATCAGTGTAGATGAAGAGGTGGTGAGGGTTAAAGAAGGATTTATAAGTCTTGAGACAATTGAGACGTTGATTGTGTATGTGTGCTATTCAGAGTGTGAATGGGCAAGACAAAAAAATGGTGTCGTTGAACGGGGTTTGGTAGCAGGTGCCAGGAGAGTGTGTCAAGAACTGCAACACTGGTGGGTTTTTCCATGCTCAACAGTGTCCCGTGTGTATGAAGAATGGTCCATGCCCAACTGTGGGAAGCATTGGAATAAACATGCTTCATTGTAGAACGTTGAGTCCATGCCCTGAAGGAATTGAGACTGTTGAGGGTAAAAGGGGCTGCAAAACAATAGTGATTTGTCCACTCACTATATTATAGAGAGAAGTCACTGCAGCCTAGCCTAGTCACTTTCTGGCCACAGCTCCAACACATCCGTGGCACAGCATCACTGTGAGCTATAGTTATAAATTCATGCAAAGTATGTTTTTTATTTTGACAGAAAAACAAGATGCCATATTTCATGTCCAGACCAAATAGATTTTAATTAATTAATTTAGCAGTGAAGACATTCTAACTCAGGGAAAACATGGTGTTGAGACTGAGGCGGCGTCCCAAATGGCATCCCATTACAATACGGCTCTGGTGGAATGTAGTGCACTATATAGTGAATAGGGTGCCATTTGGGACGCAGCCTGAGAGCTCAGAGTAGCGATTCCTTTCCAACTGCTGGGGGGGATTTGATCCTCCCAAATCGTTCTTGAACTGAACTTGAACAAACACATTAACCCATTGGAGACTACAGTAAGATATACAAATAACTCATGCCAGGCAAGTAAACAAACATGCAGAGCTGTGTGAGAGGAGATCTGACTAGATGGATTAGAGGCAGGGCTGAGTGTGAGGAGATCTGACTAGATGGATTAGAGGCAGGGCTGTGTGTGAGGAGTTCTGACTAGATGGATTAGAGGCAGGGCTGAGTGTGAGGAGATCTGACTAGATGGATTAGAGGCAGGGCTGAGTGTGAGGAGATCTGACTAGATGGATTAGAGGCAGGGCTGTGTGTGAGGAGTTCTGACTAGATGGATTAGAGGCAGGGCTGAGTGTGAGGAGATCTGACTAGATGGATTAGAGGCAGGGCTGAGTGTGAGGAGATCTGACTAGATGGATTAGAGGCAGGGCTGTGTGTGAGGAGTTCTGACTAGATGGATTAGAGGCAGGGCTGAGTGTGAGGAGATCTGACTAGATGGATTAGAGGCAGGGCTGAGTGTGAGGAGATCTGACTAGATGGATTAGAGGCAGGGCTGTGTGTGAGGAGTTCTGACTAGATGGATTAGAGGCAGGGCTGAGTGTGAGGAGATCTGACTAGATGGATTAGAGGCAGGGCTGTGTGAGAGGAGAGCTGACTAGATGAATCATGAAGCAGAGACTCAGGCACGGCTGACTGGCTCTGTGTGAGAGTTGACTGGGTAGAGAAGAGCTTTAGTTGGAATCTCCTGATGCCAAGTTTCCCTCTCTGACCTGTACTACTCATCACCATGACAGTCTCTTGGTACCACACCTGAGGGGCATCCTACGAATCAAGCTAGATCAGGGTTTTCTAAAGCTAACCAGCTTCAGTTAGCTCCACATTACAGCTCAGGCTTCATTCGTACTATGACGGTGGTTATTGCTAGCTTGTCTTCTCCAGCAGGCCTGTAACTGCGTGTGCATGTTGCACATGGCTAGTTGAATGCCAAACTCTTCATTGAGACCATGCTGAAACATCAAATGAGTCTGTGCCATATTTTCATTTGTGCCGAAATCAAAATGAAAGAAAAGTTATCTTGCAAATTCAGCAGGCTGTGGTGTGAATGAGGCTTTTAGAAGTGCCATCTTCATCTGTTCACTTATCCTTAATGTCGTCATTTGGTGCACAGCCACAAGCAGCTGCTTTCCCACTCCTGTCAATTAAATCATTGTATTAAGTCATAAAATAGTAACTAATTCTAAAATGAACTATGACTATTTTATAACACAAATAAACATTTGATTAATAAAATATATTTGACCTCCAAGGTGTACTACAAAGCAGGTAAGTGAGATAATGAGTAAGCCATCTAACTTTGAAAAACAACCAAAAATAACCATTGTTTTTCTGATTGATTAAGAAAGCTAAACTTAGATGTTTTTGGTTGAGTCAATTAGACCACGGCCATTTCAAGCGTATCCTTAAAAAACACATATTTCAGAATATTTAGGCAGGTTAGCTAACTCAATGAACCTGCTTTCTAGTAAACCACTGTACTGTGGGAAACCCCAGGACGCCGGTGCAACATACCTTCAAGTGTTTACAAAACCAGAAAGTCTTGCTCGGCGTATCACTCCATGCTACTGTACAAATAATTAAAAACGCAATATTCTTCAGAGATTTCTCATGTAGGCTAGGTGTTAAAAAAACGCTTCTCAGTACAGTAGGTTTCTGGCCTATTCGGTGTCATCGTAATCGATGAGCAGAGCAGAATGGTAGGACACTTTGAAGACACTTAAAGCAACAGAGATAATGATGCTGAGTGAGTAGGCCTCGGTCGACCGGTTCACCTGTTGAATAAAAATAGTTCCTCAGACCCTTCCACTGTGACTCCAGATCTCCGTGAGAATAAAGCAGGGCTTCACAACACTGTCATGGGCTGATTCACCCTGACACTGGTTTAAAGTAAGTCTGTCCCAATGGGGGTAAAGACGATTAAGTAGGTAAAAGTAGTCAATAAATCTGATATTAGCTGTGAAGACCTTGCTAAATGTTATAGGGCTGGACAACATCCAAATCAAATGATTCAAGGGACATAGAAAATATTGAAATAATCTCGCATGTGTGCGTGCGTACATACATTTCCGACAGCAAAGTTGTTGGTGCCAGGAGAACGCTACCTGGTGGTGTCATTCTGCACACCACCAGTAGCTCTCATAGCAAATAAAATTTTACTTGTCACATGCGCCAAATACAACAGGTGTAGACCTTACAGTGAAATGCTGACTAACAAGCCCTAACCAACAATACAACAGGTGTAGACCTTACAGTGAAATGCTGACTAACAGCATGTAATAATAATAAAAAGTAACACAATAAAATAACAATAACGAGGCTATATACAGGGGGTACCGGTACCAAATCATGGTGCAGGGGTAGTTGAGGTAATATGTACATAGGTAGGGATAGATGAGGGCAGGTAGTCTAGCGGTTAGAGCGTTAGGCCAGTAACTGAAAGGTTGCTGGTTTGAATACCCGAGCCGACAAGGTGAGAAACCTGCCGATGTGTCCTTGAGCAAGGCACTTAACCCTAATTTGCTCCAGGGGCTGACCCTGTAGGTAGACCGTCATTGTAAATAAGAATGGGTTCTTAACTCACTTGCCTAGTTAAATAAAGGTTAAATACAAATAAAATAAAAAATGTACATAGGTAGGGGTAAAAGTGACTAGGCAATCAGGATAGATAATAAACAGAGTAGCAGAAGCGTATGTGAAGAGTGGGAGAGTGTGTCTGTGGGGTCAGTGTGTGTGTGTGTCTGTGTCTGTGGGGTCAGTGTGTGTGTGTGTGTGTGTGTGTGTGTGGGGGGAGTGTCAAATGACTCATGAGATAGTGGAAACGTACAATCAAAAGATGTGTGGGTGTGTGCATGTGGGTTTCAGGCTGGTTAGTTAGCACCATCCTGTTTAGTTAGCACGTCTACAGTAGTACCAACATGTCTGAAACCATCCTGTTTAGTTGGCAGTCTACAGCAGTACCAACATGTCTGAAACCATCCTGTTTAGTTGGCAGTCTACAGCAGTACCAACATGTCTGAAACCATCCTGTTTAGTTGGCAGTCTACAGCAGTACCAACATGTCTGAAACCATCCTGTTTAGTTTAGTTAGCACGTCTACAAAAGTACCAACATGCCACCGACACGGCCCGCTACCAAGGACTGTGGGCTCTCCTTCTCCGTGGCCGACGTGAGTAAAACATAAACATGTTATCCCTCGCAAGGCTTCCGCCCCAGACGCAATCCCTCACTTCCTTCTAACTAAGGGCAACCATGGCATCCGTGACAGGGAGAAGCGTCCATCCATGATGTTTACGGGTAAGATAGTCTAGCTAGCTCAATTTTTAGATAATACACGCTTCTAATTTTGACAGAAAGTCGTTTTCATTTCAAGATAAAATGTACTGTTAGCTGGCTAGCTAACGTTAGCTGGCTGACTCGCTAGCTAACGTTACATGTATGATATTATTTGTATCTCAGAGCCATTTGCTTTGCTAGTTACAGCCTTATGTTAGCTAGCTAACATTGAACCTGGTTGGTTAGCTACCTGCAGATTCATGCAGGGTAGTAAAGTCATTGGGATTATGGTTCATTGTTTAAACTAGCTACATGTCTTAACAAAAGACTCCACTATGCAAGTTACCATTTCAATAGAATGTCACTGCGACAACTGTTGATAGATGCAACTTAGCTCAGAAAAACTAATGAATTTACGAACGTGTCAGTAAACGTTGGCAAAAAAGCTTACATTTTTGCCAGTAGCACAGTTGCAGTCAAACACCATTTAAATTGTTGCTACTTAAGACCGAAAAGGCGGTCGGTCACATTTATTATAGGCAATATGGTTTATATATGACAACTTTGCCCTTAAGCATTTAAGTGATACATACTATGTATTCAGGACCTTCATTTTATTTCTTAATCACATTTTTTTCTCTTTTTACAGCCATTACACTCTGGAACTGTTTTAAAGTCACCATTGGCCTCGGTCAAATCCCTGAGGGGTTTCCTTCCTCTCCGGCAACTGAGTTAGGAAGGACGCCTCTGTAGTGACTGGGTGTATTGATATACCATCCAAAGTGTAATTAATAACTTCACCATGGTCAAATGGATTGTTTACCAATCTACCAATAGGTCCCCTTCTTTGCGAGGCATTGGAAAACCTTGGTGGTCTTGAAATCTGTTTGAGATTCCATATCCAATATAATAATAAATCCAAATACTCAGAAATAATACTAATAATGTTCCTTGTGCATGGATAGCATACCTGAATATTGAGAAAGACATAGGGTTTCATCTGTCGACTCGTCCACTTGTGTGTTGGGTTTGATGTGATTCTCAAAGAAGTCTTGAGCTTCCTTGGCAGTGGAGAACGTGCATGTTGTCATCTGGAAGATCAAGAGTTTTGCCGGGTTGATGAAGCCGCATCTCATATTTAGCCTGCGTAGCTGGGATCTCACTTCATTGTAGGTTGCCCTCTGTTTTAGCAGTTAGGCACTCAGGTCTGGGTTGATGCTGATCCTCTTCTCCACATAAGTCAGAGCCCCCCGATTCCGCTGCAATGTGAACAATTTGTCACTTGACTTCTGTGGATTCATACAATCCTACAGCGAGAACCATTCCGGAGAGGACCAGCTTTGGTGTGCAATGGTACCCAGCCTTTCCTGCCTGAACAGTTCATAGAAAAGGTAGCTCATGAAGGAAGTTGGGTGGCCCGTTTCCACGCCAGTTAAGTCCTATTACCTGCACATTGATTTTACGCAAATAATTTAAGGGATTATGTTCTCTCTTAAGAGATTGATTTCCCCCTCTAACTTAGCTTGCGCCATTTCCAGGTCATGGAGTCGCACCTCTGTAGCATTGGCCGCCTTCTCCAGACTTTCCACTTCAGTTGACTAGGCATCCACTTTAGAAAGGAGCAATGCAAGTGATTAATTTACCGGTTTAAATTGCAAGTCGAGGGCAGAGGTAATCTCCTCACAATCTCTCGGATACTTGTCATACATTGAATGTCCCACTCCTTAATATGGTATTTACAATTGACAATTTCAGAAAACAAGTTTGTTAATTCATAAGGCCACTTTCAATGCATGCCACCGGAACCCTGCGAGTTGTTTGTCATTTTTTAATAGTTTGTGCTTACTAGCTAGTGGCTACTTTGATATTTACGGTCAATTTTAGCTGTAGACAAATAATGTCAATTTGCAATCCAGAACGAAAGGATGTAAATGGGGATTGAAAAGTATAATTATTTTCCACCACCTCAGACTCTCCTTCATATCTCGTAGTGGGAATAGGGCCTTAGGAGAGCTGGAAAACAAGCCCTGAAGAAAGTCCTTGCTGTTGAATGTGTGACGGCATAGAAGCTATGGCCTTCAGCTGTGTTTAAACAGAGACGAAAGTATAACTCAGATTATTTACAGTCCGGTGGCCCCAAGGAGGAAGCAGAAGAACCTCCCTCCCACTAGAACATATGCTAACTGGATAATGATAGCTTACTAGAAGAATAACCTCCCTCCCACTAGAACATATGCTAACTGGATAATGATAGCTTACTAGAACTCAGCCTTTCCGTTAACTCAAGTTTGTTTTACAGTGCAAAACATGATAAAGAAAAAAACGTTTTTTTGGTGTGATAGAAATGTTTGTTTTCCAGAATTGTGTTTTTCCATGGGGTTTTACCTTACCAAAACAAGACTAATATTCTCTGCCATGCAAAGCAATACAAACCTCAGCAGCTACTGTTTGCCCCAGGTTCTGCTCCTGACACCAGGTATCTCTGTGGCACAGATTATGGATCTCATCACGTTAGAGGGCCATATCATCTAGGTATGTGAATCAAACACATGCTCGTTCACGCTGCAAGGTGAGTAATTGACAAAACAAGAGGACTTTGGGTAAATCTATCTGAATTCAAATCACTTTTTGATAGCACCCCTTTTGATTTGAATGAAACATTTCATACATTGTTGTAGAAGTGGTAAGTAAGTGACTTTCAAACATACATTTGATGTTGGAAGATTACATACACTTAGGTTGAAGTCATTAAAACTAATTTTTCAACCACTCCATAGATTTAATGTTAAACTATAGTATTAGCAAGTCGGTTAGGACATCTACTTTGTGCATGACAATTGTTGACGGAGATTATTTCACTTATAATTCACTATATCACAATTCCAGTGGGTCAGAAGTTTACATACACTAAGTTGACTGTGCCTTTAAACAGCTTGGAAAATTCCAGAAAATGATGTCATGGCTTTAGAAGCTTCTGATAGGCTAATTGACATCATTTGAGTCAATTGGAAGTGTACCTGTGGATGTATTTCAAGGACTACCTTCAAACTCAGTGCCTCTTTGCTCAACATCATGGGAAAATCATTAAGAAATCAGCCAAGACCTCAGAAATTTGTTTTAGACCTCCACAAGTCTGGTTCATCCTTGGGAGCAATTTCCGAAACGCCTGAAGGTACCACGTTCATCTGTACAAACAATAGTACGCAAGTATAAACACCATGGGACCATGCAGCCGTCATACCGCTCAGGAAGAAGACTTGTTCTGTCTCCTAGAGATTCACGTACTTTGGTGTGAAAAGTGCAAGTCAATCCCAGAACAACAGCAAAGGACCTTGTGAAGATGCTGGAGGAAACAAGTGAAAAAGTATCTATATCCATAGTAAAACGAGTCCTATATCGACATAACCTGAAAGTCCGCTCAGCAAGGAAGATGCCACTGCTCCAAAAGAGCCATAAAAAAGCCAAACTACGGTTTGCAACTGCACATGGGGACAAAGATCGTACTTTTTGGAGAAATGTCCTCTGGTCTGATGAAACAAAAATAGAAATGTTTGGCCATAATGACCATCGTTATGTTTGGAGAAGAAAGGGGGAGGCTTGCAAGCCGAAGAACACCATCCCAACTGTGAAGCACGGGGATGGCAGCATCATGTTGTGGGGGTGCTTTGCTGCAGGAGGGACTGGTGCACTTCACAAAAAACTGAGTTTAAATGTATTTGGCTAAGGTGTATGTAAGTTTCTGACTTCAACTGTATTTTCCCATTGTAGAAGTGGTCAGTAAGTGACTTTAGACCTGAATGCCCAAACATTCAAGAGATAAAAAGGTGCTCAAAGTTGTTTCCATTAATATATATATATATATATATATATATATATATATATATATATATATATATATATATATATATATATATATATATATTTTTTTTTTTTATGTAAATATGAGGTTTTTGTTCCCACCACCATAGGTTGAGACAACATGCTCTTGAATACATGGATTGACCCCCATTTCGTAGTATCTTACATGTACTGTATTAAGCTGGTTAGCTATATCCAGATGAAAATATTTTATGGTCTTGTACATACAAGAGCTACTAGCTTCAACAGCTACTGCTTCTGCATTCCCAACAATTATTCTGAGCCGAAGTATAGCCTATCAACCCTCGGCCTGTTGCTAAAAGCCCTCCCTCCCACTGACTTAACTAACCTAACTAAGTCTTGCGACAGACAACAGCTTTTGAAGTCAACAAGCAGAAATTCCTGATTCAGTTAGGCCCCTCCCCCCAGAACGCTCACCAGAATTCTTTCTCCAACCCGGCCCATTCAGGAGCCCAGCCCATCCCATTCCCTTCCGGAGCCCAGCCCAGCCCATCCTATCCTATCCTATCCTAGCCCAGTCTAGACAATCCCATTTTATCCTATCTCAAGCCCAGCCCAGCCAATCTTATCTCAGCCCACTCCAGAGCCCAGTCCAGCCAATCCCGGCTCAGCCCATTCCAGAACCCAGCCCAGCCTATTTGAGAGCCACATGACCCGCTGCCAAGCACTGGAAAGTCCAATAACATTTGGAATTCCCTCATCCGCTACACATGACTCCCATTACTGACCTCAGGAAAGCTAGGAAACTATAGTCCTGATTGAAGCACCTTTACCCTGAAGGGGAGAGGAGGAAAGAAAAGGGTGGTGGAGGAGGAGGAGGAAAGGGTGGTGGAGGAGGAGGAGGAAAGAAAAGGGTGGTGGAGGAGGAGGAGGAAAGAAAAGGGTGGTGGAGGAGGAGGAGGAAAGAAAAGGGTGGTGGAGGAGGAGGAGGAAAGAAAAGGGTGGTGGAGGAGGAAAGAAAAGGGTGGTGGAGGAGGAAAGAGAAGGGTGGAGGAGGAGGAGGAAAGAGAAGGGTGGAGGAGGAGGAAAGAGAAGGGTGGAGGAGGAGGAAAGAGAAGGGTGGAGGAGGAGGAAAGAGAAGGGTGGAGGAGGAGGAGGAGGAAAGAGAAGGGTGGAGGAGGAGGAGGAGGAAAGAGAAGGGTGGAGGAGGAGGAGGAGGAAAGAGAAGGGTGGAGGAGGAGGAGGAGGAAAGAGAAGGGTGGAGGAGGAGGAGGAGGAAAGAGAAGGGTGGAGGAGGAGGAGGAGGAAAGAGAAGGGTGGTGGAGGGTAGTGTTGAACTGCAGCCGGAGGAACAAGCCACAGATTAAGGCTCCATATGTTGGTAAGGGGGGATGAAAGGGGAGGAGGAGGCTGGTACACTGCAGCCAGAGGAGCAAGCCGCAGAATAAGGCTCCATGTACATGGAGGTAACCGGAGAGCATTAACCGCTGCTGTGCCATCATTTCTTGCTTTTCAGCAAAAGAACCACAAAGGAGAAAAGAAACAGAAGCTGCCGAATAACTCATAGGGTCAGCGTCCCAAATGGCCCCCCATTGCCTACAAAATGTGCTACTTTTGACCAGGGCTCATAGTATCCTTTATGGCCCTGGTCAAAAGTAGTGCACTATATAGGGAATAGGGTGCCAATTGGGATTCAACCCTGCAGAATAGAGAGCTGAATAATATTTGGGTTCAGCAGCCAGCCAGCCAGCCAGCCAGCCAGCCAGCCAACCAGCCATCACATTCAGCACTCCAGTCATTTCTGAAGAGGTTCTGCCTGATTTGCGTTCTACTTCCCCAGATTAACTCATGGATACAATTTTTAAGTCTCTGCGTAAAGTATGAAGAAAGTTAGCGATAGTTTCGCAAGCCGGCGTTAGCACAATGACTGGAAGTCTACAGGTACAGTAGAAATGCTAACGTCCTTCATACTGCACACAGGGACATAGAATTGGTGTCCACAAGTTAATTTGACTTTGGGGAAGTAGAATCTCACAGTATCGCTTTAATGAGCCAACATTCCTTCACATCAGCATGGACTATAATATCATCCATTATTTTCTTATCAGGTTGGACTGGGAGCAACACAACACACCCCCCCACACAGCCTGACTGTTTAATTCTCCCTGCTACAGTACAGTGCTCTGCTTGGGAACAGGGAGACAGACCCCCACATTAAACAAAGAAAACCGCTCCACAGCTCAGATAGAATAAGGACATGGAGGGGGCCGAGCCTCAGCCAGGGAAAAAGCTTCAGCCAGGGAAAAAGCTTCAGCCAGGGAAAAAGCTTCAGCCAGGGAAAAAGCCACACTTTCAAGGAAAATAATTCCTCTGGTTGGCAGCTCAGTCAGTCAGTGATAGAAGTAACTGGCAAGTTAGGAGAGAAGTGTTTGTGTCCCAAATGGGCCCTATTCCCAAGATCAGGGAAAGGCAACTTTGATGGGGGAGGGGGACACAAAAATCGGAATTTATCATGAGCCGCCGCCGCAGTTGCTCGTGGGTCCCTGTCCCTGTTTGAGCGGTTTTTTAAAACATTTTCAGGAGGCCTTTTGGTAGGCCGTCATTGTAAATAAGAATTTGTTCTTAACTGACTTACCTAGTTAAATAAAGGTTAAATAAATACTCCGACACCATGGGTGTCGGAGTAGGCCCTAGCCTTTTTCAGGGCCCCAAGTTAAAGTAGTGCACTATATAGGGAATATGATGCCAATTGGAACGCAGCTGAGGAGAGGCAGGCAGGCCGGATAGGAAGGTTTATTATAGGAGCCCGTTCATCCGTCCCTCCAGCCTCCAGATGGCAACCAGACAGAGAGCACTGCATTAGACAAGGATGTAAACATTAACATGTGACTTCATAGAAGTAGACTTCTCAGAAAGTAAATAAGTTCCATGGCAAGTATCTTATGGCTCTCACGGCTTGGAGCAAGCAGTATCAATCATGCACCAGTGTGTCAGAGTGTGTGTGAGTGTCAATCATGCACCAGTGTGTTAGAGTGTGTGTGAGTGTGTGAGGTAGAGACTTGGCTAGGTCTAGAATTATCCCGGCTCTTATTAGAAGCAGGCATTTGGAAACCACAGCCACCCTGTCTCATGCACTCTGGGTGTTAATCCCAAATGACACCCTATTCCCTATATAGTGCACTACTTTGACCAGGGTCCATAGGGCTCTGGTCAAAGTGAGTTCACTATAGGGAATAGGATGCCATTTGGGATGCATATGGCAAAACACAGCTTCCCACATACAGCTTTACACATTCAGGCCATCCACAACGTCTCACTAACCAGTCAGCCCCTCTGGTCTGGTCTGGTCTGCTCACGTCAGCGCTCACACGTTGACCTTTCTAAACAGTCTCGATAGTCCTTCACTAGTTATAAATCATCACCAAGGTTTAGTTTCATAGCAGCAGGACTCACCGTCCATAGAGGAGTCTGTTGTAAATGGTAGCGCTACAGACTCCAGACCACACATACCCCCTGGGATAGCGGTCCAAGCCCCATCTCCACAAATCTGCTGTATGTGCCCCTGACATTTCAATCTCTTCATCTACTTCCTTACTATCCCACCATTAAAACAGGAAAAGGGGACTCACCGTCCATGGCCTGGCGGAGCACCTGCAGCTTCCTCTGCCTCTCCTTGATCCGGTCATAGGCTGAGGTCAGAGCTGAGCTGACCGACAGGGCTGAGTGGTGGTGGGCCTTCAGCCTGGGCGTCTCCAACCCCCCAAAGTCTGAGTAGCGGTTCTCCCTGTCTCGGTCTCTGTCCCTGGACACCCGGGAGGCTGACTTAAGCCTTTCCCCTGAGCGGGTACTGAGGGCACTGCTACCCCGCCTGGCATCCTCAAGGGCTCCAAAGCGGAGCATATCCGGGTCTATGTGGGCCAGGTCTACAGAAGACGCCCAGTTCTTCTTGTGTTGGGCTGTTGAGTCTCCTCTATAGTCCAGCTCTACCAGCATGCCTCTCTGCTGGGGCTGGAAGTAGAGGGACAGGTCTGCGGAAGACTCTGACCCAGGATGGTAGTCCGAAGGCGGGTAGGGACTAGGCAGGGCCCCCTCCTCACCTCTCAGTAGGTCCTGGATGGGGAGGGAGCCCATGGAGCGACTCAGGCCACGGTTCAGAGATGCCTGCTCCTGACTACGAGCCTTGTAGCGCTCCAGAACCCGCGGGGCTGCACTCCTCCCTGAGGGGAAAGACAGAAGGTAGATAAGACATCAGGGAAATAACATACTGTATAGGGACTAATTAGAAAGTGTACCGCAGGTGTTTGCGACAGATACACTACATGATCAAAAGTATGTGGACACCTGCTCGTCAAACATCTCATTCCAAAATCATGGGCATTAATATGGAGTTGGTTCCCCCTTTGCTGCTATAACAGCCTCCACTCTTCAGGGAAGGCTTTACACTAGATGGTGGAACATTGAAAGCAAGTCCCCGCAGCAATCAGCCACGAGAGCATTAGTGAGGTCGAGCACAGATTTTGGGCAATTAGGCCTGGCTCGTAGTCGGCATTCCAATTCATCCCAAAGGTGTTCGATGGGGTTGAGGTCAGGGCTCTGTGCAGGCCAGTCAAGTTTCTCCACACCGATCTCGACAAACCATTTCTGTATAGACCTCACTTTGTGCACGGGGGTATTGTCATGCTGAAACAGGAAAGGGAATTTACCAAACTTTTGCCACAAAGTCTGAAGCAACGAATTGTCTAGAATGTCATTGTATGCTGTAGCGTTAAGATTTCCCTTCACTAGAACTAAGGGGCCCGAACCATGAAAAAAAGCCCCAGACCATTATTCCTCAACCAAACTTTACAGTTGGCACTATGCGTTGGGGCAGGTAGTGTCCTACTGGCATCCGCCAAACCCAGATTCGTACGTCGGACTGCCAGATGGTGAAGAGTGATACACCACTCCAGCCGACACTCGGCATTGCGCATGGTGATCTTAGGCTTGTGAGCGGTTGCTCGGTCATAGAAACACATTTCATGAAGCTCCCGACAAGTTATTGTGCTGACATTGCTTCAAGAGGCAGTTTGGAACTCTGTAGTAAGTGTTGCAACCGAGGACAGGCAATTGTTACACGTGTCAGCACTCATTCTTTGAGCGTGTGTGTCCTACCACTTTGCAGCTGCTCCGTTGTTGATCCAAGACGTTTCCACTTCACAATAACAGCACTTACAGTTGACCGGGGCAGCTCTAGCAGGGCTGAAATCTGACGAACTAACTCGTTGGAAAGGTGGCATCCTTTAACGGTGCCACGTTGAAAGTCCATGAGCGCTTTAGAAAGGCCATTCAACTGCCAATGTTTGTCTATATAGATTGCATGACTGTGTGCTTGATTTTATGCACCTGTCAGCAGGTGTGGCTGAAATAACCAAATCCACTAATTTGAGAGGGTGTCCACATATACATCATAAGAAAAAAAAAAACATTTTACTTTGAAACAGGAAGCCTTCGTTTCACATACTAATGAAGAGGATTAAGATAGTGCTTTGAGACAGACAGTTTCTTCCTGAATCTAATACAGACTACTAGTTAAGCTGTACTTATCTTATGATGCTCCAGCATCTTCTATATCAGCTATCTACACACTCCATAAGATTCTCTCTCATGCCCAAGAGAGAGACACACACAGACAGAGAGACACACAGAGAGAGAGAGACAGAGAGACACAGAGAGACACACAGAGAGAGAGAGACAGAGAGAGAGAGAGGCTAAGGTTGGCGCGAGAGAGAGAGAGGCTAAGGTTGGCGCGAGAGAGAGAGAGAGAGAGAGGCTAAGGTTGGCGCGAGAGAGAGAGAGAGAGAGAGGCTAAGGTTGGCGCGAGAGAGAGAGAGAGGCTAAGGTTGGCGCGAGAGAGAGAGAGAGAGAGAGGCTAAGGTTGGCGCGAGAGAGAGAGAGAGAGAGAGGCTAAGGTTGGCGCGAGAGAGAGAGAGGCTAAGGTTGGCGCGAGAGAGAGAGAGGCTAAGGTTGGCGCGAGAGAGAGAGAGAGGCTAAGGTTGGCGCGAGAGAGAGAGAGGCTAAGGTTGGCGCGAGAGAGAGAGAGAGAGGCTAAGGTTGGCGCGAGAGAGAGAGAGAGAGAGGCTAAGGTTGGCGCGAGAGAGAGAGAGAGAGAGGCTAAGGTTGGCGCGAGAGAGAGAGAGAGAGAGGCTAAGGTTGGCGCGAGAGAGAGAGAGAGAGAGGCTAAGGTTGGCGCGAGAGAGAGAGAGAGAGAGAGGCTAAGGTTGGCGCGAGAGAGAGAGAGAGAGAGAGGCTAAGGTTGGCGCGAGAGAGAGAGAGAGAGAGAGGCTAAGGTTGGCGCGAGAGAGAGAGAGAGAGAGAGGCTAAGGTTGGCGCGAGAGAGAGAGAGAGAGAGGCTAAGGTTGGCGCGAGAGAGAGAGAGAGAGGCTAAGGTTGGCGCGAGAGAGAGAGAGAGAGGCTAAGGTTGGCGCGAGAGAGAGAGGCTAAGGTTGGCGCGAGAGAGAGAGAGAGAGGCTAAGGTTGGCGCGAGAGAGAGACTCAGACCTATAAAACACTGCATGTAGTGCCTTGCTTTAATCTACAAAGCATATGGCTCCCTCTCTACAGTAAAACAGAACATCAAAGACAGGCTGACATTTTTCCAGGAACACTTGCTATGGGGAAGAAAAACTTTTCCAGGAACACTGTTGCTATGGAGGCAGACAGACAAGGACAAGACTGATAAAAAAAAAACTGAAAATATAAAATGTTTACAGCCTCCATTGGCCTTTCATTCTTAGTTGCAACATTCAGAGAATTGTTTCTGGAGGTTTATCTAGCACTATTAGTAGTGGCAGGCGGGCAGGCATGAGTAAGCTGCCACAGCACAGTCAGAGCTGTGGTACTACAGCAGAATGAAAACAATCACGTCACCCAGCATGAAAAACAAAGCAATGACAGTATTTTCTCCACAGTCAGAACACTTCAACCCACTGAAGTGTCTGATCTGCAGAAAAAGACACACAAGTGACTAAAACTCTTTGCATGTTGAGACAAACTGGTTTGGAGCGTTTTTTCTGAACTCTGGCACGTTTTCCCCTTAGTTTGGACTGGTGTGAACACTATCCATGCTTGGGAGTGCATTAAACAATTCACTGTGGTTGGCTCAAAAAGGGTTGCCTGTCAGATTACATCCATACCGTGGTGTGGGCAATGTATATAAACCCTGGATTGCTGATGCTATGTATTGGCCATAGGAAGAGTCCTCCATAGGAATGAATGTCATTCATAAAATGTTTCATGGACAAAAATTACATCTACACTGAACATATGGCGTAACAGTGTGGACGTGTTTAGTTCGGACAATATCGGATTGCTTTCTCTACCACATCACCGAATTTCTGCCGAAATCATAGGAGCATCACACCGGATCATCGCAGCTAGCTAGCTGCAACAGAGTGGCTGTTTGGCTAAGACTACTGTTCCGAAGCATGCACCAGTTAGCCTTGAGCTAACCTCGAGCCAGGCCCATCTCCCAGCTAGCCGACATGTACTAGCTAATTCCCGGGCTACAGTACCTCTTTGTCAACCGGCCTGGACCTTCTATTGTTGACAAGGAGCCCCGGCGATCCATCACGACTGGTCTGCCGACGTAATCATCCGACGTGGTTTCAACAGGCTTTTCCGTTGCCATGTCGCCGAAGACCCATCTGCTAGCCCCGGCCCGCTAGCATTCTGAACGCCGTGCCTCCCGCTCGACTAGTGCAGTAGCGTCCACTGAACTGCTCCCTGGCTCACCTCTTTGCTGCTCATCAGACCTTATGATCACTCGGCTACACAGCTGATGCCTGCTGGACTGTTCCCTTACACGGTCAGTCATTCTGTTAAGCCTCAGCCTCGAACACAGGTCCCGTGTGTAGCACAACATTCTCTCAGTCTTACTGAACCTCTCTGTCCATTCATAGCCATTACCCGTTGTTGTCTTAGCTCTCTTGATTAACACCTGTGATTGCATTATGCCTCTCTCATGTTAATATGTCTTGTCTGTTGCTGTTTAGGTTAGTTCTTATTGTTCTATTTCAGTGTAGAGCCCCCAGTCCTGCTCAACATGCCTCAGATAGCTCCTTTGCCCCCCCCCCACACCTCACCTGGCTTAACTGGTGCCTCCAGAGTTGCAACCTCTCTCATCATTACCCAACGCCTAGGTTTACCTCCAATGAATTCACATCCTACCATATCCCTGTCTGTGCATTGTGCCCTTAATCTATTCTACCACACCCAGAAATCTGATCCTTTTATTCTCTGTACCCAACGCACTAGACAACCAGTTCTTAAAGCCTTTAGCCGTATCCTTATCCTACTCCCCCTCTGGTGATGTAGAGGTAAACCCAGGCCCTGTAGCCCTTAGTACGACACCTATTCCCCTTGGTTTCATGCATGTTAACATCCGAAGACTCCTCCCCAAGTTTGACTCCCCAAGTGGGAGACAGGCCCACCCATGGCTGTGCCCTTGTCCAGTCATGTGAAATCCATAGATTAGGGCCTAATGAATTTCAATTGACTGATTTCCTTATATGAACTAACTCAGTAAAAATATTTGAAATGGTTGCGCTTATATTTTTGTTCAGTATATATAAAGTATTTTTTTTTTTTGTTGTAGTGGGGACAGTAACATTAGTCAACTGTTTTTATATATTTACATGTTTATGTTCTAGATAGTCAGATGGATTTAACGTGAGCATTTCTTTCCAATAAACAAATAACTTGCATGAATGCGTGGTTTTGTTTAGACACTTAAGTTCGTTTTACATTTAGAAAATGTGAAAAACCAACCGGACAAAATAAAAAAAAAACACAATGTAACTCTGAGTTTGGTAGAAACATTGAAAATTGTTGTGGATATCTGTTGCAGCTCAAGTAGACTACAACATCCACAAAGCAATGTTCTGTCTCTGGGCTGGCTGGCTAGCTAGAAAACATAGCTACACTCAATACCAGCATGTAACGTAGCTAGTTAGCTGTAAAATCTCAACTATGTTCAACCTGCAGATCGATGTGCCTCAATTCTGCTGGGTGGGGCGTCACACGTTCCTTTCCATCTCCTTTCTATAATATCTCTGGCAACAGCACCACACAATGCACCCTGGACTAAAAAAAAAAATGTGCTAGACCCTCTGTTAAATTACATGTTTCTCGAGATAGGAATATCGCAAAAAGATAATCAATGGCTCATTCGAGAGAAGACATACTTCCGAGTTATGACATCGGCCAGTATTGAAATCTGACATGCATGATAGACGTTTTCACTATATAAAAGTTGTATTCCTATTAACTTCGTGTAGTGAGAGCGACTCTATCACAGTGCTATGTTGTACTGGCTGGATTCCTTCCTGCTTGAACGCCAATAACTCAGATACACATTAAAACATGAAATGACCCAGGGAATCGATAGATCACTCCGATATGCACACAAACAATAAAACGTTAAAAATGGGTGAACCTTTCCTTTAAGGCTGGTTCTCCTGACCCTAGTAAAGGAACAAAGCACAAATACACTAACACCACCAGACCAGGAAATACTACACTTCTGAAAATCTTTCAAATACGTTTTGCTTTATCCTGCCTGGATGTCCAGGTGGGAGGAGGGTTGTCTTTTGAAACTTTCCCATTGGTTCCATTGTGCCAGGCATGCTCAATCAAGCCCAGCTAAAGTATTTAAAGGATTTCAATTAGTACTGAACCCAGACTAGCTTAGGAACTATAAGCAATACCATGCAATGGTCACATATCCTTCCCAATGGTCACATATCCTTCCCAATGGTCACATATCCTTCCCAATGGTCACATATCCTTCCCAATGGTCACATATCCTTCCCAATGGTCACATATCCTTCCCCCCTCCCATTTTTTCAAGGAAGAGAAGCAAGTATTACTCTTTAAAGTATTCATAAAAGGGCCGATGCCCAGAGGACTGAAACAGTTTAATCTAAAAGGTACACTTCAAACCCTGGAGTATACTTCAAATCACATGTAAACCCTTGGATTATACTTCAAATCAAACATGTAAACCCTTGGACTATACTTCAAATCAAACATGTAAACCCTTGGATTATACTTCAAATCAAACATGTAAACCCTTGGATTATACTTCAAATCAAACATGTAAACCCTTGGATTATACTTCAAATCAAACATGTAAACCCTTGGATTATACTTCAAATCAAACATGTAAACCCTTGGATTATACTTCAAATCAAACATGTAAACCCTTGGATTATACTTCAAATCAAACATGTAAACTTTCAATATTCAGTTGTATAAACACACCAATTATAGCCATTAGCTAACTTCTAGCAAAGCACATTTCAAGGCTGTTCTTTTTCTCTCACCACTGACAACCACGCTCTTGGTTCAGGAAGCATGGGATCAGTCAACATTAGGACAGTGGTAATGCATCGCCCCCCATTAAAAGAAGGCTCACCACTGACAAGATTAGACATGTCTTCTGATCACCTCCCACTTGATTCAGGAAGCATGGGAGTCAGTCAACATTAGGACAGTGGTAATGCACCGCCACCCATTAAAAGAAGGATCACCCAAAACTACAGTTCAGTGTCCCAACTTGTCTAATCCAGCCTATCAGGGTGTCTCTATAGTCAATGTATGTTCAGCCCCTGTCTACTGTAACACCCCCAGGGCTTTCTGTTCATCAGCTAGAGACCAAGACTGTTAGAACAAGACCAGGGCCGGTCTCTCTGTTGAAATTGACTTCCTGCCAATAACAACAGCAACACTGACATGACGCAGCAGAATGTCAATAGATCAGATATTATGAATTTTAAATTCATGCTGTAACAAAATGTTGAAAAAGTAAACAGGTGTGAATACTTTCTGAAGGCACTGTCTGTCTGTAGTGGGGTGTCTGCCTGCCTGTAGTGGGTGTCTGCCTGCCTGTAGTGGGTGTCTGCCTGTCTGCCTGCCTGTAGTGGGTGTCTGCCTGTCTGCCTGCCTGTAGTGGGTGTCTGCCTGTCTGCCTGCCTGTAGTGGGTGTCTGCCTGTCTGCCTGCCTGTAGTGGGTGTCTGCCTGTCTGCCTGCCTGCCTGCCTGTAGTGGGGTCCCTACCTGCCTGCCTGTAGTGGGTGTCTGTAGTGGGGTCCCTGCCTGCCTGCCTGTAGTGGGTGTCTGTCTGTAGTGGGGTCGCTTCCTGCCTGTCTGTCTGTAGCGGGTGTCTGTAGTGGGGTCCCTGCCTGCCTGTCTGTAGTGGGGTCCTAAATGAATGACACCCTTGATAAAGATTCATAAAATAGAGTTATATTGTATGCTTAAAAAAAGGGTGAATTTATTAGCCAAAAGTTTGGTATTTGGTCCCATATTCCTAGCACGCAATGACTACATCAAGCTTGTGACTCTACAAATTCGTTGGGTGTATTTGTAGTTTGTCTCAGATTATTTTATGAATAAATTAATGATAAATGTAATTTTTTTGTCACTATTGTAAATAAGAATATAATGTGTATCTAAACACTTCTACATTAATGAATGAAGAATTTGTTCATAACCGACTTGCCTTAAATAAAGGTTATACAGCATTTAAAAAAATTATATATATAAGTTAGAGGGCCAAGACATGCTAACCTCTCACAATTACCAATAACAGGAGAGGTTAGCATGTTTTGGGGGTATTATCTTTGACCAGATGTACCTTTCTCACTTATCATTATTTACAACGCATTCAGGATTATCCGTAACCACGGTAGCATCCACATAAATGTTGAAAAGGGTTTAGAAACATTCTATCCCTATTTACAATAAAAGTGACTCCAAAATGACACAATACATTATTTATCATATCTATTGGGCACAAAACAACAAAAACGAACTGGAAATGCATCCAACAAGTTTGTAGAGTCAGAAGCTTGACGTAGTCATTGTGTGCTAGGAATATGGGACCAGACACTAAACTTGACTACTTAATTATTATTTTTTTATGGTACGGGTGTCAATAATTTGAAACCCCTACCTTGAGAAAAAGTAACAAAATCGGAGGAATTGTATTAGTATAAAACACACCAAAAAAAAGTAGCATACAATATCGCTCAGTATTTGAAATCTTTATTTTATACAGTCATTACTGCTCATATTTATCAAGGGTGTCAATAATTTCAGACCACACAGTATGCTTGTGCATCTACAGAGGTAGAGGGTAAGGTTGTCACTAAAAGACTATGCAGGAGGTTGAGCCGTGAAGATCATGTTACCTGAGGGAAGACCTTTGCCCCGAAGCCTCTCCCGAATCTCCTTGCTCCTCTCCGGAATAGACTCCCTATCACTCTGGGACAACAGGCCATCCAACTGATGGAGAGAGGGGGAGAGACAGACAGAAAAAGAGGGAGCGAGAGAGTGAGAGAAAGCAAATGGGCGAGAGATGGCGAATGAAAGCGAGCAAATGAGAGTGTGAGAATAAAAGAAAGCAGAAAGAAAAAGAAAAGGTTGAGGTTAACACAAGGCTGGAGGGGACATTACAGTCTGTCTTCATAAGGCTTCATAAGATCATGTTCTACTGAATATCTATTGGCGAGTCCATAGTGTTCTACTGTATATCTATTGGCGAGTCCATAGTGTTCTACTGTATATCTATTGGCGAGTCCATAGTGTTCTACTGAATATCTATTGGCGAGTCCATAGTGTTCTACTGAATATCTATTGGTGAGTCCATAGTGTTCTACTGAATATCTATTGGTGAGTCCATAGTGTTCTACTGAATATCTATTGGAGAGTCCATAGTGTTCTACTGAATATCTATTGGTGAGCCCAGTGTTGTTATGTAAATACAGTTGAAGTCAGAAGTTCACATACACCTTAGCCAAATACATTTAAACTCAGTTTCACAATTCCTGAAATTTAATCCTAGTAAAAATTCCCTGTCTTAGGTCAGTTAGGATCACCACTTCATTTTAAGAATGTGAAATGTCATAATAGTAGAGAAATTTATTTCAGCTTTTATTTCTTTCATCACATTCCTAGTGGGTCAGAAGAATACATACTCACTTAATATTTGGTAGCATTGCCTTTAAATTGTTTAACTTGGGTCAAACATTTTGTGTAGCCTTACACAATAAGTTGGGTGAATTTTGGCCCATTCCTCCTGACAGAACTGGTGTAACTGAGTCAGGTATGTCGGCCTCCTTGCTCGCACACGCTTTTTCAGTTCTGCCCACAAATTTTCTATAGGATTGAGGTCAGGGCTTTGTGATGGCCACTCCAATACCTTGACTTTGTTGTCCTTCAGCCATTTTGACACAACTTTGGAAGTATGCTTGGGGTCATTGTCCATTTGGAAGACCCATTTGCGACCAAGCTTTAACTTCCTGACTGATGTCTTGAGATGTTGCTTCAATATATCAAAATGTTTCCTTCCTCATGATGCCATCTATTTTGTGAAGTGCACCAGTCCCTCCTGCAGCAAAGCACCCCCACCACATGATGCTGCCACCCCTGTGCTTCACGGTTGGGATGGTGTTCTTCGGCTTGCAAGCCTCCCCCTTTTTCCTCCAAACATAACGATGGTCATTACGGCCAAACAGTTCTATTTTTGTTTCATCAGACCAGAGGACATTTCTCCTAAAAGTACGATATTTGTCCCCATGTGCAGTTGCAAACTGTAGTCTGGCTTTTTTGACGTTTTGGAGAAGTGGCTTCTTCCTTGCTGAGCGGCCAATTGGACACACACACACACACACACACACACACACACACACACACACACACACACACACACACACACACACACACACACACACACACACACACACACACACACACACACACACACACACACACACACACACACACACACACACACACACACACACACACACACACACACACACACACACACACACACACACACACACACACACACACACAAAATCCTGGGATGGCACAAGAACGGTATGAAAATCTGTATACCGCCAAAGCCTACTGTATTTTGGGAAGTATAAGAGGTATTAAACCCACAGGTCCATTATAAAAATTTTACAAGACTAGCTAACAGTGATGCGTTGTAGTTGTTTACCTGGGAGAGGCTGCCCAGCACCAGTCGGACCAGCTTTCTGATGTGTGTGAAGGAGGGTTCACAGCTAGAATTTCTGATGTGTGTGCTGCAGGCATCCATTACGGTGAGGACAGACATACGGCTCAGGGTGGTGTCGTCACACATGTTGAGGAGAATACTGTTCAGGTGCTCACCCAGCTTCATCGGCTGAGAGATCACAGAGGTGTTAATGAACACTTACAGGGCAGGTTAAGTATACATAAAAACATAATTTCTGCAAATAGAAAACATGATTGTTGATTCATTTCAAACTTGTGAATGCATTATCTATGGATTATGAATGTTGTAGCTGTACCTGACTCTGTGGAATCTCATAGTCCGCTCCCCAAAACAAGGTCATTCCAAGGGAGTACATGTGCATCTGAAAAATGAGTTCCAAAAACACGATTAGTGTTTCCAATAATTAGACAAAAAATAAAAAATAAAGTAGCAGCTGTAGCTCTCTGAAAAACAAGGGAGGACCATCTCTCGTCTGACTAACAATAATAATCTGACCCTTTGTTCTGTTCTCAAACTGAGCTAAAAGTAGCCATCCATTAAATGTGCTGAAGTATGTCTGATCTAAAACGTTGAGAGATAAATGCTGCCTGTAGTGCAATAATCACTTGACCAAATACTTAAGTTCAGCTCCATACATTTCACTTTCAATTCTGCAGCAGATTTCCTAAGAGGAGAGAAATTGCCTTCAGTTTAGCAACTACATCCAAACATTGTCCATTCCTTACAATTCTGCAGGCAAGCGCCCTAAGAGCAGAGAAATAGCTTCCCTCAGTTAGGCTTGGTGAAACTAGAGGATTGTCATAGGAACAGTCAGAGTTCACCAAAAGCTTAGTGTAAAAATAAAACAATGGTTTTGTTATGAATGTGATTCACAAACCCCTCACAATTGCCATATACTCAGTCATTCTACAGAGCATGGCATATCTAGTGCAATTATAAGTGGATAGATGGGTACTTTATTGATCCCAGAGGTGACATAATGGGGCAGGTGCAAAAAGACAGATACACGATACATAGAGCGGCAGTATGAAAAAGTATAGAAATACAAGTCTGGAGTGCAAAAAAGCCATTGCATAGTATGGGTGAATGGCTGAACATGTACACTATACATTGTTAAAGAGTATATATATATATATATATATATATATATATATATATATATATATATATATATTTCAAGTTGATATAGATAAATAAGGAGTATTTGCATGGTTAACTAAACTATACAGGTCGATGGCAGAGAAATACTTAAAATAGCTAAAAGTGCGTATAATATAAGTGAGGGTAATAATAGTTTACTTAATATACAGTCTGGTTAAAGGAACAGGTAAGTTAATAATTGGTTAAATTAGCTGTACAGATAAATATACAGTTACATTTACAGGTAAGTGAATATTTGCATGGTTACATTAACTGTACAGGTAAATTACAGGAAGAGATACTTTAATAGCTAAATGTGCGTATGATATAATTTGGGGTAATAATAGTAATTCCCTTAAAATACAGTCCTTAGTGCAGGGTTTACTTACAGACAACTGCACGTATTGCACATTCAATATACTGAAAAAAAGATACAACTGACAGGATACTAATATGCATTCCTGAGTGAATGACTACTTAAGTTCAGTCCAAGAATTACGTGGTAGGCTCAGTCTGTGACTGAAGGTGCTCCTCTGGGTCAGAACCATGGCATGCAGAGGGTGGGTGACGTTGTCCATGATGGCCAGCAGTTTGGCCAGAATCCGTCTCTCCGCCGCCACCTCTAGTGTCAAGGCTAATCCCCAGAACAGAGCTAGTCTTCCTGATCAGCTTATTCACCCGAGAAGCATCACCGGCTTTGATGTTTGCTCCCCAGCACACCACTGCAAAAAAAATGGCACTGGCCACCACAGACTGGTAGAAGGTATGCAGTAGTTTACTGCACACATTGAAGGACCTGAGCCTCTTCAGAAAGTAGAGTCGGCTCTGGCCCTTTTTGTTGTAGCTGCTTGACAATGAAATTTCCCCCCCGGGGGATCAATAAAGTACCTATCTACAGAGCCCCGGTGTTACCAGCCTGTTGTCCATATGGACTCCCAGGAACTTGTATGACCCAACCATTTCCACATCCATCCCCTGTATAGGGACTGCAGTCACTTGGGCCTAGGACATGTAAGATAATTCATATTCAACATAATTAATTGTATTTATATAAATGAGAAAATAAACATTATGGTATCCTAACCTATACACAACTACAGTGGATAGTCACTATTGACTGTGTACAGCGCTGTGTTGAAGTATGTGATTCTTGGCCAGAGATAGAAGTTTGTTGGGGTCAATTCAGGAAGTAAACTCAACCCTAGTACTCTCTCTGTTATGTTTTTGTTTGACATTGTGGGGTTGTTCCTTTGTATATAAAAACAAACATGTGTTGCTGCTGCAAAAATACAGTATATTCTCTATGTATGCATGCAATTATATATGTACATGCACGTAAGTATGCATGTTGAAGTCGGAAGTAAACTACAGGTTGAATTAAAAAACTCATTTTTCAACCACTCCACAGATTTCATGTTAACAAACTATAGTTTTGGCGAGTCGGTTAGGACATCTACTTTGACAATAATTGTTTACACTGATTATTTCACTATATCACAATTCCAGTGGGTCAGAAGTTTACACACACTAAGTTGACTGTGCCTTTAAACAGCTTGGAAAATTCCAGAAAATTATGTCATGGCAGTAGAAGATTCTGACAGGCTAATTGACATCATTTGAGTCAATTGGAGGTGTACCTGTGGATGTATTTCAAGGCCTACCTTCAAACTCAGTGCCTCTTTGCTCAACATCATGGGAAAATGAAAATAAATATCAGCAAAGACCTCAAAAAAAAAATTGTAGACCTCCACAAATCTGGTTCATCCTTGAGAGCAATTTCCAAACCAGACTACGGTTTGCAACTGTACATTGGGACAAGGATCGTACTTTTTGGAGAAATGTCCTCAGGTCTGATGAAACAATAATAGAACTGATTGGCCATAATGACCATCGTTATGTTTGGAGGAGAAAGCGGGAGGAAGCTGAAGAACACCATGCCAACCGTGAAGCACGGGGGTGGCAGCATCATGTTGTGGGGGTGCTTTGCTGCAGGAGGGACTGGTGCACTTCACAAAATAGATGGCATCATGAGGATGGAAAATTATGTGGATATATTGAAGCAACAACTCAAGACATCAGTCAGGAAGTTAAAGCTTGGTCGCAAATGGGTCTTCCAAACAGACAATGACCCCCAAGCATACTTCCAAAGTTCTGGCAAAATGGCTTAAGGACAACAAAGTCAAGGTATTGAGTGGCCATCACAAAGCTCTGACCTCAATCCTATAGAAATTTTGTGGGCAGAACCTGAAAAAGCGTGTGCGAGCAAGGAGGCCGACATACCTGACTCAGTTACACCAGTTCTGTCAGGAAGAATGGGCCAATATTCACCCAATTTATTGTGGGAAGCTTGTGGAAGGCTACCCGAAACGTTTGACCCAAGTTAAACAATTTAAAGGCAATGCTACCAAATACTAATTGAGTGTATGTAAACTTCTGACCCACTGGGAATGTGATGAAAGAAATAAAAGCTGAAAGAAATAATTATCTACTATTATGCAGACATTTCACTTCCTTAAAATAAAGTGGTGATCCTAACTGACCTAAGAGAGGGAATTATTACTAGGATTAAATGTCAGGAATAGTGAAAAACTGAGTTTAAATGTATTTGGCTAAGGTGTATGTAACCTTCCGACTTCAACTGTATGCATGTATGATGTATGTATGCATGTAGCAGACAGCGAGAGAGGCAGAAGAGAGCGGAAAGTTTTGCATGACCACATAAGGTCTACTTTGATGTTAAATTGCATTTTCAAAATCAGAGAGTACAATATTGATAAGTCAGATTTACATGGTTATCAAAACATCACGCCAGGGTAAGCAAACAAAACACAGCCCTTATTTTAATCCCCTATGGGAAAAATGAATGGTGGAAAACCGATTGGAACCATTTCCCTGTTAGACCGCTAGGTTTTATGGGTATTACGCATACTGTGGCAATCTATATCTGACAGAGAGGAGAGAGTAAGGCCCTCCAGGACCTCAAAAGGCCATGCTGCTACTGCACTTCCTTACATTATAATATACAGTATCATAAATACCTTCTCTATATCTGACAGAGAGGAGAGAGTGACTCCCTCCAGGACCTCTGGAGCTGTGAAGGCCCTCAGGTCCTGCTGTGTCACGTTCTCGTCTGTGAAGGAGATGCTGCCAGAGGGCATCAACAACAGGGACCAGGGAGAGATGATGAAGCCCAGGGCAGAGGGGTCTGGAGGAGGGAATACATTATGGGGGGTTAGAGAGGACCGGAGCATCTTTATTCAAGATAAAAGTCACACAGCACTTCACCATAAAACTCAAGAGTTGTGATTTCAGTTGCTTTAGGCGACACTTTAATCAAAGCCTGCAGGTATGATGATTTATAAATGAAGACCGTCATGGAAATAAACTGTCAATAATAAATACATTTTTAAATACACAGTTTCCGCTGCACTCATTCAACTGTGGCGCTGAGCTAAAATAAAACATGTCAAGGTGCACTTTGAAGTTGCTAGAACATTCTACATTTACTTTTCCTCTGCAAACAAAACAAGTAATTAATATACAAAAATCAGACAACAACATGGAACTTTAATTAACTTGAGTAGAATGTACTTTATTTTTATTTTTTTATTTTTTTTTTAAAGTACATTCTACTCCAACAAGAACTGCAAAATGTTTTTATTTAAATCAACAACGAAGATGCCTCTTTTACAATGGGGGTCAATAGGAAACACTGGAAAAGCAGTTTCTGACAATCTTCATACTGCACTGACTTTGGCGCCGTCGATGACTACTACCGGTGTTGCTAACTAGCAACGCTGGTCCCATGTTTGCAAAGAGTTATGGGATATTATATAGAGTCAGTGATATTTATTCCCCACAGTAATTATTTATGAATCCATCCAGTTGAAAGTTCAAAGTTTAGAACAGCCAGGAGGACGGTTAACTGCCGCTGCCTAGCAACCATCAAGATCTTAAGAGCCTCAGCATTACTGCTATATTTCATACTAAGCCGTTGGCAGAACTTTACCACAATAATCACTAGGGTTGCAAAGGGTCGGAAACTTTAATGTACATTTCTGGAAATTTTCCCGGAGATTTTCCCTTGAGAAGTTAAGTCCTGGAATTTTGCTTAAATTCATCAAAAAAAAAAAGTTAGCTTATAACAGTGAACCTTTTTTGTGGGATAAACATCAGGCAATTCTAGGTCTTGTGGCATATTTTCTTTAAACTATCCCCAATTCAATGGAATTGCGACCCTCTGCATGCACAGTGCATTCTTCCATCACATGTACAGCTGATTCTCAAGATCTTGCACACTAATGAGATGCTATTGAGCCCACACTACTACACTGTCTGAGACAAGGACTACATGCTTTCTGGTAAGTTTTGATTACAATACTGGGTGAGGTGAATATATTTTATATGACATGATTTTTTGTTAACTAGTAAATAGTAGCCTACAGCAAAGTGTTTAAATCATTTCTAACTTAATTTCTGCTAGTTAGTTTTTGCTACCAACATTTATCTTACAAAGGAGTTGTTTAATCTAACTGCTTAACTATTTATATGTACATGGAATTGTATTTGGGTTTCTTTTACTCATTTTTTTCTAATCTTTATGTGTGGAGACATTTCACTGCAGCTAATGTAGAAGGAAAAGCTGTGTGAACATTTGCAAATACTGTTCCAAATCA
Source organism: Thymallus thymallus (assembly GCA_023634145.1). Lineage (NCBI taxonomy): Eukaryota > Metazoa > Chordata > Actinopteri > Salmoniformes > Salmonidae > Thymallus > Thymallus thymallus. The sequence goes on along the minus strand of CM042390.1, from coordinate 39,391,330 downwards.
TATGTGAATGCAACAAAGATGCAGAATCATCTGGCCAAGTGCATAAAGTTCCCTCAGCGCTCACAACAAGCAACCTCTGACAAAAGTCTCTCTGATTCATCATTTTCACCTGGAATAGAAGTAGACACCTTATCGATAGCAACAGCTCAAGGTCCTCCTGGAATCAGACGTTTTTTTAACTCAATGGAGGAACGTAGTCAGAGAAATGCTGATGAATGTCTTGCTCAAGTGGTGTATGGAACTGGTTCACCTCTGATGCTCACAGGCAATGTGTATTGGAAGAGATTTCTGAATGTTCTTGGCCCAGCATACACCCCTCCAACCAGACATGCTTTATCTACTGATTTGCTCAATGCAGAGTTCAGATTTCAAGTGAAGGTCAAGGAAATCATAGAGAAAGCAGACTATTGTTATCATCTCTGATGGATGGTCGAATGTTCGTGGGCAAGGAATAATTAACTACATCATCTCCACCCATCAACCAGCATTCTACAAGAGCACAGATACAAGGGACAATAGACACACTGGTCTCTACATTACAGATGAGCTGAAGGCAGTCAATGAACTTAGACCACAGAAGGTATTTGCACTGGTGACAAACAATGTTGCGAACATGAAGGCTGCTTGGTCTAAAGTGGAGGAGTCCTACCCTCACATCACACCCATTGGCTGTGCTGCTCATGCATTGAATCTGCTCCTCAAGGACATCATGGCACTGAAAACAATGGATACACTACAAGAGGCAAGGAAATGGTTAGGTATGTGAAGGGTCATCAAGTTATAGCAGCAATCTACCTCACCAAGCAAAGTGAGAAGAATAAGAGCACCATATTGAAGCTGCCCAGCAACACCCGTTGGGGGTGGTGTTGTCATTATGTTTGACAGTCTCCTGGAGGGGAGGGGGTCTCTCCAAAACAATGTCCATATCACAGTCTGCCGAAATTTGACAGCCCCATCAAGAGGATCCTCCTGGATGATGTATTTTGAGAGAGAGTGGTAAGCAGCCTGAAACCTATAGCAGTAGCCATTGCACTGATTGAGACAATGCCATCATGTCTGATGTTCAGACTGCTTGCAGATGTAAGAGAAGAAGTCCGTACCGCCCTGCCCACTTCACTGTTGCTCCAAGCAGAGGAAACTGCAGTTCTGAAATACATCAAAAAGTATGAAGACTTCTGCCTGAAGCCCATACACTCTCCAGTGTACATGTTGGACCCCAAGTATGCTGGCAAGAGCACCTTGTCTGGTGCAGAGATCAACAAGGCCTATGGTGTCATCACTACTGTGTCTCGCCACCTTGGCCTGGATGAGGGCAAGGTTCTTGGCAGTCTGGCGAAGTACACTTCCAAGCAAGGGCTTTGGGATGGAGATGCAATATGGCAGTCGTGCCAACATATCTCATCAGCCATCTGGTGGAAGGGACTTTGTGGATCTGAGGCTCTTTCCCCTGTTGCCTCCATCCTCCAAATCCCACCAACATCAGCCGCCTCAGAGCACAACTGGTCCTTGTTTGGGAACACACACACCAAAGCACGCAACAGGCTGACCAATAAAAGAGTTGAAAAATTGGTGGCCATCTGGACAAATTTGAGGCTTTTTGAGCCTGACAACGAGCCATCCTCAAGTCGGAAAGTGACAGTGAAGATGAGGCCTCAGAGTCTGATGTTCAAGGTGGACATTGAGGAGGTCCAGGGAGAAGACATGGAAGCCTGAGAGGAAGACAAACAAAGCGTTCATTTCTAGACTATAATTTTACAGATGTAAGATGCGATGGATCATTAGGGATCATTCAATATTCCCTTTCCTTTGATGTTCAATGAAGTCAAATCATTTAATTAAAAGTTAAGTTCGTAACCAAATGTATTTATTTTTTCTATTGGAAGGATTTAATCATTTGCAATTATGTTTACTTATGATAAGGTTTAAGTCTGTCTCCATATGATATGGTAAATATATCCAATGCGAACAAACATCACATTTTAAATGGTATATTAATTTGCATATATTTCTGTTAATTCCCATATAATCCCGTTAATTCCCATGGAAAGTTTAAACCTCTGAATATTCCCCAAAATGTGCAACACTAATCATGACTAGGTCTGTTGGCAGAAATAAAAGTAGACGTCGGCAATACCTTTCATATATAAAGAAAAGTCAGTGGAAAAACCTCTTGGTTTGAATGGTGTGAAAAAGAGGAATGGTCCCTCAACACAGAAAGTCAGTAATTCTCCTTTCCTACAACGCAACACTCAGGAGGTTGAGTTGCACTGAACCAACAACTTACATATACAAAGGAATGTTTGAGCTGCACTGCAAAATTCTGTTCTTTCCTTGACGGACAGATATTTTGTTCCTCCGAGAGGAAGAGAAAAAAAAAAAAAAAAAGAAACAGGTTATGAAGCACAACATTTTTTCAAAAGACTGGAATTCACAAAGTAAATAAAATGTTTCCTGTTTCATTATTTTTCAACCATCTTGCAAAGAGCTCCCTGGAAAAGCTGGATGCCGTTGTATGTCATTTTACTCAGCGAAAAATCGATGTACAACTCCAACCCCTATCCTTACCATCATAAACACTTTGCAGTTAGGGCAACACCCATACTTTACACAATTCTACAAATGGACAAAAATGCAGTCCAACAAACCAAAACACTGAACACACTTGGAGTAGATAACACCGTAAGGTGGCACCCTATTCCCTATACATTTTTAAATGTTAGTCATTTAGCAGACTCTTATCCAAAAAGAGTGTAACAGTAGTGAATATATACATTTTCATACTGGTCCCCCGTAGGAATCAAACCCACAACCCTGGCGTTGCAAGCCAACTGAGCCACATGGGCCCTAGGCAAAAGTACTGCACTATAGAGTTAATAGGGTACCATTTTGGATGCAGACTTAAACTACTCAAGTCAGGCAGGACCATCAGATAAGCTTTGTTTGTTATAAGGGTTTGGGACTCAGATCAATGATGAGGCAGAGGGCCGGGCCAGGCCAGGGAGTAGCTAGCTCTGTAGAAATAGCAGCAGGCAGTCCAGGCAGGCAGCACAACCTGGACAGTATCAAACTGTGGGGATCATCACAAGACCTTTTTTGTTTCTAGATCATACTGTCTAGAACTGAAGTGATATAAGCAGAAATGCCTCATCGCAAAGCCCAACACCTTACTTTGCCTAGTTAAACAAATCCATGGTAGCTGACAAACAAACTAACAAACCTCTACCATTTACACATAGTAGGCTATATGGCCTCCCTGGAGGTGAAGGTTTAGTGTTTTGACAGACCATGTTTAATGGCTGAGAGAAAACTGAGGATGGATCAAGATTGTAGTTACTCCAAAATACTAACCTAAATTAGTGAAAAGGAAGCCTGTACAGAATAAAAAATATTACAAAACATGCATCCTGTTTGAAACAAGGCACCAAAGTAATACTGCAAAAAACGTGGCAAGGAAAAATACTTTGTCTTCAATACAAAGTATTATATTTGAGGCAAATCCAAAACAACACATCAATGAGTACCACTCGCCATATTTTCAAGTACAGCGGTGGCTGCATCATGTTATGGGCATGATTGTCAACAGCAAGGTCTAGGGTAAAAAGAGACACAGCAATAAACACAAAATTCTAGAGGAAAACCGAGTTCTGCACAAACAAGCACTGGTTTCAGCAGGACAATAACCTAAAACAAGGCCAAATCAACACTGGAGTTGCTTACCAAGATAACATTGAATGTTCCTGAGTGGCCGAGTTACAGTTGACTTAAAAATCGGCATACAAGGGCCTCCCGAGTGGTGCAGTGGTCTAAGGCACTGCATCGCAGTGCAAGCTGCATTACTACAGATGCGGGTTCGAGCCCCGTCTGTGTCGCAGCCGGCCACGACCGGGAAACCCATGAGGCACGGCTCTCAACCTTCGCCTCTCCAGAGTCCGTATGGGAGTTGTAGCGATTGGACAAGACTAACTAACTACTACTACTACAAAAAAAAAAACTGCATAGAAATCTACAGCAAGACTTAAAAATGGCTGTCTAGCAACGATCAACAATCAACTTGACGGGAGAGACAGGTTAAAAGGAATAATGGGAGTTACCCAGAAAGACTCTTAGCTGTAATCGCTGCAAAAAGGTGCTTCTACAAACTATTGACTATATTTTATTTAAAATATTGGAGTTAAATGTTTTATTCAGGCCGCAAAAAATGTGGAATAAGTGGTATGAATGCTTTTTGAAGGCACTGTACATGCATACATACACATTATACAAAAACATTAACACCTGCTCTTTCAATGACAGACTGACCAGGTGAATACGATGATCCATTATTGATGTCACTTATTAAATTCACCTCAAATCAGTGTAGATGAAGAGGAGGAGAGGTTAAAGAAGGATTTAAGTCTTGATATAATGTTTGCCATTTAGAGGGTGAATGGGCAAGACAAAATATTTAGACACTTAAAGACACTTAAATATAAGTGTCTTTGAACGGGATATGGTAGTAGGTTCCAGGCGCTGCTGGGTTTTTCACGCTCAACAATTTCCTGTCTATGAAGAATGGTCCAACACCCAAAGGACATCCAGCCAACTTGGCACAACTGCGGGAAGCATTGGAGTCCACATGGGCCAGCATCCCTGAGGGATGGGGGTGCAATATTAGGAAAGGGTTGTATGTATGTATGTATGTATGTATGTATGTATGTATGTACAGTGGGGAGAACAAGTATTTGATACACTGCCGATTTTGCAGGTTTTCCCACTTACAAAGCATGTAGAGGTCTGTAATTTTTATCATAGGTACTCTTCAACTGTGAGTGACGGAATCTAAAACAAAAATCCAGAAAATCACATTGTATGATTTTTAAGTAATTAATGTGCATTTTATTGCATGACATAAGTATTTGATACATCAGAAAAGCAGAACTTAATATTTGGTACAGAAACCTTTGTTTGCAATTACAGAGATCATACGTTTCCTGTAGTTCTTGACCAGGTTTGCACACACTGCAGCAAGGATTTTGGCCCACTCCTCCATACAGACCTCTAGATCCTTCAGGTTTCGGGGCTGTCGCTGGGCAATACGGACTTTCAGCTCCCTCCAAAGATTTTCTATTGGGTTCAGGTCTGGAGACTGGCTAGGCCACTCCAGGACCTTGAGATGCTTCTTACGGAGCCACTCCTTAGTTGCCCTGGCTGTGTGTTTCGGGTCGTTGTCATGCTGGAAGACCCAGCCACGACCCATCTTCAATGCTCTTACTGAGGGAAGGAGGTTGTTGGCCAAGATCTCGCGATACATGGCCTCATCCATCCTCCCCTCAATACGGTGCAGTCGTCCTGTCCCCTTTGCAGAAAAGCATCCCCAAAGAATGATGTTTCCACCTCCATGCTTCACGGTTGGGATGGTGTTCTTGGGGTTGTACTCATCCTTCTTCTTCCTCCAAACACAGCGAGTGGAGTTTAGACCAAAAAGCTCTATTTTTGTCTAATCAGACCGCATGACCTTCACCCATTCCTCCTCTGGATCATCCAGATGGTCATTGGCAAACTTCAGACGGGCCTGGACATGCGCTGGCTTGAGCAGGGGGACCTTGCGTGCGCTGCAGGATTTTAATCCATGACGGCGTAGTGTGTTACTAATGGTTTTCTTTGAGACTGTGGTCCCAGCTCTTCAGGTCATTGACCAGGTCCTGCCGTGTAGTTCTGGGCTGATCACTCACCTTCCTCATGATCATTGATGCCCCACGAGGTGAGATCTTGCATGGTGCCCCAGACCGAGGGAGATTGACCGTCATCTTGAACTTCTTCCATTTTCTAATAATTGCGCCAACAGTTGTTGCCTTCTCACCAAGCTGCTTGCCTATTGTCCTGTAGCCCATCCCAGCCTTGTGCAAGTCTACAATTTTATCCCTGATGTCCTTACACAGCTCTCTGGTCTTGGCCATTGTGGAGAGGTTGGAGTCTGTTTGATTGAGTGTGTGGACAGGTGTCTTTTATACAGGTAACGAGTTCAAACAGGTGCAGTTAATACAGGTAATGAGTGGAGAACAGGAGGGCTTCTTAAAGAAAAACTAACAGGTCTGTGAGAGCCGGAATTCTTACTGGTTGGTAGGTGATCAAATACTTATGTCATGCAATAAAATGCAAATTAATTATTTACAAATTATTTCCTACAATGTGATTTTCTGGATTTTTGTTTTAGATTCCGTCTCTCACAGTTGAAGAGTACCTATGATAAAAATTACAGACCTCTACATGCTTTGTAAGTAGGAAAACCTGCAAAATCGGCAGTGTATTAAATACTTGTTCTCCCCACTGTATGTATGTATGTATGTATGTATGTATCCAGTATCTTCACAAGGTCCGTCGCTGTTGTTCTGGGATTGATTTGCACTTTTCGTACCAAAGTACGTTCAGACTTGAACGTACTTTTTCTGAGGTCTTGGCAAATTTATTTTGATTTTCCCATGATGTCGAGCAAAGAGGCACTGAGTTTGAAAGTAGGCCTTGAAATACATCCACAGGTACACTTCCAATTGACTCATTATGTCAATTAGCCTGTCAGAATCTTCTAATGCCATGACATTTTCTGGAATTTTCCAAGCGGTTTAAAGGCACAGTCAACTTAGTGTATGGAAACTTCGGACCCACTGGAATTGTGATAAAGTGAATTATAAGTGAAATAATCTGTAAACAATTGTTGGAAGAATGACTTGTGTCATGCTCAAAGTAGATGTCCAAACAGACTTGCCAAAACTACAGTTTGTTAACATGAAATCTGTGGAGTGGTTGAAAAATTTGTTTTAATGACTTCAACATGAGTCTATGTAAACTTCCGACTTAAACTGTAGCGCGTAAAAATTGTCTGTCCTCTGTTGCAACACTCACTGAGTTCCAAACTTTCTCTGGAAGCAACGTCAGTACAAGAACTGTTCATCGGGAGCTTAATGAAATGGTTTTCCATAGCCAAGCAACCGTGCACACAAGCCTAAGATCACCATGCGCAATGCTAAGCGTCGGCTGGAGGGGTGTAAAGCTCGCCGCCATTGGACTCTGGAGCAGTGGAAACTCATTCTCTGGAGTGATGAATCACGCTTCACCTGGCAGTCCCGACGGATGAATCTGGGTTTGGCGGATGCCAGGAGAACGCTACCTGCCCCAACGCAGAGTGCCAACTGTACTGTGGAGGAGGAATAATGGTCTGGGGCTGTTTTTCATGGTTTGGGCTAGGCCCCTTAGTTCCAGTGAAGGGAAATCTTAACGCTACAGCATACAATGACATTCTAGGCGATTCTGTGCTTCCAACAGTTTGGGGAAGGCCCTTTCCTGTTTCACCATGACAATGCCCCCATGCACAAAACGAGGTACATACAGAAATGGTTCATTGAGATCGGTGTGGAAGAACTTGACTGGCCTGCACAGAGCCCTGACCTCAAACTCATCGAAAACCTTGGATGAATAGGAACGGAGACTGCAAGCCAGGCTTAATCGCCCCAAACCAGTGCCCGAACTCACTAATGCTCGTGGTGAATGCAAGCAAGTCCCCGCAGAAAATGTTCCACCATCTAGTGTAAAGCCTTCCCAGAAGAGTGGAGTCTGTTATAGCAGCAAAGGGGGGGACCAACTCCATATTAATGCCCATGATTTTGCAATGAGATGTTTGACAAGCAGCTGACCACACACACAGCAATTATAATTAATTATCTGTAATTGTTGATACATTTAGGCATTGTTGTGCACCGTTGGCCTATAGAGAAAAGTGAGAAAAAAAAGAAATCCAGTGAGGCCCTTGTTCAAATTTTATTTTATTTTTTTGGAGTACCAGGAGAAAGAAAAAGAAAAATCACGTGAGTACTGGAACAGTCAATAAAGATCAAATGCCCATCCCTAGATGTGAAATACTGATCAACAACTACAGGAAGTGGTTGGTTGCAGTCATTGCAGCCAAAGGTGTCATAACCAGTTATTGCGTGTATCGTGTTATTCAAACACAGGTACCGGGTGTTGCATAACTTTGTTTATTAAATAAATGAAAAAAGTATCCATATGTTGTACTCATTTGTTCACTCAGGTTCCCTGATAACATTCAGTGTCCAAAATATGCAAAAAAAGAGAAAATGTGAAACCAAGGCTACATTGACCAAGGACAGTAGCATGCCATCAGACAAAATCACCCCTGAAGGTACAGGCCAATTACACAGTAAGCACACTGGGCAGGTCTGAGTCAAAGACGGAGGAAGGAAACTGTCTGACTCAGAAGTAGGTTAGCAAAATCCCATAGGAGGATTCCCGGAATCAGGAATGGGATCCTCCGACTGGGATTCATCTGAAAACCTTATTAGTTTGGAAAAGTTAGCAGAATTGTGCAACCCTTCTCAGAGGACCATATTACAGAAGCTGGGTCTCTCTCCCTCTCCCCTTCGAGAGGCAGCAGAGCCTTTTGAACCTCCATGTTGTCAATACAGGCCACAGGAAGAGCCTTTTGAACCTCCATGTTGTCAATACAGGCCACAGGCAGAGCCTTTTGAACCTCCATGTTGTCAATACAGGCCACAGGCAGAGCCTTTTGAACCTCCATGTTGTCAATACAGGCCACAGGCAGAGGAATATAAAACCTCCTTTGAATGAAAGTCTGCTGGCCAGCACCACAACCCCCCTATCCTTGTATCTAACCCCATCTGTTGGACATATGGACACGGTTGTGCAGGCTGAGGTACCAGCAGCTTGTATTGTGGAACCTCTCAAAGCTCAACAGGCCATTTGCTGGAGATGAGAAATTAGTCAGTAAATCAATATAGAAATATCATGAATTCTATATGTCAATCTACCACACATTTCCTTGAACAGACTACAAAAGATAGGCGCCATTGTTTTCATTGGACTAATAACTAAAAAAAATCTAAAGAAAGCAGGGTTCACCAGAGATTTACTCTCTTAAGTCCAGTAAGTCAAGTCATATTGGATTCACTTTTAAATACGTTCATAAATCAAAATGGATCGAGAGCTTCAATCACAGAAATCCATTAAAATAAAGGCCAAGAATGCTAAAGAGAAGCTTGAGAACAGTTCCCTTGTTAGGAATGCCAAACCATCATGTGTAAGCACTAACAGACTTGTGTGTGTCTCAAATGCCACCCTATTCCTTATATAGTGTACTATTTTTGACCAGGGCCCAAAGGGCTCAGTGCTCTGGTCAAAAGTAGTGCACTATTTAGGAGATAGGGTGCCATGAGAGATGCATCCTTAGCTTAGAATGTCAGAGTCAAATATTTCCACATTAAGCGAGGTAAATAGCTAGCTTAGCTACAGCACATATTGGCTGGAGGCAGGATCGCTGTGGTTTGGAGGAAAGTGCTTGTTTATATTTTGACCGAGCATTAGAGCTATAACATATTCTGTTTGACATCTGCGATAACTTGCCTCACACCAAACAGTAGGCTTATTCGCTCAAATACAATAATGAAAGAAAAAAAACACTGCAAGTTTTACGAGTGACATGATCCTACCAAACCGGTTCAAGGAATATTGCACAAAACCTTAAGCAGCTACATACAGAGTCTTAGTGACTTACTGAAACGCAATACGTCACTTATTCCAGTATTTGATTTGAGTTTGAGATACATAAAGAAGCCCCACCGGGAAACTAATATTATAGAGGCAAAACGTTTGGTTTGTTTCCATGACATTTCTCCTATAGCCAGGCATGAGGCAGCAAGACAAAACAAGTCACATGGGCAGTCTGACATGCAATGGCCACATATTTACATCTAACAAATCCACTAGCACAGGGTGGCTTTACACTTGGCTAGAATGCCATCTCGACATTAACCAAGCCTTGCAGGAGGAGTGTTTGAACCGAAGACTCTCAGCCAGGGGTTTGTTACACTACCGTATAAAAAAACGTGTTCTGGCCCGTACCGCTCTTGAATCGACATGGCACAAAATCTGTGCCTCTGCCTCTCGTGGCGTAGGAATGAGAGTCCCTAACAGTTGTTAGATACTGGGAGACTGTACAATGCACGATTTTATGATCCAATCCAAGCGTCAGCTGAATGACCCTTTCATCAGCTGATAGCCACTGTAGTTCACGAAGCTGAGAAGGACCAATAAGAGCCTGAGAGATGAGATTCAGAAAGACCCTTGACATTTTATTCTGAGCTGCCTGTAGCTTGTTTTTAATTAACAAAATGGGAGCCTCTGTACCACGTAGCGTACACACAGTCAAAGTGAGGCTGCACTAACGCTGCTGCAAGTGTGTAAGGTCCCTTTTTCTAGAAATGTGGCTTTTCTGACTAGAAACTTCACTTCTGGTTGACCTTCGCAATTACTCCCCTGTCAGTAACCTGTCTAGTTCACAGCCTAAGTATCTAACACAGTTCTTGGCTGTAACCGCTGTGTCACCAACTGTGACTAACACCTGATGATCTAGATAGAGATATAGATATAGATCTATCGATCTATCTATCTAGATAATCAGGTGTTAGTCACAGTTGGTCGATAGATTGATCGATCGATACTCAGATAATCTTAAAGCCAAATAAAGTGGACTCTGTTTTCCCCAAATGAAGAGACCGCTTGTTGTCTGCACTAAGCTGGCTCGCAACCATACTGTTGTATTTTAGCTTATTTATGAAATAAGATGCATATACAGTACAAAAACAAATGCAACAGTGAAAATGCAACAGATGATATTCAGAGAGACTGACTGGGGGACAACCAGGAAAAGCTGAATGAACAGGAGATAGAGACTGAAGGGGAGAGGAGGTAGGAGACAGCAGATATTGTAGGAGACAGCAGATATTGTAGGGGAGAAGAGGTAGGAGACAGCAGATATGGTAGGGGAGAGGAGGTAGGAGACAGCAGATATGGTAGGGGAGAGGAGGTTGGAGACAGCAGATATGGTAGGGGAGAGGAGGTAGGAGACAGCAGATATGGTAGGGGAGAGGAGGTAGGAGACAGCAGATATGGTAGGGGAGAGGAGGTAGGAGACAGCAGATATGGTAGGGGAGAGGAGGTAGGAGACAGCAGATATGGTAGGGGAGAGGAGGTAGGAGACAGCAGATATTGTAGGGGAGAGGAGGTAGGAGACAGCAGATATGGTAGGGGAGAGGAGGTAGGAGACAGCAGATATTGTAGGGGAGAGGAGGTAGGAGACAGCAGATATGGTAGGGGAGAAAAGGTAGGAGACAGCAGAGACCGTAGAGGAGAGGATGCATTGATGCGGCTGGGTTCCAGGTTAAGTGGGCGGGTGTTAAGAAGCGTGGTTTGGCGGGTCATGTTTCGGAGGATGCATGACTCAACCTTCGCCTCCTGAGCCCGTTAGGGAGTTGCAGTGATGAGACAAGAAAAGGAAAAATACCATTTAAAAAAAACAGGAGAGGAGAGACAGCAGAGATGGTGTAGAGGAGAGGAGAGACAGCAGAGATGGTGTAGAGGAGAGGAGAGACAGCATATACAGCATAATATATTGATTGGTCTGTGCTCACGGCAATGAAGTGTCTAACATTATTGTTGAAATCAGATGTCCCCCTACTGGTTTGAACCATCTGCTGAAGTTCAAACCAAGCATTAGAATGGGGAAGAAAGGTGATTTAAGTGAACACACGTCGAACCTTGAAGCAATCAGAGAATAAATGAGTGACATGTTTATTATACATTTATTTTTATGATAGTTTTATCCAACACCCACTTGTCTCAGGGGTACTGAAACCTTGATAGAGCGCGTGAGTGAGAGAGATACATCAATGTACCTCTTCTGAATAGCTCCTGGAGACTCTCTGCACTCTGACTGAGGACAGCCCAGACCTCCTCCTCCTGAAGCGGACCTCCTCGCACCTCCAGAGCTTCAGCCAGAGACACATGCATCGTCCCTGGAAGGAGGAGAAAAGACACACATTAGTAAAACATGCCAAGTGGGGACATTGACTGCTTTATATAACAAAACCAATTAAAAAGCATGGATTAGCATCATCCCTGAGAGACAGAAATGACTAATACATTTAAAACATACTTTAGCTTAGTGATTATAATTGGGTGTTTCATTCCAGGGAGTGTGGATCGCCTGTAAACAGAGCTTATGTTATGCGATTCATTCTTCCATTCCATTATTCTAAAAGGGAGAGCAGAGAAAGAGAAGTGTGTGTGTGTGTGTGTGTCACAACTCCCAACACCATAATAAGGGCTAGGTCTCCCATCATATATCTCCTCTAGCTAAGGCCAGAATCACAGCAAACTGAAGTAAATGATAGCCGGCTCTCGAGAAGCCGACAGCAAGCTAGAGGGGATTTACTTGTAAACCAGGGATTGTGGAGGAATAACACAGGAGACTCCAGCCACCCGAGACATGGACTGTTCTCCATGCTCCAGTCCGGCGGCGGTACCGTTGCGTCAAGGCTCATGCCAACGGACTCAAAACAGCTTCTAGATTATTACATGGCTAACAACTGTCTTCTCTCCCACTGACTCTGTGCCCATCCACAGGTCTCTACCCACTCACACAACCTACGCTACTGCTAAAATTATTAGATGTATTCCTCCATTACCCTGCAGTCCATTGATTATTGATTGCCATTACACTAGTATTAATCTATTTATCCTGCTACTAGTCACTATTACTCCTGTTGTTTTACACACACACACACACACACACTTCAGCCCTGTTTACATAAACACAAAACATTAGGAACAGGTTCCTACTGTAGAGTTGCACACCCTTTTGCCCTCAGAACAGCCTCAATTTGTCGGGGCATGGACTCTACAAAGGTGTCGAAACCGTTTCACAGGGATACTGGCCCATGTGGACTCCAATGCTTCCCACAGTTGGTGTCAAGTTGGCTGGATGTCCATTGGGTGGTGGACCATTCTTCATACACACAAGAAACTGTTGAACATGAAAAACCCAGTAACGTTATACTTGACACAAACCGGTGCGCCTGGCACCTACTACAATACCCTGTTCAAAACAGGCACTTAAATATTTTGTCTTGCCCGTTTGAATGGCACACAATTCATGTCTCAACGGGCTTAAATCCTTTAATTAAAGTGGGTCAACCACTCCAGTACCCCTCTAAATTTAACAAGGTACTGGCACAGACCTGTATTCTCATGTTAACTCACATCGTAGTTCTTGAATTTGTATTCTATTCTAATTATTTTATTCTATATCAATCATCATCATCATCATCATCATCGCATTGGAAAGTGTTTGAGAGCCAGTCTGTTGCCTAACGAATCAAAACACTGAATTATTCCGCTGATCTATGTTCGCTACATACTTCTGTCTGAGACTGCAATCATTGAAGTCGTTTGTGGTGACGTCAAAATGAGGGGTCTTGTACAAAAGTCATCAGCGATTGGATAATCTCTAACCAAGCAGAGTATCAAAGCCAATGACACATTTTTAAAACTCTGCCTTACCCACGTGTGGTCTGGCTCAACCCATCGGTTTCTGGGACCAATAAGGTTAGAATGTGTTTGCGTCCTAGAAAATCGAGAGGTACTCAGATCCAGACTCATTGTTTAGAAGAAACTAATGTCGGGGGCGTGGTGTAGCATGCGGCTGGAGCAAGGAGCCAACTGGCCGATACTCTGGTGTAGTATGCGGCTCTCCAAAGCCAACTAGCCGGTACTCTGAAGGGATCCCTCCCCGAAGGAGTCTCCCATTTCCCTGGAGAATGGAGCTAGTAGGATGCTTGTGGATGACTTACTTGGAGGATGTTCCTGTTCTCGATCCTACCAACCAGCCATGGAGATATGTGGAATATCTAAAACAGTGTCCTCTGGCAACGGGGGCCTCCTTGGATATGTTAAGCTCGGACAGAGACCAGAAACCGTGTCGCCGCCCTGGATCCGAAGGTACCTACGCCTTCGTCCTCCGTTCTGTCTCCCTCGCCGGTGGCTTCTACCTCGGGTCCAGATCCTCAGAGCCGTGAGGCTGTCTGAGATTCCGGTCCATTCATCATCCACGATGGATACTACAGCTGGCGTGGGCCCATCGGGCCCCACCACCCCTTCAGTCCTAGAGGCGTTTGCAAAACCACTCGAGGCGAAAGAACGGCCGGACCTCCTCAGCCACCTCAGCACCAGCTGTCATTATCTGCAGCTCTATTGTAAGAAACACCTTGGTTCCCAGGGCAAAAACCCTGTGCTATACTGGAGCACGAGTACGGGTCATTAAAAGGCTGCTTCCGACTGTTCTACGACATATGCCGGGAAATTTCGCTGTCGTAATTTGGTCTGACGACATCTGGAGGGCTCAGGAACTTCAGAAAATGTATTAAAAATAACTGATTCTAGCACCGAAAGATTAAAAAAATAAATAAAAGCGGTTAATCATTTCAGGTCCGATGTAATTGGGGCGGCAGGTAGCCTAGTGGTTAGAGTGTTAGGCCCGTAACTGGAAGGTTGCAGGATCGAATCCCCGAGCTGACAAGGTAAAAAATCTGTCGTTCTGCCCCTGAACAAGGCAGTTAACCCACTGTTCCTAGGCCGTCATTGTAAATAAGAATTTGTTCTTAACTGACTTGCCTAGTAAAATAAAGGTTAAATAAAAAATAAAATAAAAAAAAAATAATGCCAGAAGCCTGGTAACATAGTTGGGCCGCGGATGTGAAAGATTCAGCAGGCTACCACTGTCGCGGAGTCATAATGCTGCAACAATATCCTAGGGGACAATGCAAGTAACAATTTATGTCCCTCTAACTGGATTCAGCTCGTCAGTGAGTGATGGAAAGAGCCTAATGTTTCATTGAATTATAACCCAACAGTGGGACAGGGTTTGCACACAGGTAGAGAAATATTGTCACTGGGGGGCACTCATACTTCCAAGGAAGTAAACAAACTCAGCATAACCAGTGAAAGGTATGGTTTTTTTTTTTATTATGAATACTTTACTATGCCATGTGATCACATGCAATGCTCCAGTTAACAGAACAACCCATGATTAGAGTTCATATGGGTACACCAGAAACAGATCACAGATAAAAGATAGCCCGCTATCTTGTTTGCCAACATACTGTAAACACACTTTGGAAGCAGTAGGAAGGGCATGAACATTTTATCAGGATCGCATATGCAGTGATGCTGACTAGTATGTCATTGATCATGTTATGACTCACTAGTCAGCCACATCCGTTACGCTTAGAACGAGTACTGACAAATAGAGAAAGGAAACAATTTTATTATTTATCTACAGTTGAAGTCAGAAGTTTACATACACTTAGGTTGGAGTCATTAAAACTATTTTTTCAACCACTCCACAGATTATGTTAACAAACTAGTTTTGGCAAGTCAGTTAGTACATCTACTTTGTGCATGACAAGTAATTCTTCCAACAATTGTTTACAGATTGTTTCACTATATCACAATTCCAGTGGGTCAGAAGTTTACATACACTCAGTTGACTGGGCCTTTTAAACAGCTTGGAAAATTCAAAAAAAATGATGGCATGGCTTTAGAAGCTTCTGATAGGCTAATTGACATAATTTGAGTCAATTGGAAGTGTACCTGTGGATGTATTTCAAGGCCTACCTTCAAACTCAGTGCCTCTTTGCTCATCAGGTAGGTAGGTACTTTATTGATCACCAGGGGGGAAATAACTTTGTCAAGCAGCTACGAAAAACACAAGGCAGGTGCAAAATGCCAGAACGAAAATACACAAAAGACAGATACGATACATAGTGCGGCAGTATGAAAAAGTATAAAAATACAATAAGTGCAAAAAGCTATAAAAAAGGCATTGCATAGTACGAGTGAATGACTGAATATGTTCAACATAGTGATACAATTATTGCAAGTTGATATCAATAAATAAAAACACTTGCATGGTTAACTATACAGGTCGATGGAAGAGAAATATAATTAAATGTGTGTGTGAAATAATTTAGGGTAATAATAATTCCCTTTAAATACAGTCCTTAGTACAGGGTTTAATTGCAGATAAATGCACATATGATATAAATGCAATAAAAAAATTATTTAAAAAAGATACAAAAAAATCAGCCAAGACCTCAAAATAAATTGTAGACCTCCACAAATCTGGTTCATCCTTGGGAGCAATTTCCAAACGCCTGAAGGTACCACGTTCATCTGTACAAACAAGAGTACGCAAGTATAAACACGTTCTGTCTCCTAGAGATGAACGTACTTTGGTGCGAAAAGGTGAAGATGCTGGAGGTGCTGGAGGAAGCAGGTACAAAAGTACCTATAGCCACAGTAAAACAAGTCCTATATCGACATAACCTGACAGGCCGCTCAGCAAGGAAGAAGCCACTGCTCCAAAACCACCATAAAAAAGCCAAACTACGGTTTGCAACTGACATGGGGACAAAGATTATACTTTTTGGAGAAATGGTCAGATGGTCTGATGAAACAAAAATAGAACTGTTTGGCCATAACGACCATCGTTATGTTTGGAGGAAAAAGGCAAGCGGAAGAACACCATCCCAACCGTGAAGCACTGTGGTGGCAGCATCATGTTGTGGGGGTGCTTTGCTGCAGGAGGGACTGGTGCATTTCACAAAATAGATAGCAACATGAGGAAGGACAATTGTGGATATATTTACATCATTTAGCAGACTCGCTTATCCAGAGCGACTTACATACTTTTTTTTTTTTTTCTTCATACTAGTCCCTCGTGGGAATCGAACCCACAACCATAGCATTGCAAGTGCCATGCTCTACCAACGGAGGTACATATTGAAGCAACATCTCAAGACATCAGTCAGGAAGTTAAAGCTTGGTCGCAAATGGTTCTTCCAAATGGACAATGACCCCAAGCATACTTCCAAAATTGTGGCAAAATGGCTTAAGGACAACAAAGTCAAGGTATTGGAGTGGCCATCACAAAGCCCTGACCTCAATCCTATAGAACATTTGTGGGCAGAACTGAAAACTGCCTGTCCATAATCAGCATTATCTTCACCAGACTGTGGAATTCTATAATAGCACTCAAATGGACAAACATTGAATTGTTTCATTAACCTTCTGACTTGGTCAGAAACACAGGGGGACAGATGTGAGCCACTGATGTGAGCCACTGATGTGAGCCACTGATGTGAGCCACTGATGTGAGCCACTGATGTGAGCCACTGATGTGAGCCACTGCCAAAAGCTATGAAATCTGGTTGACTGAAAATACTTAAGACTTTGTATCCTACTTTGTAGTAATTTGGCAAATATAAAAAAAAAAAGGCCAAATGTCTGTACTTCAAAATACACATTCAAGGTAAATATTGAAGTTATTTAATGTTCATGCTCAGGCTGACCTTACTATGGAATTGTTCAAAAGTAAAAAACACTAAATAGGGTGTCAACTGAGACTTTATCATAGACAGTAGATGTGTTCCACTAGAGACGTGTCACAACAAGCTCTGCTTGGGATAGACCTCGGAATTTATTCCATACAGTCAAATGAGGCATTACCTGAGAACAAGTCTGGCCCCATGTTGGGCCTACAAACCTACTACCATACCCAGTTCAAAGGCACTTCAATCTTATGTCTTGGCCATTCAGAGGATGAATGGGACACATACACAATCCATGTCTTAAGGCTTAAAAATCAATAAGGGATCATAGCCTTCACCTGGATTCACCTGGTCAGTCGATCATGGAAAGAGCAGGGGTTCTTAATGTTTTGTACACGCCGTGTAGTTCAGTACAATGTTCATGACTGTTGCAATGCCAACTACCTCAAACTTATCAACAAAAGAACTGCTCGTTGATTTCCGGAGGAAGACCGAGTGAGCCACCTAGTCCTGGAGAGAGCCGAGAGCATCTTGGAACCATCGTGGACAGCACACTCTTAACGCAAACACTCAGAACATCAACCAACAAATGCCAACCGACTACCATTACACACCATTCAGAAAGTATTCAGACCCCTTGACTTTTTCCTAATTGTTACGTTAAAGCTTTATTCTAAAATGTATTCAATTGTTTTATTTTACCCTCAATCTATACACGATACCCCATAATGACAAGGCAAAAACTTTTTTCTAAATGTTATAAATATCACATTTACATAAATATTCAGACCCTTTACTCAGTACTTTGTTGAAGCACCTTTGACAGTGATTACAGCCTCAAGTCTTCTAGGGTATGACGCTACAAGCTTGGCACACCTGTATTTGGAGTTTCTCCCATTCTTCTCTGCAAATCCTCTCAAGCTCTGTCAGGTTGGATGGGGAGCGTTGCCAAGCTATTTTCAGGTCTCTCCAGAGATGTTTAATTGGGTTCAAGTCCGGGCTCTGGCTGGGCCACTCAAGGACATTCAGAGACTTGTCACGAAGCCACTCCTGCGTTCGTTGTCTTGGCTGTGTGCTTAGGGTCGTTCTCCTGTTGAAAGGTGAACCTTTACCCCAGTCTGAGGTCCTGAGTACTCTGGAGCAGGTTTTCATCAAGGATTCCTCTGTACATCTTTCCCTTGATCATGACTAGTCTCCCAGTCCCTGCCACTAAAAAACATCCCCACAGCATGATGCTGCCACCACCACGCTTCACCGTAGGGATGACGCCAGGTTTCCTCCAGACGTGACATTTGGCATTCAGGCCAGTGTGTTCAATCTTGGTTTCATCAGACCAGACAATCTTGTTTCTAATGGTATGAGAGTCTTCAGGTGCCTTTTGGCAAACTCGGGCTGTCATGTGCCTTTTACTGAGGAGTGGCTTCCATCACTACCATAAAAGGCCATATTGGTAGAGTGCTGCAGGGATGGTTGTCTTTCTAGAAGGTCCTCCCATCTCCACAGAGGAATGGAAACAGGAAGCACCTGGAACACATGGTCATACGTCGATCCAGAGCATTCCAAACATGCTCAAAATGGGTGACATGTCTGGTGAGTATGCAAGCTATTTTCAGCTTCCAGGAATTGTGTACAGATCCTTGCAACATGTGGTTGTGCATTATCATGGTGATGACGGCAGATGAATGGCACGACAATGGGCCTCAGGATCTCGTCACAGTATCTCTGCATTCAAATAGCCATCAATAAAATACAATTGTTCCTTGTTGGAGGTGGCTTATGGCAGAGAAGTGAATAAAAATGGCACAGTGTAATGATCATGCTGTTTAATAATCTTATTGATAATGCCACGTGTCAGGTAGATGGATTATCTTGGCAAAGCAGAAATGCTCACTAACCAAAAGTATGTGGACACCTGCTCGTCGAACATCTCATTCCAAAATCATGGGCATCGACTAGTAGTTGGTCCCCCCTTTGCTGCTATTACAGCCTCCACTCTTCTGGGAAGGTTTCCACTAGATGTTGGAACATTGCTGCGGGGACTCGCTTCCGTTCAGCCACAAGAGCATTAGTAAGGTCGGGCACGCTTAGGCCTGGCTCGCAGTCTGCGTTCCATTTCATCCCAAAGGAGTTCAATGGGGTTGAGGTCAGGGCTCTGTGCATTAGGGATAGGCACGATTACTCGAATATCCTAAATGAAGTTAAGTATTCGAAACAAGGATTCGAATACTATGACGGTAGTGAAGGATAAAAAATAAATTTAAAAAATCTGAAAATGTAATATGAAGTTAAGTGTTCCATGTGTCACGTATTATAAGAGTTGTGACGTTTTAAGTTATTTAATAAATAATAAGCAGGAAAGGACGGCCATTCTGCGTTCTGCTGCAGTCTATCATTTGGCGCTCAAAACCGGGAAAAACGGAAATCAAGCGTAGCAAGGTGTGGAGGTATTTCGATCTGTTGACAACCAAACAAACGTTAAATATGCAATGTCAAGCTAGTGTACCACAAGTCTACCACTTAAATGCAAAACCACGAGGTTGAAGCATAAGGACCAACAAACGCAGCCCCGCATCACCTCATTTTCTACCTTGAAGCGAAGCCGTGACCCGGTAAGAAGCAGCACATCACGCAGTTGATCACCACAACGATAACAGAAGACATGCTACCTCGGAGCTTTGTTAACGGCTTTAATCTGCCGTTGTTCGCCGTAGCCTCTATAAGATCCCAGTTCCAAGGATTGATCTCTGCAAATTAATAGGTTATAATTCTACATGTGTATCTTTCGTTTTTATAAAGGATATTAAAGGTTAGCCTACATAATGTGTTTAATTTTGTTCAATGTACGTTTTTATTTAACTAAATCGTAGGCTAGGCGTTATTGCACTCCGTTTAAGAGCCAACTTCTGAAGACCAGCATTTTTCAAGTTCAATGTCTTTTCGTCATGTTCAATAAATGTATCTTTCATTTGTGTTGTTTATTTAACTGTTATTTATTCTAATAGCTTAAGTCACAGTTCTTGTCACTGAACGCGTTGCGTCATGTCAGGCTAATTACATCATGGAACGGCAGCAGCATTAAAACATTTGAATATTCGAAAAAATATTGGATATTATTATTCTAATAGTGGAATCATTTCAAATGCCGATCCCTACTGTGCAGGCCAGTAAAGTTCTTCCACACGGATCTTGACAAACCATTTCTGTATGGACCTAGTTTTGTGCACAGGGGCATTGTCATGCTGAAACAGGAAAGGGCCTTCCCTGTAGCGTTAAGATTTCCCTTCACTGGAACTAAGGGGCCTAGTCCGAACCATGAAAAAACAGCCCCAGACCATTATTCCTGCTCCACCAAACTTTACAGTTGGTACTATGCATTTCGGGCAGGTAGTGTTCTCCTGGCATCCGCCAAATCCAGATTTGTCCGTCGGGCTGCCAGATGGTTAAGCGTAATTTATCACTTCAGAGAACGCGTTTCCACTGCTCCAGAGTCCAATGGAGGCGGGTTTTACACCACTAGCAGATGCTTGGCATTCCGCATGGTGATCTCAGGCTTGTGTGCGGCAGCTCAGCCATGGAAACCCATTTCATGAAGCTCCCGACTAACAGTTCTTGTGCTGACGTTGCTTCCAGAGGCAGTTTGGAACGCGGTAGTGAGTGTTGCAACCGAGGAGAGATTTTAATGCACTACGCGCTTCAGCAGTCACGTCCTAAGACCTTGTGTGACCTAGCACTTCGCGGCTCAGCAGTTGTTCCTAGACGTTTCCATTTCACAATAACAGCACATACAGTTGACCAGGGCAGCTCTAGCAGGGCAGAAATTTGACGAACTGATTTGTTGAAAAGGTGGCATCCTATGACTGTGCCACGTTGAAAGTCACTGAGCTCTTCAGTAAGGCCATTCTACTGCCAATGTTTGTCTATGGAGATTGCATGGCTGTGTGCTCGATTTTATACACCCGTCAGCAACGTTGACCTCTGAAATGAGATCAAGGGGCCTACTGTCGAGTAAGAATAAGAGCAAGGCATCGAGCTGTGGGACAGATGCAGGCCCAATATACGGTTGGACAGTAGGCTGCAGGCTTTGAATATGTAAATGTGTGACTTTCCAGGTACTGCATGTAATAGTGTATTTGTATGTTGACATCATGAAAATATTTTTTATTTAAATGGACAAAGTATATCTTACAGTAGAGTTCAATACAGTACATGGAGAATGACATTCATAACCACAATTATGCATTTCTTGTGCATCAGGGACCTGGTTTGAAATTCAGTTACCGGGTGTAAATCAAGTCAGTATCATGTCATAGCTGACACCTTTCTGCAGACATCGTTGGATCTTAACTCGGAGCAGATATTTGTGTTAAACGTGGACACAAACAGAGAGAGGTTTTAGCTACATTGTGTTACCAAACTTTGCATATACACGGTTCTCCCAGTAAATTCGTTTTTTTGTCAAATGTCCAAGTCAACGCAATTCCATTATTGTGGAATTGCCCTGGTCACCATTGAAATTGTGTTTTCCAATTACTACCACAAAGATAATTACTCCATGTCCATTCCTTTATCTATATTTCAATAGGTTTTCTATGGAGGATTGACAGTCTAATTTACAATCGATAGGTATTCCCACTCAAGTTACTCTGATGTGTTGACCTCCAACCATCTTTGTGGAACCATTTGAAAGTTGAAATGTCCATTTTATTAAAAAAAAAAAAAAAAAAGGGAAAAAAAAATCAGCCAAAACACGTCACCCACACTGTATTCAAAAGCATGTTACGTCTCATCTAATGGTAGGCACAACCAAAACAGACGGGGTCAACTTTCAGCACCTTTATCTGTTAAATGGTTTTGGCATTCAGGTCCAAAAAGTAACTTCCTACAAATTACACATACATCTCAACGTAAGTACTACTAATAGAGTTGGTAGCTGCCTTTTTCCAACAATACTTTTTCCATCTTTGTCACTAAACCAGTGGTCCTGTCCCAAATGGCACCCTACCCCCATAGTGCCCTATAGGCCCTGGTCAAAAGTAGTGCACTGTATAGAGAATAGGGTACCATTTGAGACGCATCCAGTGTGATAAACCCCAGCTGCTGGGCTGGGGCGATAAAGAAGTTTAAATCCTCCATTGCGATGTAATGCAAGTGAAGTATAGGAAGCTTCAGGTTTAAAAGGATTACATTTGACTAAGCAAAAACCATTAGCACCTAAATAGTTGTGCGTCAGACCGTCTGTGGGGTTTTACTGCATTTTGTTATGGGTTGTAGTGTTTCCCCTATATATAACATTATTTTTATAATGTAGATGTGAACTCCCCCCCCCCCCCCAATATTAGGCCTAAATGCAGCGATGGATCAGATTTACATAAACCTCTGCTAAATCCTGAAGCCTACAAAATGACTACAAACAGTCATGTAGGGCTAGTAATACATATTTATGCAAGAATGCAAGTTAAACACTTTGGTCAATGGAATGGACCAAGGAGAAAGTGGGTTACAACCAATAACGCCTCATTAAACATGAGAGTGAGTAGTGTGGAGAAGACCTTGGACCAATTGTTTAGCTCTTGTTATTTCAACAGAGACCTAACAGTGGAATGTTTTTATCCTCAGAGAGGCTGCTATTGAGGGCAGTCCCTGTTCCTATTGGTCGAGAGAGAGAAAGGGGGTGTAAGAGCGCACGAGATAGAGGGAAATAAAATAAAAACATTGGGGACGAGCAAGCACAAAAGAGAGACGAGAAAGCGAAAGCATATTAACTGAGACTATGGTCTACATGGTCACAGAGAATAAGGATATTAACTGAGACTACTATGGTCTACATGGTCACAATAAGGATATTAATTAAGACTACATGGTCACATAGAATAAGGATATTAACTGAGACTACTATGGTCACAGAGAATAAGGATATTAACTGAGACTACTATGGTCACAGAGAATAATTCTACAATCTGCATAGAGGTTTTCCCACCAAGGTGTTTCCAGCAAACTGACTTGTTGCAAATACAAATCAGTATGTGATGATGTAGTGAACACAAAATGTACTTTTTGCTTAAAGTGGAACTGACAGCGTTTTAGCAACATGAAAACCTGTTCATATACACCCCCAGGAAGAATGAGACTTCAAAGGCATTTTTATAGTTTCATAAATGTATATAGAATGTTTAGGAATTACATATCATATGGAATTTGTGAAAATTCTAACACAATATAGAGCGGTAAAACATCAGTGCGTTTGGATAATTAAGACACTGCAGTACCGGTGCGCCATAGCCAATCAGAGCTACAGTAGGCCTATACGCAAATAAGCCATTTACCATCATTCACTTTGAACTGGAATGTGTTTACAGGAAGTAGCAACAGTGCAACCTTTGAACATATTTGTCAACACACCTGAATAGATTTCTGCAAATACCACGGGAGTCCTCTAACATTTGGGAACTTTACAGTTCTATCAACCATGAAAAGGCAGTCTCTCTCCTGCCTATGCACATCATCAACAAGATCAATAACTAATGCTAGCCAGAGCGAGCGACTAATGCTAGCCAGAGCGAGCGACTAATGCTAGCCAGAGCGACTAATGCTAGCCAGAGCGACTAATGCTAGCCAGAGCGACTAATGCTAGCCAGAGCGACTAATGCTAGCCAGAGCGACTAATGCTAGCCAGAGCGACTAATGCTAGCCAGAGCGACTAATGCTAGCCAGAGCGACTAATGCTAGCCAGAGCGACTAATGCTAGCCAGAGCGACTAATGCTAGCCAGAGCGACTAATGCTAGCCAGAGCGACTAATGCTAGCCAGAGCGACTAATGCTAGCCAGAGCGACTAATGCTAGCCAGAGCGACTAATGCTAGCCAGAGCGACTAATGCTAGCCAGAGCGACTAATGCTAGCCAGAGCGACTAATGCTAGCCAGAGCGACTAATGCTAGCCAGAGCGACTAATGCTAGCCAGAGCGACTAATGCTAGCCAGAGCGACTAATGCTAGCCAGAGCGAGATAGGCTAAAATCAAAGGAGGGAACACTAGATAAACACAATCTTTTGCCCGTCAAAATTGCATTGATAAACGATGGGTAACAGTAGCCTGCTCGTCCTTCTGCAGTTTGCCTGCTTGTCCCAACCCACATTCTGACCACTGAATGGCCAACCTGCCAAATACATTTGACTGACAACAAAGAGATATGCTAACTGTGGATAACAGTCCTTAATGTTGAGCATAGCTAGCAAAATGATTCACATTTCTTGCTAGCTAAACAAACACCTGCATCTCTAGCTGTAGCCAGTGAAACACAATCAGGGGAAAAGGTCAGTCACTCACCCACTCTTTCAATGATATGATATGACATCCTCCCAGCAGCTAGCCAGCTATCTAGCGTTAGGCTCTTCGTTTTTAACTTGCTAAATAAATAGCTTGATACATAAGTAGATACAGTAGCCCAGGGATGTCAAACTCAATCTGCACACAAATTAGCAGGCCAGACATAGCCTATTTGTTTTTTTGTATTTTACACGTGCAACTGCGACCCAAACAGACCATTGTTTTATTTGGGAAAGAATGTGACCCTTTAGGCTGCTGTACATACTGTTGAAGTCGGAAGTTGATATACACTTAAGTCATTAAAACTCACTTTTCAACCACTCCACAGATTTCATGTTAACAAACTATAGTTTTGGCAAGTCAGTTAGGACATTACTTTGTGCATGACACGTAATTATTCCAACAATTGTTTACAGACAGATTATTTCACAATTTCAGTGGGTCAGACATTTATATACACTAAGTTGACTGCCTTTAAACAGCTTGAAAAATTCCAGAAAACGATGTCATGGCTTTAGAAGCTTCTGGTAGGCTAATTGACATCATATGAGTCAATCGGAGGTGTACCTGTGGATGTATTTCAAGGCCTACCTTCAAACTCAGTGCCTCTTTGCGCGACATCATGGGAAAATCAAAAGAATTGCCAAGACCTCAGAAACATTGTAGACCTCAACAAGTCTGGTTCATACTTGGGAGCAATTTCCAAACACCTGAAGGTACGATGTTCATCTGTACAAACAATAGTACGCAAGTATAAACACCGTGGGACCACGCAGCCGTCATACCGCTCAGGAAGGAGACGCGCTCTGTCTCCTAGAGATTAATGTACATTGGTGCGAAAAGTGCAAATCAATCCCAGAACAACAGCAAAGGACCTATAAAGTCCTATATAGACATAACCTGAAAGGCCACTCAGCAAGGAAGAAGCCACTGCTCCAAAACCACCATAAAAAAAGCCAGACTACATTATGCAACTGCACATGGGGTCTGATGAAACAAAAATAGAACTGTTTGGCCAGAATGACCATCGTTATGTTTGGAGGAAAAAGGGGTATGCTTGCAAGCTGAAGAACACCATCCCAACTGTGAAGCACAGGGGTGGCAGCATCATGTTGTGGGGGTGCTTTGCTGCAGGAGGGTCTGGTGCACTTCACAAAATAGATGGCATCATGAGGAAGGAACATTATGTTGATATATTGAAGCAACATCTCAAGGCATCAGTCAGGAAGTTAAAGCTTGGTCGCTAATGGGTCTTCCAAATGGACAATGACCCCAAGCATACTTCCAAAGTTGTGGCAAAATGGCTTAAGGACAACAAAGTCAAGGTATTGGAGTTGCCATCACAAAGCCCTGACCTCAATCCTATAGAAAATGTTTGGGCAGAACTGAAAAAGTTCAGTCAGGAGGAATGGGCCACAATTCACCCAACTTATTGTGGGAAGCTTGTGGAAGGCTACCCGAAATGTTTGACCAAAGTTAAACAATTTAAAGGCAATGCTACCAAATACTAATCGAGTGTGTGTAAACTTCTGACCCACTGGGAATGTGATGAAAGAAATAAAAGCTGAAATAAATCAGTCTGACATTTCACATTCTTAAAATAAAGTGGTGACCCTAACTGACCTAAAACAGGGAATTTTACTTGGATTAAATGTCAGGAATTGTGAAAAACTGAGTTTATGTATTTGGCTAAGGTGTAGTGTAGGCAGGCTGTGCGGGTAAACTAGTCTACAAGAGATTATTTTGCATAAGAACAAGAATATTTGTATTTGTCAAACGGCAGTACAGCATCGATCATGTCACCAGAATAAGAACCTCGATAATTATATCACTTTCACCAAGTTCATCATAGCTTATTTAATCTATATCCTAATAAACTGCATAGTTTCTGAGTTGGAGTGGGAGGACCACACACACGCACCATGTCATTGCATAATGAATTATACCTACACAAAAATAACCCACCATGCCGAACGAACAAATTCTCTGTCTGCATTTATAAAATCGTACCAAAACATATTGTTTCCATCACAGCTGTCATGGTTCTTTTGTTATACGGTATGACTTTTTAAAATCACATAAAAACTGTGGCTGGAAACGTGATTAGTGTCATAAAATAATATTAATTAAGACTACAACGGTATACAAGGCTTTTAACTTAAGAGTCCCTAGTCTTAGGTTGTCCCAAAAGGCACCCCACTCCCTAAATAGTGAAATATTTTGAGAAGAGAACTATCGACCCTGGTCAAAAGTAGTGGACTATATAGGGAATAGGGAGGCATGTGGGACGAGGCCCTATTCTGTGCTGCTGTAGTGTTTTTCTTCTCGTTGTCTGACTGACTCACCATGAAACGGATTTGGAAAACAACCCACTTCTATACAGTTACATTTTCAAGTGGGTGAATAAGACCTGTAATCTGACTGATTCAAAGTTGCCTCCGATTTTACAGTTATTCCTCAGCCTTTTAGGACTACCAGAGATAAAAGGAGACAGCAAACACTCTCCTTCCTTTCCAAACTTCACAGAAATCTCTCAAACTCACAAGTAATCTGAAGCAATCAATAGAAGAGCAGAGAATGCTATAGATTTAGGCCTCGTTTTCGATGGCATAATGATCTGAAAACAAGCTGTTGGTTCATTTTCTCCATACGTTAGAGCTGAGGTTGGGTTGGAGCTGGTAAAACCATTTGGATCAGAAGGGGGGGGGCTAGAAGGGAAAAAGTAACCAATAGTGATGGGGGAGAAGAAAAGTATGCATTTATTTTAGGTTGTTGCTTTGTAGCACCTACAGATGAAACAATAGTGTCTTAATGGTAAGGCTAAAATGACACAAATGTTCAAACTTCAATTAATTATATCAATAATTTTTCAAGATACAAAATGTCAAATATATGTCAACAACCCTTCCTCCAAATGACCCTTCTATAGATTAAATTGTGAAAATCATGGTCCTGTTTTGTTCTAGTTTCATGAGGAATCACCCAGACTTTCCCGGTCAGGTGAAAGAGTGAGGGCTTTCCCGGTCAGGTGAAAGAGTAAGGGCTTTCCCGGTCAGGTGAAAGAGTGAGGGCTTTCCCGGTCAGGTGAAAGAGTGAGGGCTTTCGCTCTGTCACTCATTCTCCTTTAAATGTGGGGGGAAACATCCTGTCCTGTTGTTGATGTTTTGATGACAGCTAGACATAAAGCAGGTCCATCTTTACTAAGCCCTTCAGTTACCTCTCTCTCTCTCTCTCCCTCTCTCCCTCTCTCCCTCTCTCCCTCACCACCCTCTCTATCCACTTCTTTCTCCCCCTCTATATATAAAAAATGTCTACCCCTCCCTCTCCATCCCCCTCTCTCCAGCAGCACTCTATTGGTCTTCACCTCATCCACCCATTCCTGCTTATCACATGGTTACCATGGAGACAGTGATATGCAGCTCATGGTTTTTATTAACCCCCCCCCCCCCCCTTTACTCCAAATTCTGGGATTTGACTCCAACCAGGACTTCTGAAAAATCGGAGAAAAGTTTCCGTAAAGTTGCAAGTTTCTGGAATGTTGCAACCTTACCCAAGACCCAATGTCCATATTCTTATATTGTTTTACTTCTTATTGTTGTTGCATTGTCAAGGAGGAGCCTGCAAGTAAACATTTCAATTTGGATGATATACACACACACACACACACACAATGTGTATCATGTACATACGACTAATAATACATGTTGGTTTTCCCAATAGCATTATAACACAAACATAAAACTGCCTTTTAGCCTACCAGTGATAAAGGAGACAGCAAAGTAACATGCCTTCCTAATCAAACTTGTCCTTGTTAAATTGAGAGTTTGCTCATTGGCTGCTGCATGGCCAACTTTCCCCCAAAAAAGTAACCTGAGGGTTTACTTTCCAAACATCCTCTAGTAATGGATGGGGGAGGGGTGAAGACAACACAGAACTGTATTAAGATTTATGCAATGTTATCAACCAGGGAACCAAGACTAGATAGCTCTATTTAAAACCTGAAAGTGAAGTGAGATTCAAGGAACAGTTAATTCTATATTGAGTCATGATACATTCATATAATTGAACATAAATCTAGTGGTCAGAGCGTTGGGCCAGTAACTGAAAGGTCGCTGGATCGAATCCCAGAGCAGACAATGTAAAAACCTGTCAATGTGTCCTTGAGCAAGGCACTTAACCCTAATTTGCTCCAGGGACTGACCCTGTAGGTAGGTCGTCATTGTAAATAAGAATTCTTAACTGACTTGCCTAGTTGGCTTCTAATGCAACTTTGTGAGCATTTTTTTTGGAATGATGATTCATATTATGAAGTTCATAAACCAAGAAGGCATTCGACCATTTAGGTTAAAATCGAAACACTGTTACAATGTACACAGGGTAACGTAGCAGTTGGTTCAGCTGGCTCCTTCAGGGCTGAAACGGGGGTTTTCTTGGTCCATCCTGTGGCATCTCGTGCTACAGCATTTTTCCCTCGAGCGATACCTTCCTTTAACAACATTGTTGCAACACACATTCCATGTTACACTCAAACCACATATGGTGAAGTTTCCACTAAAATGCACCAACTATTTAACCTTTTTTTTTTTTTTTTTAAAGACAACGAAAAGCAACAGACTAATTTATAAAAAGGGTGTTTCCGCACATTCCTGTGTGAAAAACGTTGGCTTTAGCCCCATGATAACATGGCTAGAACACTGGCCCCGTTTCGTTTGTGAACAGGCGGAGTAGTGCTAGCCGCTTAGCACGTCCATAAACTTTTACGCTAAATAAACTTTCTAAGAAACCCCACCAATTTGAAAAGAAACTAAATGTGTCAACTTACCGAACAATGGATGACACTAAAGCGCTTGAAGTAAAAATGTTCGCCCTCCGACTGTCCTACAGAAGCGCAAACAAACGACACCGAACGTCATCGCATCCACAATGGAACATCTTAAAGTTGACTGCTGCCGCGAGACGGTCGAAAAGGAGGATGCAACAGGTTAATGTCCTCGCGATAACGCATTCGATCAACACAAATAGTCGTTAAAGAGCATGTGGTTAAAAGCAACAAAACCCTGCGTTGAAAAAAAATACTTTTAAACAGTCGTGGCGGGTTTGTCTGTCAATCCTCCGCTTGTTCGGCGCAGCCCAGTAACCATTAGTGCTTATGAGCGTTTTCCTTCTCCAGTCCCCTCCCTTTGCCCATCTAGTAGTGTCGGACTGGGAGTAACCAGACGCCATATTCACACTGTTCATTGGCTCTTTGCAGGGGGACCGTCTTCGTCATATAAGCATCTCTATAGTTACACTCAGTCGGGAGGAAAAGACTGTACAGTAGTCTAAGGCTACTAATGTTGATATAGGTGTAGTCGTCCTCTTTTGGTATTGTGTCAAATCTTTCCAAGGTTTTCCATATGTCGTTTTCTTGGGATAGGGGGTAGCCATTCGTGGTGGGTATTATTGAACAGTGGTATACAGTATATTTTCACAAAAATGGACAATGGAGCAGGCCTATGTATTCTATTCTATTCTATTCTAGGGTCTGAGTAATTAACAATAGCTGGACCCTTGTAACAACAAACACCTAAGTAACAAAAGTAAAGTTATGGTGCGTTCAAACTCTCTCCCTCCCCTCCAATGTCTAGTGTGGATATACCAACATCCCACCTTCAGTTAGCCTTCCACAGGCACACACACACACACACACACACAGTTAATTTCGCATCCAAAATGCACAAAAACTACCAAAACACTTCCAACATGTCAAATCAACTCATTCTTCCATAACACTAGCAAAGGTTGTCCACCCAACAAGCACACTTTGTCACTCATGAAACAATGACCTAAAAAAAAACACTAACAACAGGTAGCATCGCACAATGTTTTATTTTGTAAAATGTCTTTACAAAACCATATGTTACAGGAATGAATCAGACATAATGCAATATGCTTCAATATGTTTTATGTCATTTTTTTAGCTAAATACAATAATTTGTATACACACCATCTACCGATACAGATACAGTAGCAATGCTATACAACCCTGTCTTCTGCATTTGGCCACAGGTTCTCACCCACATCACATCTTATGTCATCTTGGGCAATACACCTAGGAAATAATATTTTGGCATGCCTGGTCCATACCTGGCAATCCTCTGATATGATATGTCCAGGCATCCAGCATTCATTGCGTCAAGGAGGGACATTTGATCATGTGGACGGTGGTCATAAACCTTCCACCTTCATGAGGAAAATAATTCCTCTATAGGGTTGAGGAATGGAGAGTAAGGTGGGAGGAAAAGTGACACCATCCTGGGATGGGTTGCAAACCACTCTGACTGCACGGGAGTGGTGAAATGCCACATTGTCCCATATAATTCCAAACGTTGGCCGATTTCGCCTCACTGCAACCCTTTTCTCACCTGGCACAACCCTTCCAAAAAGGTCATCCAGGAATTAAATGAGACGCTCAGTGTTGTATGGCGCAATTAGTGGTTTGTGTAACAGCAATCCATCAGAGGATATTGCTGCACACATTGTGATGTTAGCATCCCTTTGGCCCGGGACATCCACTGTGGCTCTTTTCCCAAATCACATTCCTTCCTCGCCACCGTGTTTTGGCCAAGTTGAAACCAGCCTCATCCACAAATATAAATATGTGGGGTGTTTGCCTGGCTTCAATCTCCATGACTCTCTAAAATAAATCCTCAAGGCAACATAAGAGTTAGGCTATTACGGTAGTTTACATTATACCTAAAAACATGCCATTGTGTGCCTCTGCCCTCTTTGGTTTTGTTCAAAACCAGTTCTGTATTTTATAGTCATCTTATCTGGACATATTGGTTCCTGAGTTGCTTGACTCGTTCAGAGTTCCTCTCAAAGGGGACAGTGTACAACTGCTTCATCCTGACTTGATGTTGTTTCAGGACTCTTTTTTATGCTTACATTGTGAATATTTCCAAATGTAATGTTGTCAACACTCTGTTATGCTATTGTTTCTGATGACCATATCAACGATTGCAGTTTCCTGCACAGCAGTGAAAATCCTGCCTCTCCCGCCTGTGGGAAGTAACCGTTGGTAACCGCTGGGTCCTAAGCAGAAATTCAAACATAATTACGCACAAGTGGGTTTGGAGGATTTGCTCAATTTACTTCTGTAATGTGCAGTTCGGTCAGATGCCCTTGCAGAATGATCATCTTGCCTGTTGTTTTGCCGGAAATGTCTCACAATAGATGCCACTGTTGAGCGTTCAGACCAGCCTCTCTCATTTATAGACAATGATTTATTACATGATCAATTATAGTAGCCCTAATCTCATCTGAGACTACAGCTCTTGATCTTCCTCTCAGTCTTCTTCCACCATGCACACGTACTCCTCTCCCTCTCCCTCTTCCTCTCCCAGCCACTCTTCTTCCTCTGTCAGCCACTTCTCTATCTCTGTCTGCGTCAATGTTTACATTACAGTACAGCATTATTCCTAAAATGTCCCCTTTTGTATATATGGTAATGAAATTGAAAGAATAACACCTGGGTAGGTGTTCAGCTACAATGGGAATCAGCTGTGGTTGGTCTAATTGTTTTGATAGTATTTCATTTTTTAGATTTTGAATATATTTCAATACGGTATTACTGTAGAAATGTAGCAAATTGCTGTTTTATTAAATTTTGTGTTATGTTTTGAACTTAAGTTTAACAGTTTTGAAAAGAGTATGTTAACATGTGCAAATTGGCCTGTAGGTACATCAAGTTTTGCTGGTGGTTGTGTCTGAGTGAGAAAATAATTCATGAAATGTGAAAGATGTAGTCATTGAATGCCTTTTGTGCCAAAGCATTGAAAAAGAATCTACAGTTTAGCCCACATAGACTGCTGTTGTTCTCACTGTGTGAAGAGTTTTGAAAAAGTGACCTATGTATTGAGAAATGGGTCCTAGCGATTGTAAATAACTATAAACCTCTACATTTCTCTTTCAGAAACATTATCCAGAGCAGCAGAAAGTTAGCTATTTCCAAGCAGACCACAAAAGGTTTGTTTCAAGACATTTTTCCCACAAGGTTTAAGTTAAGTTAGAGCACAGCAAATAGGCTAAGTGATTACATACTGTACTGTACTGTGCTATGCTGTAATCCAACATAATCCAACTTTTTATTTATCTGCACTGTAAACTATTTGTAATTATTGACCACATTACATTATGATGATTCATGTTTTTTATTTTAATGAGAGAATATCATACCCACAAGGGATGGAAGCAGGCTAGGCTATTTTAAATCATATGTTGTTAGAACCTGTGGACCGAAGGGAAAGCATTTACCAGCAGTGCCCATAGAACAAGCTCATTAAACCCCTTAATGACATGCATGACAGACAATGTAGGAGGAGGAGTTGGAGGAGGAGTTGGAGGAGGAGAGGAGAGAACATGTCATGGTACAGTCTATTGGTAATTGGTCATCTGAGATTCACAGATGTATCTTTTGATAACATCATACATTTCAAGAGGTAGCACAAAACTTTTACCAACTTAAATATAGGTATATTCAACATATTATCAGAAGCATAAACAATATTGTATTGTATGAATATACCCTATATAAATTAGAATTTGTTCTTAACTGACTAGCCTAGTTAAATAAAAGTTATATATATATATATATATATATATATATATATATTAGACCATATATATATATATATATATATATATATATATATATATATATATATATATATATATATATATATATATATGTATATATATATATATGTCCATCAAAATATCTACAACAAAAAATAGCAAGTATGAGCACTGCCACATCAACTATTTTGTTTGGAAATCTGATGCCATCCATCCAGTCAGTCAGTCAGGAAGTAATTCAGCATCAAGCACTTCCTCAGTTTGCACTTGGCTGGCCGTTTCTAACTCATTATTTGCCCTCTAGTGTTTTTTAAAATCATTGCAAGCAGGATGTGATAACGGACTTGGTGCATATTCTGCTCAATGAGGCCTACTTCCTTCACACATCTGGGAGGGATATCTTTCAGGAATGTGTGAATTGTACAGACACAAAGAGGTCATATTGACTTATTACTATCTGGTTTGTAAATGTGTGTGTGTGATATGTGTGTGTCTGATATACAGGTCTGATATACAGGTCTGATATACAGGTCTGATATACAGGTCTGATATACAGGTCTAATATACAGGTCTGATATACAGGTCTAATATCTAATATACAGGTCTGATATACAGGTCTGATATACAGGTCTGATATACAGGTCTGATATACAGGTCTGATATACAGGTCTGATATACAGGTCTAATATCTAATATACAGGTCTAATATACAGGTCTGATATACAGGTCTGATAGACAGGTCTGATATACAGGTCTGATAGACAGGTCTAATATCTAATATTCAGATCTGATATACAGGTCTGATAGACAGGTCTAATATCTAATATACAGGTCTGATATACAGGTCTGATATACAGGTCTGATATACAGGTCTAATATACAGGTCTGATATACAGGTCTGATATACAGGTCTGATATACAGGTCTGATATACAGGTCTAATATACAGGTCTGATATACAGGTCTGATATACAGGTCTGATATACAGGTCTAATATACAGGTCTGATATACAGGTCTAATATACAGGTCTGATATACAGGTCTGATATACAGGTCTGATATACAGGTCTGATATACAGGTCTGATAGACAGGTCTAATATCTAATATACAGGTCTGATATACAGGTCTGATATACAGGTCTAATATACAGGTCTGATATACAGGTCTGATATACAGGTCTGATATACAGGTCCAGTGGCAATTTTAATTTCGATTAAGACATTAATTGGGCTCCCAAGTGGCGCAGTGGTCTAAGACACTGCATCTCAGTCACTACAGACAATCTGGTTTGAATCCAGACTGTATCACAACCAGCCGTGATTGGGAGTCCCATAGGGCGGCGCACAATTGGCTCAGCATTGTCCGAGTTTGGCCTCTGTAGGTCGTCATTGTAAATAAGAATTTGTTCTTAACTGACTTGCCTAGTTAAATAAAGGTTAAATACAATTTAAAAAGTTTGTTTATTCCCGACTTCCCAGTTGCAATGCTTGCAGTTAGCCACTGATTCCTTCCAAACCACTCATTTTTGAATTTGTGATTTCCAACTTGTTGTGTAATGTTTATGTTCAATGGCCAATGAGCACCGATACGTAATATCTCTAATTTCTCTTCATTATTTCTCTTCATATGACAATGATTTAAAAGGATTTGCCAGTAGTTATCTCTAGTTATCTCTAGATATCTCTAGTTATCTCCAGTAGTAGATTGTCAACTTGATTCATGATGAAAACTGCGAGCTAAGATTTTGAAGGTAAGATGTTGACATGATCAGTCCAATCAAAGCTACTGTACATATAATGTGATTTGATGTAATTTTATCTGTGGCCAATGACCTTGAGCCTTCTTGGAAGTGCACTTATAATGTAACTCTATGGCAGGACCCAAAGGGCACAATGCTGGCTTGCTCCACCACCACAGAAAGCACTGAGCTAGGCTGAAACACCTGTATTTTGGAGCTGCCTTACTAAAGAAAACAAAAAAGAAACCATGTTTGTATGCGGCTTTATTAACTCAATTATATATATATCCGTTTACTTTGTTTGCAAACTGATATGTGACATGTATTAATGCCAAAATAACATGCAAAACTGGCAAGCTGACATACAGGTCTGACCAAAGGACAGCAGACTCAGCAGGACAGATTTATAGAACAATTGTAAGATATGGTGGTCGACATTAATATGGTTCAGTTTGCGTCAAAAAAAACAACAACATTCTCTGTTGCACAGTCATTGAATTTGAGCTGTGGAGTGTGTTTTACATCCATTATCTGAAGCCTACAATATGTGTTCATTCTTAAATGTTTATAGAATCAAAAAGGAAAGCTGTGTGTGTGTGTGTGTGGACTGATGAGCGAGGCCTACTGATATGGCCATGCTCAGAGGGAGGACGGTGCAGGATCAGAGAGAAAGGGAAAGAGAGCCTTCTCTCCTCCATACCCACCCCTCCCAGCCAGGCCCTCCTATGTGCACTGGGCTTTGACGTCACATGTGCTCCTTTTAGTTGCCATAGCAACTTATTTCCCTAAACCCCTTCTGTTTTCTCGCCCTCCTCTCCTCTGGTAGGTCCACAATGGTTGTACAGCCAGCATCTTGCAGCACAATGGTTGCAAGACGGTGAACGGGGAGTGATTCAGCATTGCGTTCTCGATTCCTACTGTACTCTTCATCCATCGCTGTTTTTTTCTCTCCCTTTCTAGTTATCTCCATCTTCACGTTTATTCTTCTTTCGCGTGTAAGGTCGTTAAATGTGTCCCGTCGGAATGTTTTGAAGAGAACCGTCACCGGACAAGGATCGTCGTCAGCTGGCACGGAATGGTAGGTCTGCGTGGTGTGGGCGGGAGCGGTGCGGTGGAACGGTGATGTTAATGCAGCGGGAACTGCTGAAGTGTGGGGTGATGAATATTGATCTGCTGCGAAGGTTAAGCAATGCTTTCGCCTTGGGAACGCGACAGCGACAATAACAAACTTTTTGATTTGACTCTGTTGTCCAGCGCAGCTATATTATACATAGATGGGTAGGACTGCGATGGAAGTGATACAATGCGTTGATTTGATAGGATATCGGTTTGATGCAGGACGAAATGTTGTTGTCCACTAGTGCATATATACAGTATATACAGTATATTATGCTTTAGGTGTTTTTTCCCCCGCCGTCGATGGTCCAGCCTATGCATGCACCGACATTTGACTTTTATCGTCACTAGGCTGATGTGTTATTATGTATCAGCCATTAATAATATAATGGCAACAATGTTGCAACATCAATTAATATGGCCATACACGAATGAATGGTAGTCTATTATTCAGAGTTTATAAGGCTATTTCAAACATATATTCAGAGTTTATAAGGCTATTTCAAACATATATTCAGAGTTTATAAGGCTATTTCAGACATATTTTCTACGTGGTTTAACCTCATCATCCAAATTCAATATTCTTTTGACAACCTTGTTGTATAATACACCGTGCCTGATTGAAGTCACTACGCCTGTCCTTATAATTTGGCCAGTTAATTACAGTGCACTGATAGAATGCACCATATCCAACTGTCATGCATGTATATGACAGAGGAACACTGGTGCAAATATTTCTACTTACTGACATGGCTGCTTTAGATCTGATCTAGACCTACAATGAAGTAGAATTAGATTTGATCAACTTGAACAGTAGACCATTCAGCCAGGGCTTTATACATTACATTTATTCCAACCCCCTCTCAGAGGTCATTCGTCACAGCCTATGTGTGGGCAATGGACTCCCATCTTCTATATAATGCCTTTGCATCAATGCATGTCAATTATAAAGTGCACATTTACACATTTGTATTGAAGAGTAATTGATTGATCTAGAAAGAGCATGAATGAATGGACCACCTGACATATCATTGCACAGTGATGATGAGATGTGTCAGGGCAGTGACTTACTGTATATAATAAGCCTATAGAAAGATTGGTGACTGTGAAAAACAAAAATGAAAGATAAGATTGGTGACTGTGAAAAACAAAAATGAAAGATAAGATTGGAGACTGTGAAAAACAAAAAGTCATAATGCAGCAGATGTGATTGTATATCATTGGAAACAATGAGTTCAGACTAATATCATCTAGTTTGGGGATATCATAACTTCCTGTACTGGCATCAATGAAGTCTCAGGATCAGGCCTACCAGTAAATATAGCAGCCCGAAGAATATGAAACTTGAAGAAGACCATAGACTGTCAGGGATGAAGGGGAGAACCAGCACTAAATAATCGATAGCTCTCCCACCAGTGTTACATATCTGAATGATGAACACATTTATCAAAGCATCGCCATTCACCTGATCATCTATTATTTATTATTCCTCTGTCTGTCTGTCTGTCCGTCCGTCGGTCCGTCCGTCCGTATGGCCGGCCGTCTGTCCGTCTGTCCGTCCGTCTGTCCGTCTGTCCCTCTGTCCGTCTGTCCGTCTGTCTATGTCTCTCTCTCTGTCTCTCTGTCTCTCTGTCTCTCTCTCTCTCTGTCTCTCTGTCTCTCTCTCTCTCTGTCTCTCTGTCTCTCTCTCTCTCTGTCTCTCTCTCTCTCTGTCTCTCTCTCTCTCTCTCTGTCTCTCTCTTTCTCTGTCTCTCTCTCTCTCTCTCTCTCTCTCTCTCTCTCTCTGTCTCTCTCTCTCTCTCTCTCTCTCTCTCTCTCTCTCTCTCTCTCTCTCTCTCTCTCTCTCTCTCTCTCTCTCTCTCTCTCTCTCTCTCTCTCTCTCTCTCTCTCTGTCTCTCTCTCTCTGTCTCTCTCTCTCTCTCTCTCTCTCTCTGTCTCTCTCTCTCTCTTCTCTCTCTCTCTCTCTCTCTCTCTCTCTCTCTCTCTCTCTCTCTCTCTCTCTCTCTGTCTCTCTGTCTCTCCATATGATGGATGATGCCGTTTGTCCTTCATTATGTTAACTATGTGCTCATTACCAGGGATATGATGATGTATCTTGGGAGTAGTGGCATAGTGAAGCCATGATGCAGGAAGCCAAATGCCCAAACTAAGTATGGCTGGCCTGACAGGCTGGCATTCTCCACTGGGCTCCAGTGAGTTAGATCGCATCATCAGAGATAATACTATTCACTGAGGAATTAGAGATGGAGGGCAAACTCCTCAGCCAACGATGGGCCCATTCCAACAGAGAGGGAGAGAGAGAGAGGTTTCCTGCTAAACGTTATGTCTGTTCTGAAATTGTTCTAAGAGACCATTCTGGTCAGACATTTCTTTGCATTGATCATCAATACTTGAATATCATGTCACATCATAGAGGAAGGAAGTGTATATCAAGGTTACAGGGAGTACTGAAAACTATTTTTTGCTGCGACAATGCAGCTAGTCAAATTTATCAGCATCAAGTAAACAAGTCTGAAATGGAGAGGGATTTCACATTTTCAGTGAAATGTTTTCATTATGAAATAGGGTTCTAGAAAACATCCCAAGCTGTTGTTACTAGACAGGATTGCATCTTAGCTCTCATCACTATACTGGAGAGGGACTTTTCAGTGTTGTGTTTTCTTTATGAAATAGGCCAGGTTGACACCCTGCTAGGTAACATCCCAAGCTGTTGTTAGGCAGGATGCTATCCCTTCCATCCCAACTCTCTCAGTGAATCCATCCCATCTGAATACTGCAGCTAGCTCCCTGGATCTGGTCTGAATACTGCAGCTAGCTCCCTGGATCTGGTCTGACTACTGCAGCTAGCTCCCTGGATCTGGTCTGAATACTGCAGCTAGCTCCCTGGATCTGGTCTGAATACTGCAGCTAGCTCCCTGGATCTGGTCTGAATACTGCAGCTAGCTCCCTGGATCTGGTCTGAATACTGCAGCTAGCTCCCTGGATCTGGTCTGAATACTGCAGCTAGCTCCCTGGATCTGGTCTGAATACTGCAGCTAGCTCCCTGGATCTGGTCTGAATACTGCAGCTTTCATAACACTGGCTGCTATTGTGGGTGATGTCATAACACTGGTTCCTGATGTGGGTGATGTCATAACACTTGTTCCTGATGTAGGTGATGTCATACACTTGATCCTGATGTGGGTGATGTCATACCACTGGATCTGATGTGGGTGATATCATACCACTGGATCCTGATGTGGGTGATATCATACCACTGGATCCTGATGTGGGTGATATCATACCACTGGATCCTGATGTGGGTGATATCATACCACTGGATCCTGATGTGGGTGATATCATACCACTGGATCCTGATGTGGGTGATATCATACCACTGGATCCTGATGTGGGTGAAGTAAAGTCTTTGTGCCCTGGCTGGCACACTGTACTTGATCTAAGTTATCTCTTCTCCATGCTGCTTTATCACCACTAAAGTTCTTTCTCACATTTATTCAGTTTGCCGTATTTAGAGTTAAACTCTTAAACCTTTGTAATTGTAATTATTGTAACAACATTGCTGTTACATAACAATTTGTTAATAGCTCTGTAATTGCATAGCAGTGGAGTTCAGCGATAACTTGTTCCATACATGTCCTTACCACAATACACTAACTATAGCCACGGTCTGTCTGTTGACAACCCTAGCAGCACGCCCTGGCCAGCAGAGAGCCACAGTTAGTCGGTTATGTAAATTCATTTGATGGAAATACTGCATGGGTTTTTCACTTGCCTCTATGCTCCCTCCCTCCCAGCGGACTAAGGCTAAGCCAGCCAGCCATACAGTAGTGGTCTGCATCCCAAATGGCGCCATATTCCCTATATAGCGCAGTCCTTTTGACCAGGGCCCATAGTGCACTATGTAGGGAAAAGAGTGCCATTTGGGAAGCAGCTGTAGTCTCTGCCCAGTCCCATCATAATATCTGTAATGGGAGCAAACTACTTCAGGGGTCAAACAGCTAAACTCATTCAGGGGTCAAACAGTAAAACTCATTCAGGGGTCAAACAGTAAAACTCGTTCAGGGGTCAAACAGCTAAACTCATTCAGGGGTCAAACAGTAAATCAAATTCACGGGTCAAGCAGTAAAACTCATTCAGGGGTCAAACAGCAAGGCAGGGGCCATCAAAGGATTTAGCAGACAGCATTAATCCAGACTGAAAGCTACAAAGAACTGGTCTATATCTGCATAACCACCCGCATGATATAATGACATTATAGCAAGTGGCACATAAGAACAGAATGATCAGCAGTAAAAAGATAGTGTTATTGCTAAAGATTATTGCAAAGGCTTTTTGATCACATACTGTGTACAGAACTGTGTAGGGAGGGATCTGCTTGTCCACTGAAGGGCTCAACATCCAGTCAGGCCTCGGCGTCCAGGCTGATTGTGTTCCAGGCTGATTAAATTCCAGGCTGATTAAGTTCCAGGCTGATTAAGTTACAGGCTAATTATTATGTTCCAGGCTGATTGTGTTCCAGGCTGATTATGTTCCAGGCTGATTATGTTCCAGGCTGATTATGTTGCAGGCTAATTATTATGTTCCAGGCTGATTATTATGTTCCAGGCTGATTATGTTCCAGGTTGATTATGTTGCAGGCTAATTATTATGTTCCAGGCTGATTATTATGTTCCAGGCTGATTATGTTCCAGGCTGATTATGTTCCAGGTTGATTAAGAATGTGCTAAATTAGGGAAGAGAAAGAGAGGGGCGAGAGAGTGGAAGAGAGAGCTGGAAGACAGGGAGATGTGTATAACTGTGAATAACATAAAAGTTATTCAAGTTGTGTTTTTGCTATGGTTACCTCTTCAAGGCCTTTGAATTGTGTCATGCCTTTTCAAGCAATGGAGCATATTTGGTGAGCAGGCACAGCTGAAACGTACAGTACAGTTCAGAACAGTAGCAGCAATACAATAGGCCTCAATTTACTGTTTCCTGTGTTTGAATTAGGGTTTAATATTTTCTAGAGAATCTACCAATTTTCCATCCGGAGAAAATTGCAAGAAATTACCGGCCTTCCCGGTATTCCCGTTAAAAACAGAAGTGT
This sequence comes from Thymallus thymallus, assembly GCA_023634145.1. Lineage (NCBI taxonomy): Eukaryota > Metazoa > Chordata > Actinopteri > Salmoniformes > Salmonidae > Thymallus > Thymallus thymallus. The sequence goes on along the minus strand of CM042390.1, from coordinate 39,350,217 downwards.
TATTTAAAAGAATATAATACCAGTGAATTGTGCTGAGCGATTAGTACATTTTGAGGTTGGTTCGGTTTCCGTTCGATTCTTAAAAAAGAATCACGGTTTTCGATTTCGGTTTTTAACATTAAAAGCACTAGGCATTATGGGTGTTGAATGCTGTAACAACACAGAATAAAACGGTTAATACAAGTCCGATGACGGTAGTGACCAATTACTGCTCAAATAAAAACAAATAAAATAACGTTTTATTGTTCACATACTCGTGTTTAGCAGATGTTATTGCGGGTTTAGTGAAATGCTTGTGCATCTAGCTCAGACAGTGCAGTAATATCTAACAGTAATATCTAACAGTTACACAACATATACCCAATACACACACATCTAAGTAAGGAATGAATTAGGCCTATATACATATATGGCCACAGCTAAGGGCTGTTCTTAGCCTGGATACAGCCCTTAGCCGTGGTATATTGGCAAAATACCACAAACCTCAGAGGTGCCTTATTGCTATTATAAACTGGTTACCAACGTAATTAAAGCAGTAATAATAAATGTTCTGTCAGCCAATCAGCATTCAGTGCTCAAACCACCCAGTTTATAATACAGTATATACATATGAGATGATTAATGCAAGATATGTAAACATTATTAAAGTGACTATTGTTCCATTTCTTAAAGTGGCCAGTGATTTCTAGTCTATGCCTTCAGGCAGCAGCCTCTAATGTGCTAGTGATGGCTGTTTAACAGTCTGATGGCCTTGATGCACCTGTGCTGACCTCGCCTTCTGGATGATAGCGGGGCGAACAGGCAGTGGCTAGGGTGGCTGAGGTCCTTGATGATCTTTTTGGCCTTCCTGTGACATCAGGTGCTGTAAGTGTCCTGGAGGGCGGGTAGTTTGCCCCCGGTAATGCGTTGGGCAGACCGCACCACCCTCTGGAGAGCCTTGCGGTCATGGGCGGTGCAGTTGCCGTACCAGGCGGTGATACAGCCCGACAGGATCTTTTCAATTGTGCATCTTTAAAAGTTTGTGAGGGTTTTAGGTGCCAAGACAAATTTCTGGTTGAAGAGGCTCTGTTGCGCCTTCTTCACCACACTGTCTGTGTGGGTGGTCCATTTCAGCTTGTCAGTGATGTGTACGCCAAGGAACTTGAAGCTTTCCACCTTCTCCACTACGGTCCCATCGATGTGGAGAGGGGGGTGCTTTCTCTGCTGTTTCCTGAAGTCCACGATCATCTCCTTTGTTTTGTTGAGTGAGAGGTTATTTTCCTGGCACCACACTCCCAGAGCCCTCACCTCCTCCCTGTAGGTTGTCTAGTCATTGTTGGTAATCAAGCCTACTACTGTTGTGTCGACTGCAAACTTGATGATTGAGTTGGAGGCGTACTTGGCCACGCTGTCATGGGTGAACAGGGAATACAGGAGTGGGCTGAGCATGCGTGGAGGTGTTTTTTCCTACCTTCACTATCCGGGGGCGGCCCGTCAGGAAGTCCAGGATATAGTTGCACAGGATGGGGTTCAGACCCAGGGCCTCAAGCTTAATGATGAGCTTGGAGGGTACTATGGTGTTGAATGCTGAGCTATAGTCAATGAACAGCATTCTTACATAGGTATCCCTATTGTCCAGCTGGGATAGGGCAGTGTGCAGAGTAATGGCGATTGCATTGTCTGTGGATCTATTGGGGGCGGTAAGCAAATTGAAGTGGGTCTAGGGTGGCAGGTAAGGTAGAGGTGATATGATCATTGACTAGTCTCTCAAAGCACTTCATGATGACAGAGGTGAGTGCTACGGGGTGATAGTCATTTAGTTCAGTTACCTTTGCTTTCTTGGGTACAGGAACAATGGTGGCCATCTTGAAGCATGTGGGGACAGCAGACTGGGATAGGGAGAGAGAATATGTCCGTAAACACTCCAACCAGCTGGTCTGCGCATGCTCTGAGGACGCGGCTAGGGATGCCATCTGTGCCGGCAGCCTTGCGAGGGTTAACACGTTTAAATGTTTTACTTACGTCGGCCACGGAGAAAGAGAGCCCACAGTCCTTGGTAGCGGGCCGCGTCGGTGGCACTGTGTCATCCTCAGAGGAGAGGAGGGGAGGGGAGGGGAGAGAGGGGAGGGGAGGGGAGGGGAGAGGGAGAGGAGAGGGGAGAGGGGAGGGGGAGGGGAGGGGAGGGGAGGGGAGAGGGGAGAGGGGAGAGGGGAGAGGGGAGAGGGGAGAGGGGGAGGGGAGGGAGGGGAGGGGAGAGGAGAGGGGAGGGGGGAGGGGGAGGGGGAGGGGAGAGAGGGGAGGGGAGGGGAGGGGGAGAGGGGGGGGGGAGGGGAGGGGAGGGGGAGAGGGGAGGGGAGGGGAGGGGAGGGGGGAGGGGAGGGGAGGGGAGGGGGAGGGAGGGGAGGGGGGAGGGGAGGGGAGGGGGAAGGGGAGAGGAGAGGAGAGGAGAGGA
>CM042390.1:39335286-39345286 GCA_023634145.1 Thymallus thymallus | reverse complement strand
AGGTGATATAGGGGAGCTCCTCTAGCTAGGTGATATAGGGGAGCTCCTCTAGCTAGGTGATATAGGGGAGCTCCTCTAGCCAGGTGATATAGGGGAGCTCCTCTAGCCAGGTGATATAGGGGAGCTCCTCTAGCTTGGTGATATAGGGGAGCTCCTCTAGCTTGGTGATATAGGGGAGCTCCTCTAGCTTGGTGATATAGTGGAGCTCCTCTAGCTAGGTGATATAGTGGAGCTCCTCTAGCTAGGTGATATAGTGGAGCTCCTCTAGCTAGGTGATATAGTGGAGCTCCTCTAGCTAGGTGATATAGGGGAGCTCCTCTAGCTAGGTGATATAGGGGAGCTCCTCTAGCCAGGTGATATAGTGGAGCTCCTCTAGCTAGGTGATATAGGGGAGCTCCTCTAGCTAGGTGATATAGGGGAGCTCCTCTAGCTAGGTGATATAGGGGAGCTCCTCTAGCTAGGTGATATAGGGGAGCTCCTCTAGCTAGGTGATATAGGGGAGCTCCTCTAGCTAGGTGATATAGGGGAGCTCCTCTAGCTTGGTGATATAGGGGAGCTCCTCTAGCTAGGTGATATGACATATTATTCATGGATGAATCAAGGAACACCCTCTTTATCTCCAACATCAGAAATCACACTATTAAGAGAACTGTTTGAAATAGGTTGTTATTATTTGCAAAAGCAAATAATTCCTATTGATGCTGGAATGAATGAATGAATGAATAAATGAATGAATGAATGAATGAATGAATGAATGGATAGATAAGTAGGTAGGTAGGTAGGTAGGTAGGTAGGTAGGTAGGTAGGTAGGTAGGTAGGTAGGTAGGTAGGTAGGTAGGTAGGTAGGTAGGTAGGTAGGTAGGTAGGTAGGTGTTGTAATCTCAGGCTACTGTACCTCACTGTTGCTACACCAATGTGTTAGTACCTCACTGTTGCTACACCAATGTGTTAGTACCTCACTGTTGCTACACCAATGTGTTAGTACCTCACTGTTGCTACACCAATGTGTTAGTACCTCACTGTTGCTACACCAATGTGTTAGTACCTCACTGTTGCTACACCAATGTGTTAGTACCTCACTGTTGCTACACCAATGTGTTAGTACCTCACTGTTGCTACACCAATGTGTTAGTACCTCACTGTTGCTACACCAATGTGTTAGTACCTCACTGTTGCTACACCAATGTGTTAGTACCTCACTGTTGCTACACCAATGTGTTAGTACCTCACTGTTGCTACACCAATGTGTTAGTACCTCACTGTTGCTACACCAATGTGTTAGTACCTCACTGTTGCTACACCAATGTGTTAGTACCTCACTGTTGCTACACCAATGTGTTAGTACCTCACTGTTGCTACACCAATGTGTTAGTACCTCACTGTTGCTACACCAATGTGTTAGTACCTCACTGTTGCTACACCAATGTGTTAGTACCTCACTGTTGCTACACCAATGTGTTAGTACCTCACTGTTGCTATGCCTATGCCATACCTGAACCCAGAGTCCAAAGCACAGGGCAGACATGGGGAGTCATCACATTCTCATCCCTTGATTCTCTCCTCCCACTCCCTTCTATCCTTCCCCCTCCCACTCCCTTCTATCCTTCCCCCTCCCACTCCCTTCTATCCCTCCCCCTCCCACTCCCTTCTATCCTTCCCCCTCCCACTCCCTTCTATCCTTCCCCCTCCCACTCCCTTCTATCCCTCCCCCTCCCACTCCCTTCTATCCTTCCCCCTCCCACTCCCTTCTATCCCTCCCCTCCCACTTCCTTCTATGCCTCCCCTCCCACTTCCTTCTATGCCTCCCCTCCCACTTCCTTCTATCCCTCCCCTCACACTCCCTTCTATGCCTCCCCCCCTCCCCCCTCCCCCATCTCACTCCCCCTCCCCCCTCCCCCATCTCACTCCCCCTCCCCCCTCCCCCATCTCACTCCCCCTCCCCCCCTCAGTCCCCCTCCCACCCTCACTATTGAGAATGCCATGTAGGAAAATACGAGCAGCTTCCATTTGGTTAATTTAATGTTTCCTAATGTCTGAAATGTAAAGCAATTAATAAGTAATGATCTGTGTCCCAAATGGCACCCTTTTCCATTTATAGTGCACTACTTTTGACCAGGGCCTATATGGCTCTACTGTATATAGGGAATAGGGTGCCATTTGGGACGGAGACCTGGTTTCCCCACAGGGGTTGAGGTGGGGAAGACAAACACACCTACAGCATATACCAGGAAGTAATCAACATATATTAGCATATTGTCTGACTCCTGAATGACACCAGCTAGCTATTCTTAGGCTTTTTCTTCCGAAAAGGAACCCTTTGTATTAATTGATATACAGTTGAATCCCACTGCATTCCACTGTGAATCAAAATGTCAGGAAAGGTCTTGTGAATAAATTCTTTATTAAGAAATATAGCCATCAAACTCTATTTCATCCGGCCATCTCAGATTATTATCTGACTTCTCATGTCTCCTGTACAGTAGCCAGGAACCATTATGCTAGATCAAGGAATAGGAATGATTTCTTTATTGTTTCAGTCTTGCTGCCAGACATCACATTGTACCCTGGAGAACCTTAGAACTGCTGGGGTCGAGGCTGTCTGTATATTTTTATACTGTATTTCTGAAGAGTTCCTACAATATGTTTCAGTACTCTCATCTGAGTCGGAGCACACTTCATATGCATTCACATCTAAAGTGATCTATTTACCACAGTGTGAAATATTGAACCTGACTGTTTATGAGTGTGGTACTGCTGGACTTGATTTTCATTGGTGGAGGTGGTGTAGGAGTGGGTTGGGGACTGGGACAGGAGCTGCTTGGCTTCTTGGGAGTCTGATGGTCTGGGTTCATTGTGATGATCAATCAATGAATCTTCACAAACCCCAGGGACTGAGCTGTAAGCTACGTCAGTCAGTCAATATGAAGTTGTTGAGATCATCTTGGGTGTTGCGGCAATTTTTCCATTTTGGAAGGTTCACTATCTACAATACGACCCAGACAAGCCCCCCCCATTCCCATAGAAACCTTAGGTAGCACCCACTCTCTGACCTCTGACCTCTAACCTCTAATCTCTAACCTATCCATGGTAGATGGCTGTACAGATAAAACAGACCAGCTGGCTAAATATCCACAGTCTCTAGAAAGACCCCCTCTTCCTTGCAACCTCTTCACCAAGTTCTTGTAAAAATGTGTTCTCAGGCAACCTACCTGGTAAAATAAGAGTGAATAAAAAAATAAATCTCTAATCTCTAGCCTCTAACTAAACTCCAGTCTCTAACCTCTAGCCTCTAACCTCTAGCTAGTCTCTAACCTCTAAACTCCAACCTCTAGCCTCTAACCTCTACCCTCTAACCTCTAGCTAGCCACCGACTTCTAGACTCCAACCTCTAGCCTCTAACCTCTAGCCACTGACCCCTATCCTCTAACCTCTAGACTCCAACCTCTAGCCTATAATCTCTAGACTCCAACCTCTAGCCACTGACCTCTAGCCTCTAACATCTAGCTAGCCACTGACCTCTAGACTCCAACCTCTAGCCTCTAGTCTCTAATCTCTATCCTCTAGTCTCTAATCTCTAGCCTCTAGTCTCTAATCTCTATCCTCTAGTCTCTAATCTCTAGCCTCTAGACTCTAATCTATAGCCTCTAAGGTCTATCATCTAGTCTCTAATCTCTATCTTCTAGTCTCTAATCTCTATCCTCTAGCCTCTAATCTCTATCCTCTAGTTTCTAATCTATATCCTCTAGTCTCTAATCTCTATCCTCTAGTCTCTAATCTCTATCCTCTAATCTCTATCCTCTAGTCTCTAATCTCTATCCTCTAATCTCTAGCCTCTAGGTTCTAATCTCTATCCTCTAGTCTCTAATCTCTAGCCTATAGTCTCTAATCTCTATCCTCTATTCTCTAATCTCTATCCTCTAGTCTCTAATATCTAGCCTCTAATCTCTATTCTCTATTCTCTAATCTCTTTCCTCTAGCCTCTAAACTCTGTCCTCTAATCTCTAAACTCTATCCTCTAGTCTCTAATCTCTATCCTCTAGTCTCTAATCTCTATCCTCTATTCTCTAATCTCTATCTTCTAGCCTCTAATCTCTGTCCTCTAGGCTCTCCTCTCTATCCTCTAGGCTCTAATCTCTATCCTCTAGTCTCTAATCTCTATCCTCTAGTCTCTAATCTCTATCCTCTTATCTCTAATCTCTATCCTCTAGCCTCTAATCTCTGTCCTCTAGGCTCTACTCTCTATCCTCTAGTCTCTAATCTCTATCCTCTACTCTTTAACCTCTAGCCTCTAGTCTCCAATCTCTATCCTCTAGTCTCTAACCTCTAGCCTCTAGTCTCTAATCTCTATCCTCTAGTCTCTAATCTCTATCCTCTAGTCTCTAATCTCTATCCTCTACTCTCTAACATCTAGCCTCTAACCTCTAGCCTCTAACCTCTAGACTCTAGACTCTAGCCTCTAACCTCTAACCTTTCCCCTCTCTCTGTTTGTGTCTTGCAGGTATTTATGTGCAGGCATTTCTTCTATTACTGCAGTGAACCTGTCCTGGATGTGAAAATAGCCTTTTGTCAGGTGTGTGTTCCTTACAGGTAAAATAAGGTACAGTACTCAAACACTTCCATTTCCCCTTCATTAGCTCTGTCTGTTCTGTGTCTCAGATGATGACCCTTCTGCTAGTCTGCCCCTGGCCTGTACTTTATGTCATTGTCAGGGTTGGGCTCAATTCCATTTAAATTGAATCAATTCAGAAAGTAAACTGCTATTCCAATTCCAAATGTCTTCTTAAATTGACTGAATTGAAATGGAATCAACCCCAACCCTGAGTGGTGCAGCATATACAGAAGAGACAGGGCTTCCTCAATGATGCTAGGGATTAAAAACCAGCTGTGAAATGAACAACAGAAAGAAAAATGCACATGATTGAAACTGATCACCAGATTAACTGTGTAAACTTGTGATTCTAACCTGTGGCGTCATATCGTAAATTGCTTCCAACAGTGTGAAATACTAATCATATTGATCCTTTGGTAAGCATAATACATCTCACTGTTTGTTTTATTGTTGGCCTAGTTGTTTACAGAATCATTCCCCGATCAAGAAAATATCAATAAAATATTGATTAGATCATCTATAGTTAGAGCTAAGATGTTCCAGTCTTTTAAAGAGGATGGAAGGAAGGAAGGAAGGACGGAAGGAAGGAAGGAAGGAAGGAAGGAAGGAAGGAAGGAAGGAAGGAAGGAAGGAAGGAAGGAAGGAAGGAAGGAAGGATGTACAGTGCTTTCAGAAAAAGTATTCATACCCCATAATGAAAAGTATGTATTAGGGATCCCCATATTCTTCCTGGGTCCAAACATATTAAAGCACTTATATTACATATATAACTAAAGATAAAACAGTACATCATATAACATTATTACACCACTACATATCTACAATACAACATGTTTAATAATATTGAAAATAAAATACAATAATACCTTTGGCAGCCTTGGGATGAAAAGCAGACCTCTTGATATAACTGGATCTGTCTAGAGCAGAGTCTGGATCTCTCTAGAGCACGGTCTAGATCTTTCTAGAGCAGAGTCTGGATCTGTCTAGAGCAGAGTCTGGATCTGTCTAGAGCAGAGTCTGGATCTGTCTAGAGCAGAGTCTGGATCTGTCTAGAGCAGAGTCTGGATCTGTCTAGAGCAGGGCTCTACAACCTCTCCAGGAACAGGCTCTGGTCTAGACTGACTGCAGAGCTTCTTCCCATAGTCTTATTCTCTTCAGATAATGTTTGCGTCCCAAATGGCACACTATACTCAATGTAGTGCACTACTTCTGACCAGGGCCCATAGGTCTCTGTTCAAATGTAGTGCACTATATATTTGGGATGCATATATAATGCACTGTGCATAGAAACAGAATAAATGCACTATATCTCTGTGGGGCTGTACTGTGCTAGCCTCTTATTCAACATGGAATATATTTGAATTATGTAGGCATGTTTTGACAATCAGTTACTACACTGGATTGGACATTTACTGATATACAGGGAGTAATGTGTGTGTCCTGTGTAGCTCAGGTGGTAAGACTGTGGCACTGACAATGCCAAGGTTATGGGTTCAATTCTCTCAGGGATCACATGGAGGTTTAATCCAGACTGACACTGTAGTGTGATAGGCTGCTTACCAAATGGCTCCCTATACTACATACTGTAGGTAACAGGGTGCTGTTTGAGACACTACCATATCCACAGCACCATGTTGAATCCCTGTCCTGCCCAGTTTATGTCTGCCTTTTAGTTCTGGATAGCTTATACACCCCACTCTCATAAACAGCGTGTTTTGTTTCTATACTTTCCTGTAAACTGTCATTAAGAAAACAAAGGAAGGAAGTAGAATGAATAAGAATATCTTATTATTAGACATGCCAATCACAGCACATGCAGAATGTGTGATGTATGCCTTAATGTAGCATGTATATTGTATTGTAGTCAACATGCATTGTTAATGGGACTAGTTCTAAATTGTATTGTATATGAATGAATGAATGAATGAATGAATGAATGAATGAATGAATGAATGGATGAATGAATGAATGAACAAACTTTGTCAATGCAACTGGCGTTCACAGAGGTGAAGATGACATCACTGACTTTTGTTTGTTTGTCTACTGCAGGGGTTTGGTAAACAAGTGGATGTGTCATACATCGGTAAGCATTACAACATGTCTAAAAGCAAAGTGGACAACCAGTTCTACAGCGTGGAAGTAGGAGATTCCACCTTCACAGTTCTCAAACGCTACCAGAATCTAAAATCCATCGGATCTGGAGCTCAGGGAATCGTCTGGTGAGTACTGGAGCACTGCTTTTACACTCCTTGTAGTGTTGTGAAGGAAAGGAAATTAACTGTTGAATGTATTATTGGATTTCAATATGCTAGCAGTGTGCAGATATGGACTTTTTATAGTGAAGTGAATTAAATGTTAAGGAGAGTATACCACTGCATAACGTCATATTTGGTTTCAGTATAATGTGCTGGCAGATATTGACTGGTTTGATTGACTTGCGTGGCCCTTTGGTCTTAGCATAAAAAATACAAATAAACTAAATATTTCACTGGGCAGTATCAGGGATTGACATAGTGGAAATCCTGGCAGTTTTTATGAATAACAAATGGATGATTCGTCCAGAAAGAACCGGTTTGGCCACGATGGGCTCTCTGATACATTCTAGAAATCAGTAGGAACTAGAAAGTCATTATAATTCACCTCACGGCAGCTCTGTCAGAAGTTGAGAAAACATAGCCAAGGCTTCAGTTAAAAAGCTGTGCTCTTCCTAACTATAAATAACTTAAACTTCCAATTTTCTTGTAATTGTTTTATTGACGGATAGCCAGGGACACACTCCAACACTCAGACATCATTTACAAACTAAGCATTTGTGTTTAGTTTGAGTCCAGCATATCAGAGGCAGTGGGGATGACCAGGGATGTTCTCTTGATAAGTGTGTGAATCGGACCATTTTCCTGTCAAAATGTAACGAGTACTTTTTGGTGTCAGGGAAAATGCATAGAGTAAAAAGTAAATAAATAATATTTAGGAATGTAGTGAAGTAAAAGTAAAAGTTGGGAATGCCCGTTCTAGTAGTTATATTTCCCGATGGTCACTCTGACAGAGTTCCAGAGTTCCTCTGTGGAGATCGGAGAGAACCTTCCAGAAGGACATCCATCTCTGCAGCACTCCACCAATCAGGCTATCATCGTAGAGTGGCCAGACGGAAGCCACTCCTCAGTAAAAGGCACATGACAGCCTGCTTAGAGTTTGCCAAAAGGCACCGAAAGGACTCAGATCTCTGGTCTGATGAAACCAAGATTGAACTCTTTAGCATGAATGCCAAGTGTCACGCCTGGAGGAAACCTGGCAATCGTCCCTACGGTGAAGCATGGTGGTGGCAGTATCATGCTGTGGGGATTTCTCCAGCGGCAGGGACTGTGAGACTAGTCAGGATCGAGGGAAAGATGAACAGAGCAAAGTACAGAGAGATCCTTGATGAAAACCTGCTCCAGAGCGGTCAGGACCTCAGACTGGGGCAAAGGTTCACCTTCTAACAGGACAATGACCCTAAGCACACAGCCAAGACAAGTGGCTTTGGGACAAGTCTTTGAATGTCCTTGAGTGGCCCAGCCAGAGCCCAGACTTGAACCCGATCTAACATCTCTGGAGAGACCTGAAAATAGCAGTGCAGCGACGCTCCCCGTCCAACCTGACAGAGCTTGAGAGGATCTGCAGAGAATAATGGGAGAAACTCCCCAAATGTGCCAAGCTTGTAGCGTCAATCTTGAGGCTGTAATCGCTGCCAAAGATGCTTCACCAAATTACTGAGTAAAGGGTCTGAAAACATATGTATATGTGATGTTTGAGTCTTTTGTTTTTAATACATTTGCAAAAACGTCTTATAACCTGTTTTTGCTTCATCATTATGGCAGAATTGTGTGTTGATTGATGAGGGAAAATAACTATTTATTCAATTTTAGAATAAGGCTGTATTGTAACAAAATGTGGACATTTTTATAACAAGTTTTCTAGCTATTGTTTTTAATGTCAATATAGAAATGATAAAGGAAAGCTCTCTCAGCTGAGCACAATGTATTCCAAAATATTTATTATTATGTAGCTGAATATTCCCATTAGTCTGTTAGATCCTCTGTTAGTTCCTCTGTCTGTTTCTCTGTCAGTTCCTCTGTCAGTTCCTCTGTTAGATCCTCTGTTAGTTCCTCTGTCAGTTCCCCTGTTAGTTCCTCTGTCAGTTTCTCTGTCAGTTTCTCTGTCAGTTCCTCTGTCAGTTCCTCTGTCAGTTTCTCTGTCAGTTCCTCTGTCAGTTCCTCTGTCAGTTCCTCTGTCAGTTTCTCTGTCAGTTCCTCTCTTAGTTCCCCTGTTAGTTCCCCTGTTAGTTCCCCTGTTAGTTCCTCTGTTAGTTCCTCTGTCAGTTCCTCTGTTAGGTTCTCTGTCTGTTCCTCTGTCAGTTCCTCTGTCTGTTCCTCTGTCAGTTCCTCTGTCAGTTTCTCTGTTAGTTCTTCTGTCAGTTCCTCTGTCAGTTCCTCTGTCAGTTTCTCTGTCAGTTCCTCTGTCAGTTCCTCTGTCAGTTTCTCTGTTAGTTCCTCTGTCAGTTCCTCTGTCAGTTCCTCAGTTAGTTCCCCTGTTAGATCCTCTGTCAGTTTCTCTGTCAGTTCCCCTGTCAGTTCCTCTGTCAGTTCCTCTGTCAGTTCCTCTGTCTGTTCCTCTGTCAGTTCTTCTGTTAGTTCCTCTGTCAGTTCCTCTGTCAGTTTCTCTGTCAGTTCCTCTGTCAGTTCCTCTGTCAGTTTCTCTGTCAGTTCCTCTGTTAGTTCGTATGACAAACACTAACACCGTAGAGGATATGTACGTCTGGGGGCCTGGTGCCTGAATAGTACTGTAACGCCCTAATATTTCTCATGGGTCTGGGGAACTGCTAGTTTGATAAATGGCTTCTGCTATTCTGCTATGATGAGATTGTGCTGAGTCAGCATAGGGTGTAATGACACAGGCACACACACACATACACACACGCACTGTTGACACAAAGCAGCCTTCATACAAATAGCTTCCTGTGACAAATATTCCTATAATCCCAGGGGAATGGTGACTGTAGGTCATTAAAGTTGCATTATCTCTAGCACATGGACTTTAAGACCCACTATGATGGTTGGTATGATGGTTGATATGATGGTTGATATGATGGTTGATATGATGGTTGATATGATGGTTGGTATGATGGTTGGTATGATGGTTGATATGATGGTTGATATGATGGTTGATATGATGGTTGATATGATGGTTGATATGATGGTTGATATGTGATATGATGGTTGATATGATGATTGATATGATGGTTGATATGATGGTTGATATGATGGTTGATATGTGATATGATGGTTGATATGATGGTTGATATGATGGTTGGTATGATGGTTGATATGATGGTTGATATGATGGTTGATATGA
>CM042390.1:39325286-39332786 GCA_023634145.1 Thymallus thymallus | reverse complement strand
ACTACTTCTACTACCACTGATAGTACAACTGACACAGGTCCTTACAGGTTACTTGACGTTGTTATAGTGTGTGTGTTTGTGTGTCGATGGCTAAAAGATAGTGACAGCGTCGCATGAAAACACAAGTCAGTCTACACTCAGTCTGTATGTCTATCATGCTTCCCCACTATACCCAGGGGGCATTTCATGGAGGCTTGTGGTTAAATTCCTTGTCATCCTGAATCAGTTTTTAACAGATGTTGTTAAATCACTGTTGTCTTTTTCAAGTGACCAGATGACTGATTATGAGATGTTTTCATAAACATCATGAAACATAGTCATGTGAATCATGGTGTTGTTTTAGCCAAGCATTGTGTTGTATTTGCATAGCATTGTGTCATATTAGATAATCATTGTGTTGTATTAGCTAAGCATTGTTTTCATTTTACAGTCAGACAGCATAGCATCTGTCCTAGTAGCCTTTCCAATCCTGCTCTGTATTTCAGGAGGCTGCTTGCTGCTGTTGCAGCCTAGACAACAGCTGTCTGTCAATTACGACCAGGAAGTAATGGGTGATAGAACACTCATAGGATTAAACATAGAACACAATGTATTATTGTATGTCTATGAGAAGAGCCCGTCTCTGTATGACGTATCAGTGATATAACCTGACTGTTGACACCAGATGAGAGTTCACACTGTGACTGGGAATCTGAATCATTCAACATCATAACGATCACAGGATCTGAAGATGGGAAAAAGCTGTCTCCACCTCTACCCTGGTTCTTCCACCTCTACCCTGGTCCTTCCACCTCTACCCTGGTCCTTCCACCTCTACCCTGGTTCTTCCACCTCTACCCTGGTCCTTCCACCTCTACCCTGGTCCTTCCACCTCTACCCTGGTCCTTCCACCTCTACCCTGGTTCTTCCACCACTACCCTGGTTCTTCCACCTCTACCCTGGTTCTTCCACCTCTACCCTGGTTCTTCCACGTCTACCCTGGTCCTTCCACCTCTACCCTGGTTCTTCCACCACTACCCTAGTTCTTCCACCTCTACCCTGGTTCTTCCACCACTACCCTGCTTCTTCCACCTCTACCCTGGTCCTTCCACCTCTACCCTGGTTCTTCCACCACTACCCTAGTTCTTCCACCACTACCCTGGTTTTTCCACCTCTACCCTGGTTCTTCCACCACTACCCTGGTTCTTCCAGGACTACCCTGGTTCTTCCACCTCTACCCTGGTTCTTCCACCTCTACCCTGGTCCTTCCACCTCTACCCTGGTTCTTCCATCACTACTCTGGTCCTTCCTCCACTACCATAGTTCTTCCACCTCTATCCTGGTTCTTCCACCACTATCCTGGTTCTTCCACCACTACCCTGGTCCTTCCAACTTTACCCTTGTTCTTCCACCACTACCCTGGTCCTTCTCACCTCTACCCTGGTTCTTCCACCACTACCCTGGTTCTTCCACCACTACCCTGGTTCTTCCACCACTACCCTGGTTCTTCCACCACTACCCTGGTTCTTCCACCACTACCCTGGTCCTTCCACCTTTACCCTGGTTCTTCCACCACTACCATGGTCCTTCCACCACTAGGAAAACTCAGAGGGTGCTTTAGACAGGCCAATAGGTTTACATTAGGTTTGAAGGAAAGGAAACACACATACACACACACACACTCCCCAGCACAGAGTCCATCTAGGAATATGATTTGTCAGCTCAGCAGTGTGTGTTAAATTATCTCAGTCATGCTGTTGTGCTTTCTCAATATGCCACCTGTATGGCTGCATCCCAACTGGCACCCTATGTATTATACGTGTATACTCAGAACAGTATGGCTGTATCCCAACTGGCACCCTATGCATTATACGTGTATACTCAGAACAGTATGGCTGTATCCCAACTGGCACCCTATGCATTATACGTGTATACTCAGAACAGTATGGCTGTATCCCAACTGGCACCCTATGCATTATACGTGTATACCCCCTCCCTTTTGCCCTCAGAACAGCCTCATTTCGCCGGGGCATGGACTCTACAAGGTGTCTAAAGCGTTCCACAGGGATACTGGCCCATGTTGACTCCAATGCTTCCCCCAGTTGTGACAAGTTGGCTGGATGTCCTTTGGGTGGTGACCATTCTTGATAGACACGGAAAACTGTTGTTGCGTGTTAAAAACCCAGCAGCGTTGCAGTTCTTGACACAAACCGGTGTGCCTGGCACCTAATACCATACCCCGTTCAAAAGCACTTACATGGCACACATGCACAATCCATGTCGCAATTGTCTCAAGGCTTAAAAATCCTTCTTTAACCTGTCTCCTCTCCTTCATTTACACCGATTGAAGTGGACGTAACAGGTGACATCAACGATCATAGTTGAACTTGTATTCACCTGGTCAGTCTGTCACGGAAAGTGCAGGTGTCCTTAATGTTCTGTCCACTCAGTGTACAGTGAATAGGGAACGAGGTGTCATTCAGGATGCATCCTATTTTGAGTCGCAGCTGAATGTATGATTGTAAAATGACCGCCTCCCATTTTCCGTTAAGTTTGAGAAATGACAATTATCTATTTCCATCACTTTCCTCTGTTCTGGATCTGGGTTACCCAGATTTCCAGCCCAAACCCATTCTCATTTCCCGGGACAAATAATGGTGAGAAACAGCGTAACGTGAAATGGAACTGTTAAATGATATTCAATGTCTAAATCTGGTTTCTCTGTGGTCTTCTCTGCTCTGCTATCTGCATGATCCATAATCAACGCTCAGGGTGTGTGTGTGTGTGTGTGTGTGTGTGTGTGTGTGTGTGTGTGTGTGTGTGTGTGTGTGTGTGTGTGTGTGTGTGTGTGTGTGTGTCTGTTATTATTCAAATAAACAACTCTTGATGATGAGTTGGTTATTTGAATCAGCTGTGTAGTGCTAGGGCCAACATCAAAACATGCAACCAGAGGGTTGATTACCTGTTTTCTCACTGTAGATTACCTGTTTTCTCACTGTAGATTACCTGTTTTCTTTTTTAAGATTACCTGTTTTCTCACTGTAGATTACCTGTTTTCTCACTGTAGATTACCTGTTTTCTTTTTTAAGATTACCTGTTTTCTCACTGTAGATTACCTGTTTTCTCACTGTAGATTACCTGTTTTCTTACTGTAGATGACCTGTTTTCTCACTGTATATGACCTGTTTTCTCACTGTATATGACCTGTTTTCTCACTGTATATGACCTGTTTTCTCACTGTAGATTACCTGTTTTCTTACTGTAGATTACCTGTTTTCTCACTGTAGATGACCTGTTTTCTTTTTTAAGATTACCTGTTTTCTCAATGTAGATTACCTGTTTTCTCACTGTAGATTACCTGTTTTCTCACTGTAGATGGCCTGTTTTCTCACTGTAGATTACCTGTTTTCTCGATGTAGATTACCTGTTTTCTCACTGGAGATGACCTGTTTTCTCACTGTAGATTGCATGTTTTCTCACTGTAGATGACCTGTTTTCTCACTGTAGATTACCTGTTTTCTCACTGTAGAAAGAAATGTCCCCCTCTGGGATCAATAAAGTACCTATCTATCTAGATTACCTGTTTTCTCACTGGAGATTACCTGTTTTCTCACTGAAGATGTAGTTCTAATTCTCTGTTTTCTCCTGTGTGCTCTGCAGTGCCGGGTACGATGCAGTCCTCGACAGAAACGTGGCCATCAAGAAGCTCAGCAGGCCCTTTCAGAACCAGACCCACGCCAAGAGGGCATACAGGGAACTGGTGCTCATGAAATGTGTCAATCACAAAAACGTGAGTTACAATGTCATGTCTCTTTAAGTAAACAACAAGATGTGTGTGCGCTTCCATGCTCGTGTGTGTGTGTGTGTGTGTGTGTGTGTGTGTGTGTGTGTGTAGTGTGTGTGTGTGTGTGTGTGTGTGTAGTGTGTGTAGTGTGTGTGTGTGTGTGTGTGTGTGTGTGTGTGTAGTGTGTGTGTGTGTGTGTGTAGTGTGTGTGTGTGTGTGTGTGTAGTGTGTGTGTGTGTGTGTGTGTAGTGTGTGTGTGTAGTGTGTGTGTGTGTGTGTGTGTGTGTGTGTAGTGTGTGTGTGTGTGTGTGTGTGTGTGTGTAGTGTGTGTGTGTGTGTGTGTAGTGTGTGTGTGTGTGTGTGTGTGTGTGTGTGTGTGTGTGTGTGTGTGTGTGTGTGTAGTGTGTGTAGTGTGTGTGTGTGTGTGTGTGTGTGTGTGTGTGTAGTGTGTGTGTGTGTGTGTGTAGTGTGTGTGTGTAGTGTGTGTGTAGTGTGTGTGTGTGTGTGTGTGTGTGTGTGTGTGTAGTGTGTGTGTGTGTGTGTAGTGTGTGTGTGTGTGTGTGTGTGTGTAGTGTGTGTGTGTGTGTGTGTAGTGTGTGTGTGTGTGTGTGTGTGTGTAGTGTGTGTGTGTGTGTGTGTGTGTGTAGTGTGTGTGTGTGTGTGTGTGTGTGTGTGTGTGTGTGTAGTGTGTGTGTGTGTGTGTGTGTGTGTAGTGTGTGTGTGTGTGTGTGTGTGTGTAGTGTGTGTAGTGTGTGTGTGTGTGTGTGTGTGTGTGTGTGTGTGTGTGTGTGTGTGTGTGTAGTGTGTGTGTGTGTGTGTGTGTAGTGTGTGTGTGTGTGTGTGTGTGTGTGTGTGTGTAGTGTGTGTGTGTGTGTGTGTGTGTGTGTGTGTGTGTGTGTGTGTGTGTGTGTGTGTGTGTGTGTGTGTGTGTGTGTGTGTGTGTGTGTGTGTGTGTGTGTGTGTGTGTGTGTGTGTGTGTGTGTGTGTGTGTGTGTGTGTGTGTGTGTGTGTGTGTGTGTGTGTGTGTGTGTGTGTGTGTGTGTGTGTGTGTGTGTGTGTGTGTGTGTGTGTGTGTGTGTGTGTGTGTGTGTGTGTGTGTGTGTGTGTGTGTGTGTGTGTGTGTGTGTGTGTGTGTAGTGTGTGTGTGTGTGTGTGTGTGTG
This sequence comes from Thymallus thymallus, assembly GCA_023634145.1. NCBI lineage: Eukaryota > Metazoa > Chordata > Actinopteri > Salmoniformes > Salmonidae > Thymallus > Thymallus thymallus. The sequence goes on along the minus strand of CM042390.1, from coordinate 39,327,862 downwards.
TGTGTGTGTGTGTGTGTGTAGTGTGTGTGTGTGTGTGTGTGTTGTGTGTGTGTAGTGTGTGTGTGTGTGTGTAGTGTGTGTGTGTGTGTGTGTGTGTGTAGTGTGTGTGTGTGTGTGTGTGTGTGTGTGTGTGTGTGTGTGTGTGTGTGTGTGTGTGTGTGTGTGTGTGTGTGTGTGTGTGTGTGTGTGTGTGTGTGTGTGTGTGTGTGTGTGTGTGTGTGTGTGTGTGTGTGTGTGTGTGTGTGTGTGTGTGTGTGTGTGTGTGTGTGTGTGTGTGTGTGTGTGTGTGTGTGTGTGTGTGTGTGTGTGTGTGTGTGTGTGTGTGTGTGTGTGTGTGTGTGTGTGTGTGTGTGTGTGTGTGTGTGTGTGTGTGTGTGTGTGTGTGTGTGTGTGTGTGTGTGTGTGTGTGTGTGTGTGTGTGTGTGTGTGTGTGTGTGTGTGTGTGTGTGTGTGTGTGTGTGTGTGTGTGTGTGTGTGTGTGTGTGTGTGTGTGTGTGTGTGTGTGTGTGTGTGTGTGTGTGTGTGTGTGTGTGTGTGTGTGTGTGTGTGTGTGTGTGTGTGTGTGTGTGTGTGTGTGTGTGTGTGTGTAGTGTGTGTGTGTGTGTGTGTGTGTGTGTGTGTGTGTGTGTGTGTGTGTGTGTGTGTGTGTGTGTGTGTGTGTGTGTGTGTGTGTGTGTGTGTGTGTAGTGTGTGTGTGTGTGTGTGTGTGTGTGTGTGTGTGTGTGTGTGTGTGTGTGTGTGTGTGTGTGTGTGTGTGTGTGTGTGTGTGTGTGTGTGTGTGTGTGTGTGTGTGTGTGTGTGTGTGTGTGTGTGTGTGTGTGTGTGTGTGTGTGTGTGTGTGTGTGTGTGTGTGTGTGTGTGTGTGTGTGTGTGTGTGTGTGTGTGTGTGTGTGTGTGTGTGTGTGTGTGTGTGTGTGTGTGTGTGTGTGTGTGTGTGTGGTGTGTGTGTGTGTGTGTGTGTGTGTGTGTGTGTGTGTGTGTGTGTGTGTGTGTGTGTGTGTGGTGTGTGTGTGTGTGTGTGTGTGTGTGTGTGTGTGTGTGTGTGTGTGTGTGTGTGTGTGTGTGTGGTGTGTGTGTGTGTGTGTGTGTGTGTGTGTGTGTGTGTGTGTGTGTGTGTGTGTGTGTGTGTGTGTGTGTGTGTGTGTGTGTGTGGTGTGTGGTGTGTGTGTGTGGTGTGTGTGGTGTGTGTGTGTGTGTGTGTGTGTGTGTGTGTGTGTGTGTGTGTGTGTGTGTGTGTGTGTGTGTGTGTGTGTGTGTGTGTGTGTGTGTGTGTGTGTGTGTGTGTGTGTGTGTGTGTGTGTGTGTGTGTGTGTGTGTGTGTGTGTGTGTGTGTGTGGTGTGTGTGTGTGTGTGTGTGTGTGTGTGTGTGTGTGTGTGGTGTGTGTGTGTGTGTGTGTGTGTGTGTGTGTGTGTGTGTGTGTGTGTGTGTGTGTGTGTGGGTGTGTGTGTGTGTGGTGTGTGTGTGTGTGGTGTGTGTGTGTGTGTGTGTGTGTGTGTGTGTGTGTGTGTGTGTGTGTGGTGTGTGTGTGTGTGTGTGTGTGTGTGTGTGTGTGTGTGTGTGTGTGTGTGTGTGTGTGTGTGTGTGTGTGTGTGTGTGTGTAGTGTGTGTGTGTGTGTGTGTGTGTGTGTGTGTGTGTGTGTGTGTGTGTGTGTGTGTGTGTGTGTGTGTGTGTGTGTGTGTGTGTGTGTGTGTGTGTGTGTGTGTGTGTGTGTGTGTGTGTGTGTGTGTGTGTGTGTGTGTGTGTGTGTGTGTGTGTGTGTGTGTGTGTGTGTGTGTGTGTGGTGTGTGTGTGTGTGTGTGTGTGTGTGTGGTGTGTGTGTGTGTGTGTGTGTGTGTGTGTGTGTGTGTGTGTGTGTGTGTGTGTGTGTGTGTGTGTGTGTGTGTGTGTGTGTGTGTGTGTGTGTGTGTGTGTGTGTGTGTGTGTGTGTGTGTGTGTGTGTGTGTGTGTGTGTGTGTGTGTGTGTGTGTGTGTGTGTGTGTGTGTGTGTGTGTGTGTGTGTGTGTGTGTGTGTGTGTGTGTGTGTGTGTGTGTGTGTGTGTGTGTGTGTGTGTGTGTGTGTGTGTGTGTGTGTGTGTGTGTGTGTGTGTGTGTGTGTGTGTGTGTGTGTGTGTGGTGTGTGTGTGTGTGTGTGTGTGTGTGTGTGTGTGTGTGTGTGTGTGTGTGTGTGTGTGTGTGTGTGTGTGTATGTGTGTGTGTGTGTGTGTGTGTGTGTGTGTGTGTGTGTGTGTGTGTGTGTGTGTGTGTGTGTGTGTGTGTGTGTGTGTGTGTGTGTGTAGTGTGTGTGTGTGTGTGTGTGTGTGTGTGTGTGTGTGTGTGTGTGTGTGTGTGTGTGTGTGTGTGTGTGTGTGTGTGTGTGTGTGTGTGTGTGTAGTGTGTGTGTAGTGTGTGTGTGTGTGTGTGTGTGTGTGTGTGTGTGTGTGTGTGTTGTGTAGTGTGTGTGTGTGTAGTGTGTGTGTGTGTGTGTGTGGTGTAGTGTGTGTGTGTGTGTAGTGTGTAGTGTGTGTGTGTGTGTAGTGTGTGTGTGTGTGTGTGTAGTGTGTAGTGTGTGTAGTGTGTAGTGTGTGTGTAGTGTGT
>CM042390.1:39306840-39319340 GCA_023634145.1 Thymallus thymallus | reverse complement strand
AAAAGAAGCAGTGAGACTGAAGTCTGTGAAAGTGGTAGCGTAGTGTAACGTGAACCCTTCGGCTCTGTCTCTCTTTGTACTGAACGATGAATGAATTTGTAGACTGATGACACTGCAGTAAATGGAATGCACCATGCTTGTCTAAAGCAGTTTATGTTCACTATATCCTTGTCTATTCGTTTATATCTCTGGATATGTAGTTTGTTCTCAATCGGTTATTCCCAATTCAAATCTGATTTATGAATCTCAAATTTATGAATACATGTACAATTCTAGATGTGAAAAAAAAAAAGGTTTTATATAAACTGGGCGAATACACTTTACAGTTCAGTCGATTGAGTGTGTCATGTAACACTGTTGCTTCCGTCCCTCTCCTCGCCCCATCCTGGGCTCGAACCAGGGACCCTCTGAACAGATCAACAACTGCTTCCCACGGAGCATCGTTACCTATCTCGCCACAAAAGCTTGGAGATCAGATCAAGGGAAACAACTACCTAAAGGTCTCAGAGCGAGTGACGTCACCTATTGAAACGCTACAAGCGTGCACCGCTAACTAGCTAGCCGTTTGACACATCAGGACATTGAGATGAGATGAAGAGCTGCTCAAAGTGGTAATGAACACGATGACGGCCATGAATCACTGGTGGCTGCGGTTCTGGATTTTCCGGAAACCTGATTTTCTGTGGTTAAAGATACAGTTGTTTCTGCTCATGTGCCAGGTGCTTTGATCTGCTGCCCTTCCTTGATCAGCGATGAACGCTATTGTCTGGTGTAGCCCACAAAACGTCAGGTTGTACACTGAAGACAATTTGTAAAAAATATTTTACTAGGCAAGTCAGTTAGAATGCCGGCCTAGCCCGGACGACGCTGGTCCAATTGCCCTATGGGACTCACAATCACGGCCGGATGTGATTTGAACCAGGGACTGCACTGAGATGCAGTGTCTTAGACCGCTGCACCACTCGGGAGACCATAAAAGAAGACAAAACTCAAGTGGGGAGTTACATGCAGCTATCTAGGCAGAATATCAAACACCAGCAAGACACAGACACGCAACGCAACCTAATTAGCGATTTAATGTTATTTTTTAATCATCATTGCAAACATTGTCTAAGCTGGAGGCAGACAGGCAGTCAAAGTAGTAGCAACTCTGGCTACTGGCTAAGATATGGCAGCAACTACAAAGAACAGCCTACGTCATCACAAAAACGCAGTATGTTTTTGCTCCAATGCAATGTGTAGGGACTGCATTCTGCTTGTGCCACTGCAATATCCCTTACAGCAGACAGAGACGGTTTTGGTGGTGGGGGCGGGGGAGAGAGCGGGGGGCGAACACTCTGTAATCGCAGCCCCGGCCTTAATACAAAGAGTATGTAGAGCCCCATTGATGCTCTGGCACTGCAGAGTGGCGTCCATTGTGTTGAGAAGAGGAGAGAGAAAGAGAGAGAGAGAGCGAGAGAGAGAGAGAGAGAGAGAGAGGGAGAATGGGAAAGGGAGAGAGAGAGAGAGAGAGAGAGAGAGAGAGGGAGAGGGAGAGAGAGGGAGAATTATATATTAAACTAGAGCCTCTAGGGTTTAAGGATCGCACTTCCGGTCATGTTGGTCTATTTCTCAGACCTCTGTTACAGGTCTTCTTCTTCTTCTTCTTCTTCTTCTTCTTCTTCTTCTTCTTCTTCTTCTTCTCCTTCTCCTTCTTCTTCTTCTTCTTCTTCTTCTTCTTCTTCTTCTTCATTCTGGATATTACTCCACTACTCTTCTCATATGCACACTCCGGGTGTTACTACTAGTTGTGAAAGCTATGTTTTGTAGCTTTGCTGTTGTCCTTGAACTTTAGATCTGTCTGGCCGAAGCAGATCCACCACCTCCACCACAGTACCCCACATCCCTTCTTACAACAGTGTCACTCTGCCAGGTACCTGTGTATGGAGCTGATGGATGCCAACCTGTGCCAGGTGATCCAGATGGAGCTGGACCATGAGAGGATGTCTTACCTGCTCTACCAGATGCTGTGTGGCATCAAACACCTGCACTCCGCTGGCATCATACACAGGGTAAGATGGCCTCTCTCTCTCTGTGTGTGTGTGTGTGTGTGTGTGTGTGTGTGTGGTGTGTGTGTGGCATCAAACACACCTGCATACACAGGGTGAGACGGCCTCAGTTGTAGAAATATAATAAATAGAATGCAAATCTATTCCTATGTCCTTTTTCACAGCTACAGCAGTAGCCCTAGTCATTGAGTGGATGTACAGGGCATATGAAACAGGACTTTAATTATGCTGAACATTACATTGCTTATAGCCCAGTGGGCAAAGCTGATGGAAATGATGTCATTGCAACTGGTTCTGCCAGCTGGGAAATGCCATCTGTGGACATTTTAAACATACTATAGTAGCTAGCATCCCCTGTTAAAGTTTTACCTCAGTAACCCATATCTCTTGTTGTTGCTCCCCCCAAAAGGACCTGAAACCAAGCAATATAGTAGTGAAGTCTGACTGTACACTGAAAATCCTGGACTTTGGCTTGGCCAGGACTGCAGGCACCAGCTTCATGATGACCCCGTACGTGGTGACGCGGTACTACAGAGCACCAGAGGTCATCCTGGGCATGGGTTACAAAGAAAACGGTAAGACGGGTTCTAGAAGGTGTTCTGGTGTTCTAACACTGTAACATGCTACTGCTAGGATGTGTTCTAATGCTTTAACTAATCAACACCCATAACCTACTGACTCCTCAGGTGTTATAGTGTTACGTACTGGGCTGTGCCCCTAAGTCAGAATACGTCTACAGTCAGGGGTCTGTAGACAGCAGGGGCTCTGAGAGCCTCTCCACACCATGGAGTAAATACATGCTTAAATAAACCACAAGCAGTGGTGAGTGGTAACCATGACTCTACAATCCAGATGAAGACACTAATATACGGAGGCCTGTAGTGTTAAAGGCCGGGAGGTGAGGCCATGGATTTCCTGCCACCAGCCAAGTCCCAGGAGACTCTCTCTTCTTTAGTGGAATAGTCATTTGTCTGCGTGCTACGTCTCTCTGGAACTAATTAGTCTGAATAACCAACCGCCATTTTCGAATCACTCTCTGTTTCCCTCCGCTCTCTGTCAACAACATGGGCTCTTTCTCAATTCCTCTTTCCTCAATCTATCCTTGACACCTTCTCAAAACGCATTGGAGGAGAACTTGAAGGTTCGATGGGAGGGTTTCGAGGGGAGGGACCTAGGGGAGGGTTCGAGGGTAGAGACCTAGGGGAGGGTTTGAGGGTAGAGACCTAGGGGAGGGTTTGAGGGTAGAGACCTAGGGGAGGGTTTGAGGGTAGAGACCTAGGGGAGGGTTTGAGGGTAGAGACCTAGGGGAGGGTTTGAGGGTAGAGACCTAGGGGAGGGTTTGAGGGTAGAGACCTACGGGAGGGTTCGAGGGTAGAGACCTAGGGGAGGGTTCGAGGGTAGGGCCCTACAGTAGGGGATTTGGATCTTCACATCTAATGTGTTTTGATAAAGAAGCGAGGAGAATGGATGCAGGGAAAGAGGAACTGAGAAAGAGCCTACGGTTTTCTTTTCTAATGCTAACCTCTGACTTATCTCTCACTCTCTGTCTCTGTACCTGCAGTGGATATATGGTCGGTGGGGTGCATTATGGGAGAAATGGTGCGTCACAAAATCCTGTTCCCTGGCCGGGACTGTATCCTTACTTACTAAGATCATATAAATAATGGCCGTTGATCTTGATCAAAGAATAAGGCCTGCATTCAATCCAGTTCAGTCTTGATCAAAGAATAAGGCCTGCATTCAATCCAATTCGCTATAGTGCAGGGCACTATGCTGCTGACAATGCATCTTTTAAAGGCTATTTCTCAACGACATTCGCGGAGACCGCTTTCATGGTAAACGCTGCGCATGTCGGCTTAAATGACCCTTAATATTCTGTTACTGTGCTTTCTTTAAGAAGGGATTTGTATCAAAATAAAGGAAGTAGAGTACATACATCAAATCCTACCATCCTACCATTAGCCCAATTCTTTATACCTGGCCTGTCCTCCTCTGTTACGTACTGGGCTGTTCTCTCTGAAGGTGGATTGATACCTGGCTTGTCCTCCTCTGTTACGTACTGGGCTGTTCTCTCTGAAGGTGGATTGATACCTGGCCTGTCCTCCTCTGTTACGTACTGGGCTGTTCTCTCTGAAGGTGGATTGATACCTGACCTGTCCTCCTCTGTTACGTACTGGGCTGTTCTCTCTGAAGGTGGATTGATACCTGGCCTGTCCTCCTCTGTTACGTACTGGGCTGTTCTCTCTGAAGGTGGATTGATACCTGACCTGTCCTCCTCTGTTACGTACTGGGCTGTTCTCTCTAAAGGTGGATTGATACCTGGCCTGTCCTCCTCTGTTACGTACTGGGCTGTTCTCTCTAAAGGTGGATTGATACCTGGCCTGTCCTCCTCTGTTACGTACTGGTCTGTTCTCTCTAAAGGTGGATTGATACCTGGCCTGTCCTCCTCTGTTACGTACTGGTCTGTTCTCTCTAAAGGTGGATTGACACCTGGCCTGTCCTCCTCTGTTACGTACTGGTCTGTTCTCTCTAAAGGTGGATTGATACCTGGCCTGTCCTCCTCTGTTACGTACTGGTCTGTTCTCTCTAAAGGTGGATTGATACCTGGCCTGTCCTCCTCTGTTACGTACTGGGCTGTTCTCTCTGAAGATGGATTGATACCTGACCTGTCCTCCTCTGTTACGTACTGGGCTGTTCTCTCTGAAGGTGGATTGATACCTGGCCTGTCCTCCTCTGTTACGTACTGGGCTGTTCTCTCTAAAGGTGGATTGATACCTGGCCTGTCCTCCTCTGTTACGTACTGGGCTGTTCTCTCTAAAGGTGGATTGACACCTGGCCTGTCCTCCTCTGTTACGTACTGGGCTGTTCTCTCTGAAGGTGGATTGATACCTGGCCTGTCCTCCTCTGTTACTTACTGGGCTGTTCTCTCTAAAGGTGGATTGATTTGATACCTGGCCTGTCCTCCTCTGTTACGTACTGGGCTGTTCTTTCTAAAGGTGGATTGATACCTGGCCTGTCCTCCTCTGTTACGTACTGGGCTGTTCTCTCTAAAGGTGGATTGATACCTGGCCTATCCTCCTCTGTTACGTACTGGGCTGTTCTCTCTAAAGGTGGATTGATACCTGGCCTGTCCTCCTCTGTTACGTACTGGGCTTTTCTCTCTGAAGGTGGATTGATACCTGGCCTGTCCTCCTCTGTTACGTACTGGGCTGTTCTCTCTAAAGGTGGATTGATACCTGACCTGTCCTCCTCTGTTACGTACTGGGCTGTTCTCTCTAAAGGTGGATTGATACCTGGCCTGTCCTCCTCTGTTACGTACTGGGCTGTTCTCTCTAAAGGTGGATTGATACCTGGCCTGTCCTCCTCTGTTACGTACTGGGCTGTTGTTGAACCTCTAGTGACACTAACTAACTTGGCTGGCTTCATAACAACTCTAATATTGTCATTATTTTATTAATAATGCACCATCTAATAGATTAATTAACCCCTCAGAAAAGTCCTGTCTGTAATATTAACAAATTGCTTAACGTATGTTCTTACAAAGAAAGTGATGGATCCGTCCTGTGTTCAACCTTAACGTACGTTCTTACAAAGAAAGTGATGGATCCGTCCTGTGTTCAACCTTTTTATTTTTTTCTTAATTGACATATTTCTGGTGCCGAGTGCGTCAGCCTGGTGCGTGTTGTATACATGGTGGGAATACTGGTGCGTGTTGTATACATGGTGGGAATACTGGTGCGTGTTGTATACATGGTGGGAATACTGGTGCGTGTTGTATACATGGTGGGAATACTGGTGCGTGTTGTATACATGGTGGGAATACTGGTGCGTGTTGTATAGATGGTGGGAATTTTACCAAGCTAGAACATATGAAGAGTTTCATTCCAAAATGCTATATATACATTTTCAGAAATATTGGTAAATTAGCTTTTATTGTTTAAAAACAAACATTGTTTCCTATTGACCTCCAGGGTATAAGAGCCAACTTCATTGTAGATGTTTTGTTATACAGAAATAACAAGATGGTGAAAATCTGCTGTGTTGTTCAATGTACATGTAACCATGTCATTAAGCTGCTGTGTTGTTCAATGTACATGTAACCATGTCATTAAGCTGCTGTGTTGTTCAATGTACATGTAACCATGTCATTAAGCTGCTGTGTTGTTCAATGTACATGTAACCATGTCATTAATCTGCTGTGTTGTTCAATGTACATGTAACCATGTCATTAAGCTGCTGTCTTGTTCAATGTACATGTAACCATGTCATTAAGCTGCTGTGTTGTTCAATGTACATGTAACCATGTCATAAAACTGCTGTGTTGTTCAATGTACATGTAACCATGTCATAAATCTGCTGTCTTGTTCAATGTACATGTAACCAGGTCATTAAGCTGCTGTGTTGTTCAATGTACATGTAACCAGGTCATTAAGCTGCTGTCTTGTTCAATGTACATGTAACCATGTCATAAAACTGCTGTGTTGTTCAATGTACATGTAACCATGTCATAAATCTGCTGTGTTGTTCAATGTACATGTAACCAGGTCATTAAGCTGGTGTGTTGTTCAATGTACATGTAACCAGGTCATAAAGCTGCTGTGTTGTTCAATGTACATGTAACCAGGTCATTAAGCTGCTGTCTTGTTCAATGGACATGTAACCAGGTCATTAAGCTGGTGTGTTGTTCAATGTACATGTAACCATGTCATAAATCTGCTGTCTTGTTCAATGTACATGTAACCATGGCAACAATCCAGACCTACGGTTCACAATGCTCCCTCGTAGGGAAATAGAGCCTGTTAGAAGAGCCCTGTGGCTTCAGGCTATTCAGAATGGGAAATATGGAGATCCATTTTCCAAGCAGCTATGTGTGTGGAAAACATTTCATCACAGGTAAGACATTTAACTTGTTTAGTACAGTCTGTTTGTAACTCCACTCACTACTCGTAGCTGTATAGTCTGTTTGTTTGTGTTGTTGGTCTTGGCTAGATGAATGTTCTGGTTGGTAGCTAGCTAGCACTCGCTCACTCACGTGGCTGCTAGGGCCGTCATGAAAAGAGACATGAGGGAAGCCCTACAATATTACGTTTTTCTAAGTAGTGAGAACGCTCGGGAACAGGCAATGTTGAAAAGTAATCTTTAGACATGTTGTACTTTTCTGAAATGTTGTTTTGTAATTGACTAAACAAGCAGACAACAAGAAAGTTGTGTTTGACAAAAGTCAAGTTTTCGCTGTGAGCCAATGGGGTATTATACAATACCGTTCACAAGTTCGGGGTCACTTAGAAATGTCCTTGTTTTCCATAAAAACATACATGAAATGAGTTGCAAAATGAATAGGAAATATAGTCAAGACATGGACAAGGTTATAAATAAAGATTCTTCATTGAAATAATAATTGTGTCCTTCAAACTTTGCAAGAATCCTCCATTTGCAGCAATTACAGCCTTCAAGACATTTGGCATTCTAGTTGTCAATTTGTTGAGGTAATCTGAAGAGATTTCACCCCATGCTTCCTGAAGCACCTCCCACAAATTGGATTGGCTTGATGGGCACTTCTTACGTACCATACGGTCAAGCTGCTCCCACAACAGCTCAATAGGGTTGAGATCCGGTGACTGTGCTGGACACTCCATTATAGACAGAATACCAGCTGACTGCTTCTTCCTTAAATAGTTATTGCATAGTTTGGAGCTGTGCTTTGGGTCATTGTCCTGTTGTAGGAGGAAATTGGCTCCAATTAGCGGCGTCCACAGGGTGTGGCATGGTGTTGCAAAATGGAGTGATAGCCTTCCTTCTTCAAGATCCCTTTCACCCTGTACAAATCTCCCACTTTACCGCCACCAAAGCACCCCCAGACCATCACATTGCCTCCACCATGCTTGACAGATGGCGTCAAACATTCCTCCAGCATCTTTTCATTTGGTCTGCGTCTCACGAATGTTCTTCTTTGTGATGTCTGTCCATAACACTTTTTTCCAATCTTCCTCTGTCCAGTGTCTTGTTTTTTCTTTGCAACTTTGCCTAGAAGGCCAGCATCCCGGAGTCGCCTCTTCACTGTTGTGAGGCGTCTGTTTCTCAAACTAGACACTAATGTACTTGTCCTCTTGCTCAGTTGTGCACCAGGGCCTCCGACTCCTCTTTCTATTCTGGTTAGAGCCAGTTTGCGCTGTTCTGTGAAGGGAGTAGTACACAGCGTTGTATGAGATCTTCAGTTTTTTGGCAATTTCTTGCATGGAATAGCCTTAATTTCTCAGAACAAGAATAGACTGACGAGTTTCAGAAGAAAGTTATTTGTTTCTGGCCATTTTGAGCCTGTAATCGAACCCACAAATGCTGATGCTCCAGATACTCAACTAGTCTAAAGAAGGCCAGTTTTATTGCTTCTTTAAATCAGCACAACAGTTTTCAGCTGTGCTAACATAATTGCAAAAGGGTTTTCTAGCCTTTTAAAATGATGAACTTGGATTAGCTAACACAACGTGCCATTGGAACACAGAAGTGATGGTTGCTGATAATGGGCCTCTGTACGCCTATGTAGATATTTAATAAAAAAATCAGCCGTTTCCAGCTACAATAGTCATTTACAATATTAACAATGTCTACACTGTATTTCTGATAAATTGTATGTTATTTTAATGGACAAAAATGTTTATTTTCTTTCAAGGTAGTTTCTAAGTGACCCCAAACTTTTGAACGGTAGTGTAGGTAACCACAGCTTGTTTTCCCCACAGGTGGGCGGGGCCGCGACGTTCTGCCTAATACCGACTGGGTCTATACGAACATTCCATTCCAGCTAACCAATGGGTATATAGCGCTTCACAACAAAACCCATTTTAATACACATCTATAATCTATTAATAAAAAAAATCGGACAAAAGTAATATATTACACAAACACGAAGGTAACCATAAGCAGTAATTTCTGATGAAAAAACACAAATGTGAAACATTGGTGGATATAGCATTTTGGAACAAAACTCATATACAGTATAGTCCACTTCTGCATGATTTATGCACTAGAGAGTGGCTTTGCTGTACTGGTGTATTTCTGGGTGCAGTGTATGGTTGATGGAGTTTGTATCACAGGAGGTTGGTGGCACCCTAATTGGGGAAGACGGACTTGTGGTAATGGCTGGAGCGGAATTGGTGGAATGGTATCAGACACATGGTTTGATGCCATTCCATTTTCTCCGTTCCAGCCATTATTATGAGCCGTCCTCCCCTCAGCAGCCTCCACTGGTTTGTATGTATTGTGTCATGTATGCTGGGTGACTGGTATGGGACTGTGTCTGGCTGCAGTGGATATGTGGTCTGTGGGCTGCATCTTTGGAGAGGTGATAAGAGGGACAGTGCTGTTCCCAGGAACCGACCGTATCCTTGCCCCTTGCCTCAATTCTGGAACTGTCATCAACACTATACTGCACACTGCTAGAAGAAATGGCTCTATGAAGAACCAAATACGGTTCCATGGCTAGCATCATACAGTACATACCCTATAGAATCTTTAGAGAGTTGATTAAACGGTCAGCTGTTCAGGCACCTATAGAACCTTTAGAGAGGTGATTAAACGGTCAGCTGTTCAGGCACCTATAGAACCTTTAGAGAGGTGATTAAACGGTCAGCTGTTCAGGCACCTATAGAACCTTTAGAGAGGTGATTGAAGGGTCAGTGCTTCCCTCCTTCTGTAGACTGTAACTAGTATTAACACAATAGCCTCGTTTATACCTGGTGCTAACATGCGTCCTTTGTCCAGATTGTATCCACATCCTGATTTTGCCCACATCCTGATTGTGTCTACATCCTGATTGTACCCACATCCTGATTTTGCCCACATCCTGATTGTGTCTACATCCTGATTTTGCCCACATCCTGATTGTGCCCATATCCTGATTGTGTCTACAGTACATCCTGATTGTGTCTACATCCTGATTTTGCCCACATACTGATTGTGTCTACATCGTGATTGTACCCACATCCTGATTGTGTCTACAGTACATCCTGATTGTGTCTACATCCTGATTGTGTCCACATCCTGATTGTGTCTACAGTACATCCTGATTGTGTCGACATCCTGATTGTGTCTACAGTACATCCTGATTGTGTCTACATCCTGATTTTGCCTACATCCTGATTGTGCCCACATTTGTAAACTGGTATAGACGATCATAAGACACATTGGGATCTGATTGGGATCAGATCTTCCTGACCACCTCCAGCGGTAGTCAGGCACGTATTATGTCTTTCTCACAAGTGTAGACAGTAAAAGCATTTAAATCATTATTATTCTGCCTTTTTAAAATCATTGACAGCTGGCACCATTGACTTGACATCAGTTTGTGTCTTAAAATAAATCAATAATATTTTGGAGGAATATCTCTCAAGTAATTTGCATACAGGGAGGGGCCAGGACATCTGGTCACAATGCAGACACAGTAGAGGGATAAGAAATGTGTAGACACAGATCTGAAGATATGGAATCAGAATGTGGCCAGGATCAGGACTAAGGACTCCCGAGAGGCGTCACTACAGACAACCTGGTTCGAATCCAGGCTGTTTCACAACCGGCCGTGATTGGGAGTCTTTTCCAGTCCTCTAGAATATCTGACACACAACATATCAGGGCTGTCTTCGAGACAAGTAGTTTGAACACCATCATAAAAGCAGAACATTTTGAAAATAGTGTAAATTCAAGATGAGAGGGATACTCATTATCTTTAGGGGGGGATTGTCATTATAAAAATGTATTTTAAAAAGCAAATGTGTTCTTTTCAAACACACATTAAGATATGTAGCTATATGGAAAGGTTTTAGAATACATTTCAGCAAATGTTTTAATCAAATTAGACAAGCTAAACATCCGTGTAGAAGAATTTTAAGGCATAAATGAAAAGGTCCCCAAGCTTCTCATCTCACAGCATGGTGAAGATGTGATTCCAAAAGTGTGATGTAGACAAAGAGGAAATAAAGCCGGTGTTCTAACAGTATGAGTCACACACACACACACACACACACACACACACACACACACACACACACACACACACACACACACACACACACACACACACACACACACACACACGCTTCAGCAACACAGATTGAATAGAGCCATAGGTACACCTTCAGCAACACAGATTGAATAGAGCCATAGGTATCCCTTCAGCAACACAGATTGAATAGAGCCATTGCATAGTATGGGTGGTTGGCTGAATATGTACACTATACATTGGTGGATGGTGGATGGTTAACTATACTATACAGGTCGATGGCAGAGAAATACTTCAATTGCTAAAAATGCGTATGATATGAGTGAGGGTAATAATAGTTTACTTAATATACATTCTGGGTAAATGAACAGGTAAGTGAATATTTTGCATGGTTAAATTAACTGTACAGGTAAATATACAGTTAAATTTACAGGTAAGTGAATATTTGCATGGTTACATTAACTGTACAGATAAATGACAGGAAGAGATACTTAAATAGCTAAATGTGTGTATGATATAATTTGGGTTAATAATAGTAATTCCCTTAAAATACAGTCCTTAGTGCGCAGGGTTTAATTACAGATAACTGCACGTATTGCACATTCGATATACTAAAAGCAATGAAAAAAAGATACAACTGACAGGATACTAATATGCATTCCTGAGTGAATGACTACGTAAGTTAAGTCCAAGAATTACTTGCAATATTGCACATGATATAACAACTGTACATGAGTATGTACAGTGGGGAGAACAAGTATTTGATACACTGCCGATTTTGCAGGTTTTCCCACTTACAAAGCATGTAGAAGTCTGTAATTTTTATCATAGGTACTCTTCAACTGTGAGTGACGGAATCTAAAACAAAAATCCAGAAAATCACATTGTATGGTTTTTAAGTAATTAATTTGCATTTTATTGCATGACATAAGTATTTGATACATCAGAAAAGCAGAAATTCATATTTGGTACAGAAACCTTTGTTTGCAATTACAGAGATCATACGTTTCCTGTAGTTCTTGACCAGGTTTGCACACACTGCAGCAGGGATTTTGGCCCACTCCTCCATACAGATCCTTCAGGTTTCGGGGCTGTCACTGGGCAATACGGACTTTCAGCTCCCTCCAAAGATTTTCTATTGGGTTCAGGTCTGGAGACTGGCTAGGCCACTCCAGGACCTTGAGATGCTTCTTATGGAGCCACTCCTTAGTTGCCCTGGCTGTGTGTTTCGGGTCGTTGTCATGCTGGAAGACCCAGACACGACCCATCTTCAATGCTCTTACTGAGGGAAGGAGGTTGTTGGCCAAGATCTCGCGATACATGGTCCCATCCATCCTCCCCTCAATACGGTGCAGTCGTCCTGTCCCCTTTGCAGAAAAGCATCCCCAAAGAATGATGTTTCCACCTCCATGCTTCACGGTTGGGATGGTGTTCTTGGGTTGTACTCATCCTTCTTCTTCCTC